>JAODKM010000035.1:9428984-9441233 GCA_026780845.1 Petrocephalus sullivani | reverse complement strand
ATAATTGTTTGAGGGTTGAGGGAGGCTGATTTAGGACCCGGGTCAGCGCTGACCCAGCCAGCCACGCCTAGGATCACAGGTGCGTGCGTAATGCTAAGATCATAGTAGGGTTAAGGGAACTAGTGCCTCTCAGTTGGATATTTTATGGTTGTCTGTATGCAGTGTCTCATGCAGGGTGTACCTCATCCCTGTCCTGCCTGGGACATGAGACATAAGTGGTTTGATGATACTTGGGTACATTTTCTCTGATTATCTCCTGTTCCTTGCACCCATGTTGATGGTATCTGTAGTTTGCTCCTTTGCACCGTTTCCCTGTGTGTGGAGCAGCCATTAACCATAAATGACCTCAACTAAGAGCCCAGCCCATGTGACTTTCATTTTAAATGGGGGAACCTGATCCTGGGATAATGTGTAATTTCCTTAATACACATTGCAATAGCTTTTATGGCAATTAACTTGCTTTTGCTTAAAAAACACTCAGTTTATGGGATGGCTGTTTTGTGTGATGGTTGCGTATGCCCTTTTCCAGATGGGCAGTGGTGGTTAGGGATGCACACTTGTGATTGTTAGGTTGCTGGTTCGAGTCCCTAGCCAGCAAAGTACCATCACCAATTATTGCTCCCAAGGCACTGAATTAGGTGCACAGTGCTATGCCGCAAATGGGTTATATACTGAGGACGCATTACATTGTTTTGCTGTGGAGTGTCAACATTACCACTTAGTTACCATCACACTTTACGAAGTTTGTATGTTCAAGTCATAATAGGCTGTGATTGGTTTAATCGTTTTGGATGCTGTTTGTTTGGCCTGGACTGTTTCTGTCAGTGGGAGGGGCCATCAGAGGTCTGCCCCTCTCTGCCACATGGTCCTTGGGTTTGGATCCCATTCACCTGCCGCCCACATTGAAAATCCGCCATCCCCGTTTCATCCACAGGCAATGGAACGATTGACTTTCCGGAGTTTCTCACCATGATGGCCAGGAAGATGAAGGACACGGACAGCGAAGAGGAGATCAGAGAGGCCTTCCGGGTGTTTGACAAGGTGAGGGGGACCATGCTGCCCCCTGGTGGCCAGGCAGGAGGAGTGTGAATGGGTTCTGGGCGTGGCACTGTCTTGTAAGTGCTCTCTGGGCTCCCGGTGAAGGAACCACAAGCTTCTTATCAAATCTCCCAGTTGCGAGGTTATCTCTGACATGATAGCATGTTCCATGTTTAGGACGTGACCCGAGACTGGTGCGTGAGCATTCAGAGCCGGCTACCTCATTCGGTCGGGTCAGTTCTGTTTGTCCAGGCCCTTCCCCAGCCAGGTCAGGCCTGCCATTTCTGTGCCGGTGCCCAGCCTGGTCCTCCCTTAGCTTCGTCTCTAGAAGCCTGTGTAGATTTTACTCCAGGGCTAGTTGGTTCTGCAGCGTCAGGGTGAGCGCAGCCCATTTAAACATCAAGATATTTATAGCGATAGCTCAGATCTGTGTGTAATATTATATTATAAAAATGTAATCTGTCAGTTCACACCTCCTGGGTGAGACGTGCACTTCTCGGGTGAACCTGCAGTGTTCGCTGACCCATCTTGATGGCTTTGCCACCTTGCGTCGTGTTCCTGAACTGGTTGGGGATAGGGGATTTCCGGTGATTACATCTTTGGTATTGTTCCAGTATCAGCGGTTGGTGTGTCTGTGTGTTTATTGGGTCGACCGGTTGCCGTGGCATCCCGGGTACAAATTGGGGCCTGTCTCCTCTTAGGATGGCAACGGCTACATCAGCGCGGCAGAGCTGCGCCACGTCATGACCAACCTGGGCGAGAAGCTGACGGATGAGGAGGTGGACGAGATGATCCGCGAGGCTGACATCGATGGCGACGGCCAGGTCAACTACGAAGGTGACTTAAACAAAGTTCTAAATGCTAATTGCTTTTTAAACCAATCTGCTGAAACTCTAAAACCCGAAATCTTAACGTAATGGAGACCTGACGCACTTTGTTTTGAAATGCCACTTAAAACCTAGTGATTTTTGTATGTGCTGTGTAGTCTTAAAATTGTTTTTAAAAAAGATGAATTTTTTTTTTAATTAGTAGAAGCCAGTTGTACTAGTTAAGTTTTTACCTTTTTATCAGTACTAATTTTGAATATTAAATCCTCCCCCCACCATCATCCATGGGTAACTGGAATGAATTAATAATCAAATCTGTATTTGAAGCACGGCATGGAGGCCCAGTGGGTAGCTGTGTTACCTCACACTTCCTGCATCGCACGAGTTTCCTCCTATACCCATGCTGGTAGGCTAATTGGTGTATCTCACTTGCCCATGGAGTATGATTGTGTTTTGTACCTGTGCTCTGCAGTGGGCTGGCATCCCATCTAGGGCTTGCTACAGCCTTGTTTTATGCTGCCTGGGGTAGGCTCCAGACCCCCTGTGAGCCTGATCAGAATAAGCAGCTAGAGGTCGGATGGATGGGCAATCAGTGTTTAGCCACTTAGGTCTTTCAGCTTAGGAGTTTAATTGATCCCCTGGGAGGGAAATGATTTAAACATGATAAGCTCCACCAACTACCTGTATGAGGGCTGCTCAGGGCTTTGTTCCTGAAACCTTTTGCACTCTGAACATGAACCAGGTTTCCCCAATTCCAGTCCTACTCAGGCACACCTATGAAACCTGTCAGTTGAGTGTGGTGGAGCGGGGGAAATATGAAAATTGAGTTGGGTTGCTGCAGGTGTGCCATGCTGCGAATTCACATTGTTCTGTGATTCTCATTGTGACCCCCTTCCCCCTCCACAGAGTTTGTGCAGATGATGACGGCAAAGTGAACCCTGCACCAGGCCTTCGTGTCGCCTGTCTCACTCCAGTCACTCTATTTTAAAAAAACCATAAAAAATACAATCCTAATAATAACCTTAACAAATCAACAGAAAAGCTATAAAAAAATCTTAAATGTTAACTCTGTAAATGTGGTTTCGAATTCAGTCTACTTCTGAGGCGTCTGTCGACCAATCAGCTGCGGAACGGCCCCAGTGGGTGTGAACGACGAAGCCGGGCTGCATGAGACCCCTCCAACTCCCAACTCTGAGTGGAAAAAAAGGAAATTAAAAAATAATACTAATGCTCTTGCTCTTGCGGCTGAATTTTGAAGGAAGGGGGGCACCAGAGTGTGAAATGGAGGATGGATGATGATGATGATGATGATGATGATGATGATGATGATGAACCCCCCCCCCCCCCCGCTCTTTGTCAAGGATTAAAAAAAAAAAAATCAGCTTTTCATTGTCCAATTGTAACATTCTTAACCATGCAGCTTGCAAGAAAAGCAGGGCTGTTTTCAGTGAGAAGTTACAAAAACAAATTATGCATGCATGCATTTTTCCCTTCTTCCCCTTGATGGTATCCCCTGGCAACTGGGGAGTCCTGTGATTGGACGTCCTGGGCAGTGTACAGTCAGGAGGTTTGAACATTTATATATATATATAATATACATATATATTTGTACAAAACGTATTAGGGAGGGATGCTATGTGGGAGTGACAGCGCTGGGTAGGAACTAGACCCCCCCCAACTCATAATAGCTGTTGAGCAATGTGTGGAATGAACAGGAGAGCAATCTCTGCAAGTTTAACTTAATTTTTACCTGTTCCGTTTAGTTGGGTTATCACTTCCTTCTGACGTCGATGCAGCGCCACGCTTGGGTAGAGCAGTGTGCCCGTGTGTTGTTGGTGTGAAACTTGAAAAGACGTGGATAACGACGACATCGCATTCAGTTTAGAGCACATTGCTGTAAATATCTAAACCTACAAATAAATATCAGTACAACTGTAAATGTTATGCTTTTTAAGTGTGTAACAGTCAATATTAAGTGTCGTAAACTTTGCATTGCCTAATATAAATATTAGTATGGCCTGTGAATTCTGTTTAGTTTTCTCTTGGTTTTGAATTGTGCCATAATGTTGAGCCTCAACTTTTATTTTATTATTATTTTTTTTGCAAGAAGACTTTTAGAAAAGATAGTAATTATATAAATATTTGCACTTTGGTGTACAATGACTTCAAATCTGTTACGATTGAGGAGGGAAAACCTAATTTTGCTGCTGTTGCTGCTGCTATATCCGTCTCTTCCTCTCGTCGTGGTTTCAGACCCTCATGTTGTAGCGATACCGGACTTGTTCCATGCTCTGCTTTGCTGTACCACTAAACCGTACTTCTGAGGTTTTTTTTAATTTTTTTAATTTTAATTATAATTTTGTTTGGAAGGGGTTTGGAAGAGAGAGCTGGCAAACTAATGAATGTTACACATTTGACGTTTTCAGCTTTTAAGCTTGCAAAGGCAGAGCAACATGCTGTTTGGGGAAATTGTGATGATTGATTGATGTTGAAGATTCTGTATAGGAGGACAGCTCATTTGTTGCTGGAGAGTTTTAAGTCATTTAACTTGTGGGTTAAAAACATGAATGGATTGTGGCTGCAGAGGAACCATGTAGAACTTGACTATGAACTGTTGCTGTTCAAATTCGTGAAAGTTGCGTCCAAAATATAAGCTGTGAAATATCAGTGTTTTCCAATAAAATATAAACTATACTCAGAGCATTTTGTGCATGGCTGTCCTTTTGCATGGTCGCATTGTAGGTTCTGAGTTAGTCAAGCTAAAATTTAAAAATAAAAAAGTTAAAAGACAAATAGGCCACTATTTTGAAGGCATTACAGACATTTTGATAAAATCATTCTGCCAGCCACGGGAACTGAACCTGCAACCTTCTGATCATAGGCAGAGAATCCTAACATTGCTTAGGATATCTCCTAAATAAATAATGTAACCTGCAGAGCTACACTGCACCCTAGATATTGACGCATATAGGTTGGTTTACTTAATGTATATATCAATGGTAAATGATTGATAACCTCTACATGTATAATCCTGTGTTTATATAGAGAGATGTCCCATTCACATTTGTGCAAATTTCTTTTTCTAAATTTAATAGGCAAGTAATACTTCATGTTTCTCATTTTGTTAGGATAAATGATGAATATGTATACGTCTCCTCTTACAGTTTTGAACATAAATTCTAATTAAAGACCAATCCATATACCTACCTTACCGGTGTATTTTTTGTGCTCATCTCACCAAAGGACTACCTCGCAGGGCTGGATATTAAGCTTGCTCACTTGCCAAAGTATAGTGGAAATGGCATACAGTGATCACAGTTACAGTGATCAGCTACCTGGATGGATCAAAAAGCTTCGGATGGAATTATTTGTTTACAAATATATTTCAATAATTTGTGTCTCTTGCAGTGTTCATTTTGGGGGTTTTATATAAGACAACGTGTGGGAAAAAAAACTGGTAATTATTTTTTTATTTTGATAGCCCTACTTTGCCTTGCGGTAACCATGTTTGTTTACGGCTAGCTACCTGAGGCTAAATATGTGTGCACAGAAAACACACCATGACAAATATAAACTCATCAAAGCTTATGATAAACTGTATTATACCAAAAATGAATTATACACAATACAGTAATTTAATTTGTACAGTATGTAATTTGAAAGCGTTTGAAACTGCTATTCATTACCTTATATATTTATATTTGTTACCTTATATTTATGGTATAAATATACAAATGTCAATTATATGGTAATCTGCCTGAGATATAAATAAGGTCTTTAAATCGTTTATAACGATCATTTGCTTATAGTGATCAATCACACCCAGACATACAGGATCACTATAAGCAGTTTACATTGTATAGACCTCTGCAGCCTGGAGTAGGGGGTGTGTCCAAAGTTAAATGGTCGTGTCGAAATGTTCATCATGACTCCCGTTGGTCAAGATGAGTAACTCACACAAAGGCCAAGTACAAAAAACTGCACCCTGGTCCAATGGCTAGTAAAAAATAATCATGTTGGTTTAATAAATAGCCCAGTTGGTTATTAACAATAATTTATAATTTATTTATAATAATTTATAATAACTTTAAAACTGAAAGGCTCCTGTGAATAGCTAAATAGTTGATTGAAAGACTCATCCAGCTGTTTCATATTAACATTAGTGACACATGCATGATTATACGAGGCTGACCAATCAGCGCACAGCAAGAACTCATTGCTTAAGTGAAATACAGCTCCTTTTAATTGAAATGGTAGATTACAAATCCTGTCCTAGCTCAAAGTGTCCGGGATGACATGGATTATCTGGTAAACCTAAATTGACCCTAAAATGCTTCAATTCCAACCCAGCTACCACGTTAACGATAAACATCAGTAAAGGCATCAGTTCCAAGAATGAATTTATTTGAGTTTGTGCCCTGGCCTTCAACCCTTCAGCTTCCTTTCGTCACCTCCGCTCACGGCTGCCTGGCGGATTCTGTGTGTTTGCTGAAGTTAACATGAATCAGTTTGCACATACCAGTTGAGCGGCGTAAACTGTGTCCACCCGAACCAGGATGCCGAAATATGAGGGCAGCTGCTTCTGGAACGACATGATCAAATACAGCTGCTCATCTTCAAAGAATAAACCATGCCTCTTTTATGTAAAAAAAATTGTAAATTATGTCTGTTTAAAGAAGCTTTCTGTCATTCGTAAATAACCTATTTTCGTTAAGGTGTGTTAATTATCAAAAATAAATGCAATATGTTCTTCACAAATTAATTTCTCTCTCTGATAAATGGGTATTCATGATAAGAATAAAGTGTGAGAGGCTTATGGCAGATACCTTTTGAATGAGGTTTTTACATGCGACCCGTCGTACAATACATTGGTGTAGATTTAAATATCAACACTAGAGGGCGCTGTATCTCTAACCAAAATACTTCATGGCGTTCCTTTTGAAACTGTGACCTTTTTTGTCTCTCCTAAACCGATCCCAATTTTGTCCACTAGACACATGCTGCTATATAAGGTTGTGTTTCTCAGCTTGGCCGATCCTGCATTTCCCCCAGATAATCTGAAAAGATGCATATTCTTAACTACAGCCACGGAAACCCTCATTGCCAGCATTACAGAAATACGGCCTGCAGGCACTTAAAGAGACAAAGCTGAGTACAATTAAGTCGCTTATGGACAAGACCTACACAAAGATGTCAGTTACAGCGTCATAGGGATACATGAACCAGCTAGCTTTACGGGAAATGAGTCACTGCACGTTCTGTTTGCTCCGGCCCATGTTTGAACCCAGACGTGTGGATTTGCAATGGAAAATACTGCATATCCTCTCCCTCCTCCCCATGTAGGCTTCTAATTACTGTCTCAGTTTATAGCAACTAGGCATTAAATGGAGGCTAAAGTGGTTTTGATTTGATGCAGTTGGGCTCCTGGTACCCCCTGCCCTTGTGGAATATCAGTTTGTTTACTTTGTTGGGATATATTATGTTCTTCACTTCTGTTTAGTGGCCCAAATCAGGACATGAAATCTCAGTGCCTAGCAGCACCGGCCCAGCATACCAAAATGTCCAGATCTGATGACGAACGAGAACTTCTCTCCGAAGGCAACATCCCTCTTCTTCATCCTCACCCTCTGGCAAATATTTTCCCAGTGTTCCCTTTGCATACCTCCTTCGGGTACCTTTAGGGTCCACCGGCTGAGCCCATGGGTTTCCCCTGACGTGCCTATTTTTCGTCGTTCGCATTGACCTAGAATACGACGTGGCTGTGTCGCGCAACGCCCACGCTATGCGGGGGTGTCCGCAGAGCTGCGTGTGGTTTGCAGAGCAGAGCGACATTAGCAGAATGTAAGCCCTGCCACACAGAGGCTTGGACTTGTGGTTTCCCGAAGCTCGCTTTTGTTACAAGGGGTGGAATTGCAAACAAGGCTGAAACAAATTGAGCAATGGGTTGATGGTGCTGGGTAGAGGGAAAAAAGCAGAACAAAGACACAGCCACATCGCTAACTCAAGCACCAGTAGGGTTTCTGTAAGGATCAGTGATCAGGCAGGTACAGGGGCAGCTTGAGGAGGCCTTGTCCATGCAGGGACAAAACTAAGATTGACTACAACAACTTGACTACAGTCATCTTACACCAAGCTCCTCCATACTATACCCGACCACTGAGTTGATAGTGTCCTTCCACAGAGCAGACCCTTAACTTTCATGCATTGTGTGCTTCTGTACATGTTGTTGGTGTCTTGTTGTACATGTAAGAGACAGAGAGAGAGAAAGAGAGCGAGAGAGAGAGAGAGAAAGCAATGCTGCAAATGACTGGAAAGATTCTGTACACAACGAGTGGTAAATTCTGGGAAACCAACATAGCATTACTGCTCCAGTGAAGCGGCTTCTGACAACATCCCTGGTGCTCCGTCAGGCAAAGATGCAGCTTTGACAGCCGAATACACATTTGATCAAGAGGAAAGACTGTTTTAATCCCGGCAGTCGCATTTAACATAACGCAGGTCCCTCGTTCGCCCACAGATATATTCTAGCCCGCCCATAGACACCTAAATAACTTCTTAGGAAAGATGAACAGGTTTCTGCCACTCCAGAATAAATGAGGGTCTCTGACCTTTTCTAAACACTTTTCAGTGACTATAAAGTAAAGAGTGTTTGGGAGTAGTGTTGCCAAAATGAACCGCCATGGCCTTACGATATTTTAAAGCAGAGCCTCAATGTTTCACATGCATGGTGGACCACCTGTGCAATTTTTTGTGTATATATATATATATATTTATTTATACACTCACACACACGCTAGTGGCCAAAATTGTGGAAACAGCTAGTATTTTCGGTATTACGCTTTAAAAATGACTATATGATATTAGTGGTGATGTTCATAATCAAAGAATGTTTACAAATATTATTTGGACAATAAAATTAGTAACTGGAGCAACATTTAAATGATCAAAAATTCAAAAATTGGTAATTTTCATGATTCTTTTTTTATAAATCATTGGTTGTTTAGATCAGCCATTTCACTGAAATATATCACATAGCAGACGAACACAGTAATATTTGAGAAGTTAAATGAAGTTTATAGGGTTTACAGAATGTATGTATGCAATAGTGACTTAAACGAAATATTAGGCAGGTGCATAAATTTGGGCACCCCAACAGAAAAATTACATCAATATTTAGTAGATCCTCCTTTTGCAAAAATAACAGCCTCTAAACGCTTCCTATAGCTTCCAATGAGAGTTTGGATTCTGGTTGAAGGTATTTTGAACCATTCTTCTTTACAAAACATCTCCAGTTCAGTCAGGTTTGATGGTTTCCGAGCATGGACAGCCCGCTTGAAGGCACACCACAGATTTTCAATAATATTCAGGTCTGGGGACTGAGATGGCCATTCCAGGACGTTGTCCTTGTTTCTCTGCATGAATGCCTTAGTATATTTTGAGCAGTGTTTAGGGTCGGTCTTGTTGAAATATCCAGCCCCGGCGCAACTTTGTCACTGATTCGTGAACATTGTTCTCAAGAATCTGCTGATATTGACTGGAATCCATGCGACCCTCAACATTAACAAAATTCCCACACCTGCACTGGCCACACAGCCCCACAGCATGATGGAACGGCCACCAAATCTTACTGTGCGTAGCAAGTGTTTGTCTTGGAATGCTGTGTTCTTTTTTCACCTTGCATACCGCCTCTTGTCATGTCCAAACAACTCAATTTTAGCTTCATCAGTCCACAGCACCTTATTTCAAAATGAAGCTGGCTTGTCCAAATGTGCTTTAGCATACCTCAAGCGACTGTTTGTGGCATGTGTGCAGAAAAGGCTTCTTCTGCATTACTCTCTCATATAGCACCTCCTTGTGCAAAGTGCACTGAATAGTTGAACGATGCACAGTGACACCATCTACAGCAAGATGATGTTGTAGGTCTTTGGAGCTGGTCTGTGGGTTGACTATGACTGTTCTCACCATCTTTCGCCTCAACCTATCTAAGATTTTTCTTGGCCTGCCACTTCGGGCCTTAACTAGAACTGTGCCTGTGGTCTTCCATTTCTTCACTATGTTCCTCACAGTGGAAACTGACAGCTGAAATCTCTGAGATAGTTTTTTGTATCCTTCCCCTAAACCATGATGTTGAAAAATCTTTGTTTACAGGTCATTTGAGAGTTGTTTTGAGGCTCCCATGTTGCCACTCTTCAGAGAAGATGCAAAGAGGAGAAAAACTTGCAACCTTAAATACCCTTTCTCATGATTGGATTCACCTGTGTATGTAGGTCAAGGGTCAATGAGCTTACCAAACAAATGTTGTGTTTCAATAATTAGTGCTAAAGGTATTCAAATCAATGAAACGACAAGGGTGCCCAAATTTATGTACCTGCCTAATTTTGTTAGTATTGCACACTTTCTGGAAATCCTATAAACTTAATTTCACTTCTCAAATATCACTGTGTTCATCTGCTATATGATATATTTCAATGAAATTGCTGATCCAAACAACCAATGTTTTCGAGTTTAAATCAGCAGTAAGGTTTGTACACTTGAAGATGAGATAAGGCATCTGTCACCACATTGTTTCTTTTTAGCTTCAATGGCACAAACACTGTCCTTCTTAAGGTCATAATCTGGTCAATATTTGTGCAGTTTTATGACCACTTTGTCCCAATGAATACAGACATCCATCCATCCCCCTGGGTTCCTTATCCAGTATTAGGTTGCACTAAGCCTAGAGTTTATCCCAGGCTGGACTGGGCACAGTGCAAGACACACTGGTTTAACTAACTGCGTGTTTTCAGACTGCAGGAGGAAACTGCACAACCATGGGAGAAACACACAAATACTATCTACTCAAAATCATCTCGCACTTATGTTGCAATAAATCCATGCATAAACAAATAATAAATAAAGAGAAACAATACCTTCTTGGATAATCTGTTCGCCAAAGAAAATGCACGGAAACGCACGGCCTGCTTAAGTTTATTTACTTAATTTTTATGTTTATTTGGGAGAACTGGACTTTTTCCTTTATTCAGAGCTGAATGCACACTTTCAGGAAGACCGCTAGCTGATGCTGCCATGAAGCCCACACGGTCTGCAAGGCACATGCCGCCGCGAGGTCAGCATCCGCAAGAAGGTTTTGACGACACCAGCCTGGTTGATGGCCGTTGGCAGATAGGGCGATAGGCATTGGTGGTCCCCTCATGTAAAAGCAACGCGCTGAAATGTCGGGGAGATCTCACCACACTGGAAAAAAAAAACCTTCACCGAGTCAATATTTGCCAGATGGAATTAACCTTCCTGATTGGCTCAGATTGTTTCCCTGGATGGTTGGGCCACGAATCGATTTGTCCCTGACGCTGCCCCCACACCCCCTCATTCTGCCACCGTTTCCTCTTTCCTGTACAAGTACAGGTGACCTTCACGAAATCATTTCATGCCCAATAAAGATAAAGGAGATCAATTTGCCGCTAAATCTGTTCCAAGTTGCCACCCTCCCCCTTATAAATTAAATCTGTATCTATTATCTACAGAAGTGGCACTTCAATAAAGAAATCGTTTTTTTGTAATATTTAGTTTAGTAGATAAAGCTGCTAACTACTCGAGTGCCAATTCCAGATCGTCAGACATCTGGCAATACCATCAGAAAACTCACTTCCGGTTTTCACAGCAGAGTGAGTTTTTCTCCTGTTTATCTGTTTTGGCATCAATGCAGTGTCATGCTTCACTGCGTTAATGTCAACAGCCTCTTTCTATAGCCAGGGGAACATATAATGCTGCAGGATACAGACAAAAAAAACACGGAGGTACTTACCTAACGTATGCGGTAAAGTTACCCTTTAGCTAGTTGCTATAACGTTAAATGCAAAGCCATTGGCTAAGAAGGGCTCACAGGGATAATTAACCTTGTCTAGCATACATTATGTAGAAAATGTTACAACATTGTGAACTTTGCTTTACTAGTTTAGAGTCATGCAGTATCAAATATCACTTTCTCTGGGACGTGCGCTCAGGTCATAATGAGAAGGAAAAAAACAAATAATGATAAAATTAATATTAATGTTTCTTTATAAATGTATTTTTTGTATGATTTCAACCATTTACATAATTTTCAAAATCCAAATCGCTAAATCTGCGTATTTCCCGCTCAAACAGAGAGGAGCCTCATCTCCCAGCGCGCGCTCCCTCACTGCCCGCGCCGAGCGCGCGCCTTCTGCTTCCTCACTGTATGTCACCAATCTAATGTTTGCACGCACCTATATTATACACTCACCTAAAGGATTATTAGGAACACCTGTTCAATTTCTCATTAATGTAACTATCTAATCAACCAATCACATGGCAGTTGCTTCAATGCATTTAGGGGTGTGATCCTGGTCAAGACAATCTCCTGAAC
>JAODKM010000035.1:9395037-9405495 GCA_026780845.1 Petrocephalus sullivani | reverse complement strand
GAACGATTATTCGACTAATCGCTAAAATGCAGGAGTGTTAGTCGATTAGGAATATCTTTAGTCGGGGGCAGCCCTACAGATAACATGCCAAAAAATTTGTTTCACCCAACGTTGTCTGGTGTGAGCATGCACACTTGCTTCAGAAGAGCCCACCACCATGTCTCAGTGAGACTCGTCTGCAATGACAGCCGTCCAGAGTGTGAAAGCCTCGCCCCACTCCGAGTCATGCTTGAGGTTTCACAGCAGAGTAGAGTGTACCTCTGCGTCCTAAACCACACACTGAAGTCTACCAGAGGAAAGCAAGTCTGAGCTCATAACAGCAAACAGTCCATGCTGTACTTCAGGAAATATCAAAAAGAACAAGATGGTACCCCCTTAATCAGGACGGTGTACAAAAGCATGTGCCACGCAATTTTTGTGTGATCTAACATTAAACGTGAAAGAGGAACAGAAAATTGCAAAAGAACTGTGCATCTGAAGCCAAATAGAGTAATAATAATAATATACGCACATAAGGTACCGCTTACTTGCTGGGATAATGATCATTTGCTAAGTGACTTAATATTACCAGGGTGAATAATCAGTCGAGTATTTCAGGCCGAAACAGATGGTCCTAGCCCGTCATGGAACTTGAATCAACACTGCACTAGCATTGGCATGTGCACTGGACCATACTAGAACCTACAACTGTTTGGCTAAGAATTCAGAAATTTAACTACTAACCTAAAGTAGGAACGTTTTAGGTCAATCTCAAGCAGCTGGAGATCTTCTTGATGTGCACATGTAAAGAGTATAAACAGTGGCAGGAGGGTAAATGAGAGAGGATCAAGCACTCACGGTAAGAGGTAGAGAACAGATGACGAAGATGACAGTCATGGAGGCCAGCAGTACCAGGTGGTCCACTTCCTCCTCGCCTTCCCTGTACCAGTCCGTCATCTTCTTCTTGCGTCCCGTTGACACCACGGAGCCCCGGCGTGACATCTGGCTCCGGTGCATGCGGCAGAGGCTCATGATGACCGAGCCGTTACAGACAAAGACCACGACAATCAGGAGAGCCATGATGGAGGCGTAGGACAGCGAGAAGGCCAAAACATGGCCCCCATCCTCTCCGCCGGCCTCCATCTTGATGAAGCACCATGTGCCGGGGCAGTACTGCTTATATTGGCCGTAGCCTAGGAAAGGCAACGAGCAGAAAGCGAAGGTGAAGACGTAGATGAGAGGAAGAGCCACCTTGGCGAAGCTCCGGCGAACGCGCTTGGAGTAGAAGTAGGGATGACTGATGGCCAAGCAGCGCTCGACAGCCATGGCACACAAGATGAGCATGGAGGCCAGGATGAAGAAGGTCATGGCAAAGGCGAAGAAATGGCAGAGCCCGAGGCTGCCCGTCAGGCCCAGCAGGGAGGTCTGCTGGTTGTAGCAGGCGAACACCAGCGGGCTGAGGAAGCACGTCCCCAGCAGGTCAGTGACGGCCAGTCCTGTCACCAGGATGCAGAAGACCGAGGTCTTGGCGCGGTGTTTGTGCTGGTGCAAGCAGAGGATTCCCAGCGCCAGAAGGTTGCCCACCACGCCCGCCACAAACATCAGCGTGCTCATCGCCGGGTTCCCATCCCGGTCGAGCTCTGTAGTGTTCTCGCAGGTATTGTTCATTGGCATGTTTCAAGGGGGAGCGGGAGGCAGCCAAGACACTGATTAATCACATTTAATGGGGCCGTCCTGCGAGGAGACAGTAACCCACAAAGCACATGAAGAACTGGAGTGTAAGTAACTCTGGAGAAACAAGAAGAGGCAAATTCTCAGAATTAGTACATAAAAATACTACACTCGTGTAAAATGCAGACATTTAGAAGATGGATATCAGGGATGCCAACTCTCACACATTTCAAAACTCATTTCAAACTCACGCACATGCAAGAAATCTCACTGCAAATCTATGTGTGTGTGTGTGTGTATATATCTATATATAAAGATATATACACACATATACATATATATATAAAGATATATACACACACACATACATATATATATATATATATATATAAAATCATACATGGGATTTACTTGTAAAACTAACACGAATTAAAAACTTCCTTTCCCGCCACTCCTCGCCCTAAATAATTAAAAAATATATATTCCACTCACCAGCCCTTAGGTCAGTTTCCGACGATCAAAAACGCGAAGTATGGACTTATACCAATTGAGCTTCTAACTCTCCTATATTCCGCCGGCTTTCGGTCGTCGTACTTATAGCCGACGAATATGACCGCATTTTACATGGCTTTTGGCCTCTTCGGGTCTCCACCGTCCGTCGGGACTTCGGGTGGCCGATCGGCGATCCGGTGCCGCTGCGCTCTCCGCCGTCCGCGGCTCGACACGCCGCAGGAACAACGTGCGCCCCGGCTTTTAAACAGAGTGCGGAGCACAGTGGGCGGGCGCTGGCTTCGCACGCCGAGCGGGGAGGAGGCGGTCATTCCGACGGCTGTCAATTGCTCAGCTTGCTGGCTGATCTATTTTTTTCCGGGGGTGGAAATTTGGATGCGTAAAAAGAATTGTATATTAACATGTGATCTTGGGTGACTTCCTTAGAGCGTGCATCCATCTCATGCTGCAAGAAAAGGAGTCTGTACTATAGAACATCAACTAATAACTAATTCATGTTTTACTCTTCACAGTGCGCGATAGACGACCAACAGCGAGGTCATAAAATCATGTAATTAGTGCACAAATTACAAAGACGTGCTCATATATATATAGGGCCTATTCTAATTATTATTTATTTTTGCATCTAGGTGCAATATAAGATTGTTACAAGCAATGTATATATTTTTACATACGCAATTCGCCTGTACAAAGATATAACTTTTTTTTAAATTGAAAGACATTCATTTTCAATCGTAAGAGACGCCGTACTTCGTGAGAAGCAGATATTTCGCCATCATCTAGTGAACTGAACTTATTCGTATGGCGCGTGAGCCATTTAGTAAATTGACTATAAAGCGGAAGTGCGGTCCTGCAGAAAGCCATGTCTCTGGCGTGGCTGGGGTACACATTTTCTGCAAAAAAAGAGCAGTCCTGGCAGTTATTTTGTGTTAGCAACGGGAAAAAGTCTTCAGAGTAGGAATATTCATAGAATTGTCATAAAATATCATGTTTATCTCATGTTTGAGTCCCAGCATGCTCACTCATATATAGTCCTACTTATTTTAATTATGACCAACGAGAACGATGTATATTTTGACTTTGAATATACAATCCGTGATATACATGGTTATAAAATGTGTGTATATATATTTTTATATATAAGGTTATACAAATGTTTCTAGGAGATCGAAAATCAGCGAGTACAATGAAAAATCCATCCCTGTTAAAACTGCGAACGCGAGATTTTAACTTCACCTGGAACCTGTTCGTCAAGTGGCTGTAATAACGATGAGCTGAGAATAATAAAGTCACTGTTTGTTTATTCTAGACGAATAAATACGGGATCGTCTGTTAAACTGGTAATTTCACACAGTATTCTACAAAAACAAATGCACGTCTATTATAATGTTCTGTAGAAATACCACGCATTTTGCTTATTAAGAAATAACCGAGAATAAATACTTTTTAGGGATCTAAGACAAAAGTGCAGTTCCCTGTTAAGTGTGCATGGCGGAGACGAGAAGACGTGACTTGCAATAACCGTGTATAGCCTGAGCAAGACGGGCAATTGATCGGGGCGGCATGCATGCATGCACCCTTCAAGCAGCTAGGTAGGCGTATGCGCAGCTAGGCTGAGCTTCCAGTGAGTAACCAGTAACACACGTAAGCTGGCACTGGAGTAAGAACTATACAATAAGTTTCAAAACACTGCACAAATCCAACAATACAGCTATTTAAATCAAAGACAAAGACAAGTACGAAAATACAAGAGAATCCAGTGCGCACAGGTGATCAGCTAAGTGATTTATTTAACATGTTAACTGCTGCAGGGCAATGCGGTAATACGATATAGGCTTTTTTCTACTGCTTTCTGGGTTAAAAAGCAACATGCAACCGTTCACATGGAAACCATTTAACCCAGAAATTTTTACTGTTACGTGTACAGCTGTTTGTTTTATTGTCACCGGTGTTAAAGCATGCACACACGCGGGTGAGAAGTCCGAAAATGCTTGCAACCGAGTCCGGTGTTATAGGTACCGTATGAAAGAAGGGTGACGTGTTTTTGTGGGTGTGCTGTGTGATGTTCTTAATCCATTTCAAGATAACGATATCAAGTGTTCTTTTCCGCATATACAGTACAATCCCCACACTTTAGCTTTCACGCCCCCTACTTGAGTGGGCAAAAAACTACAATTCAGTCTCCCACAACTTAATTACAGATGCAACATTGAGATTAAGATTAACATGTTCCATACCAAACGGGAAAAAAGCTTGGACCAAGAAAGTACCGGGGAAAGTACAAAGGGGTTATTTATTTGTTTGTTTATATAGTCTAAGTGAAATGTTGCGGCAAAAGTATTTTAGCATAAACAGATGTACTGTAAATAATTGCTAAATGACGTTTAAACACACAATCACTTTTTAAAATTAAACATTTCAATAGATAAATCCATTAACAAGTGCACACAGTTTTGTTGCAGCATTGTTATTTACCAACTGCCCACAAATATGAAGGGATATTTATAACGCATTTTTAGCGTAAATTGCTTAAATCACAAACATATTCCACCATGAGCAGGTCTGCCGACAATATTTGTGACAACAATATTGTCTGGTTGCGTTTTATTTTTTCTCTTCTAATTAGTAGTGCATTTGTAATTCTGACTAACTGCTCAGGCGCTAATAATTACATTTATTACAACTGCGCATGTGCGACAACGTAACCGCTACTAAACACTGAGCTACTAAAACAGTCGGTTTTGTGCCAATCGCATACCGTATTGCGTTTCACCGTAAATAATACTGTAGGATCACGTCGGACAAATGACTTTTAAGAGGTAAGCTTTCTTTTGAGCAAGTTACTTAACGAAAAATGGTTCAATAAAATATCGACCTGCAGTAGGCCAATTATTGAATAAATAATGTATATCTAAGTTATAAGTGAATGCATGTTGAATGAATGTGCTACACTAGTCTTGTCAAACATATAACTAATTCTGGACTTGTTCAATTCAATCCAATTGAACTATCTATAATGCTAAAGAAAGAGGGAGCGACCAGGAAGAAGTTGCATGGGTTCAATCCCCACTCCTCATGGGTGGGGCTCAAGACCCAGACAGGAGCCAGGACATCCTTGGGGAATGATGTCTATATCGTCTCCAGGAGTTGATACTGCCCTGGCAACACTTAACAACAACAAACAATCACACAACTACTACTACTACTAATAATAATAATAGCATACAAACTACTCTGTGCATTTAAAATAAATAATAATAAAACAAATAATAATAATAATAATAAAAATAATAATAAAATAATTGGAAAATGAATAATGATTAATGGATGTAATAAACGCATTATCCCTAATGCCAAATTCCACAATATTAGACCATCCATGAAATCCGTGTTAACCATTCCAAAACATTGAATCATTTAACTGCAAGGAAAGTGAGCAAAGCAGCTATTTGATTTATTATCTTGGGAGGTTAGAAATGCACAAGTCCTGTGAGAAACAGCAGAAACAAAATACAGCAATAAGTCAAGCATTAATTTAATGTTAATCAGGACCTTCTGTGTACACGGAAGATTCGGAACTGGGAAAGGTCTGGGAATTTCATCAGAATAAAACATGAACACAGCCAAGCTCCTCTCTGGGGGGGGGAGTCATGCTTGCAGTCGCACATCCGGAAGGTGCAGCTACACTCAATCATTCTCCTGGGAAAAAGTCTGCTTTGTTATTTTTTAAAATACTGGAAACATATGCAATTATTATTATAAATCAATGTCAGGGCTTTCCAAAGCAAAAGGAAGCAACAACAATGCAGCATGAGGCATACAAACAATTATGTACAGCATATCGAGAATACGACGGACAGCAATGGGGCAGGCAGTTGGAGTTAGGGACGTAACTGTGTAATCGAAAGATTGCCAGTTCGAGTCCCCAACCCGCAAGTACCGCTGAGGTATCCTGGTGGTGAATGGGTGTATTGGCTGGAATTCTGCATCCTGATGGTCTGAAAGTATTAAAAATAGGAGTGTGCATATTTTTCTTCTTAAAAATAGCTTTAAATTTATAACACTAATAGGAGTAGCTGATCTGAACAAGAAATGGGGAGTTTTGAATTTATGATATGTTCTGTTGCAGTAAAAGGACAAGGAGGTATGATACATTGCTGAAGTATTTGGGAAAATACCTCTGAAGTATTATTTAATTTTAAAAGAATAAATAATGGTTGGGAGAAATTTCATTTGTAAGGAGGCATTTGTGAGCCAGCTGCCCTGACCAGACCGGTCCCCTCTGCTCACCATACAGGGGCATAGACCGGCCTGGTCATGACACCAGCTCATATATGCAAAACTTGGTTTTTCTTTGATCTTGGGATTTGAACTAATATATAACATTTTCATTGAAAAGAGGAAAAAAAATCTGCAGGTGTCTTACAGGATTTTTTTTTCAGTAACAAATTATAGTAAATTTATAATACTTCAACACTGGGATAAGTGAGTAATTGCATTTAACCTACAGTTAGGCCTAAATAAAAACATTTTTTAAAAGAAGGGGGAATTGTGGCACTGTCATACAGAAAGCCAACAGAAATGTGCAGTCGGGTGCCTTCTGAAAGCTTAGACCCCCAACAGCCTCTTCCACGGTAATTTAAACGAGCACAATAGCATAGGCAGTCGATTGCAGTGAGCACCTTCATGTTTCTGGTCTTCATCGGGGTACAAGTCACCACCTTGAAGTCAAATAGGTCAAAAAAGAAAATTTTGTTTCACACAGATACCTTTTTAATAGCAGATTATTAGGGGAGCAAAGGTCTGGTGCTGGAAACTGTATGGCGTTGCTGAAATCCTATCCGCTATAATGTTTTCTCGGACAAGAAAAAAAACACAAAGAAAAACTCTTGTTAACCATCTGCAGATTTAGTCACTTGCACTTTTTTAGAGGCAGAAAAAGGAATGGTAAATCTCCAGGGACAGGCTTATCTGAAAATCTCCCTTTAACCTTTTAGAACTGGAGTCACCAAAAATACTAAACTTCAAAATGAAAAATTACAAAAACATATTTTTAAACAAAGTTGCATGTTTGTGTTTTAAATAGTCCTGAATGAAACTTAATTAGTCTTTGTGTCAGAGTTTATTTGTAGCAAGACGATTTAAAAGACTGATAATTCAACTGGCTATTTATTTCAGAACCAATTCATCATCCACAAGTAAATATACTATAGATGGTCACAGGGACGTTAGTCCATCACAGGGCGCAAACCCACACAATCCTGGCAGTTAATTATACCATCTGATGAAACCCATCCGTTCGGTCACGGCCAGCCCGACTGCGCTCTGTCTTGCTGATGTTTTAATGCCTGTTTTCACGGTAGCCTATTTTATGAGTTCTTGTTCTTTGTTTGGTCCAAGCCCGGCGAGGACGATGTCCCCGTCCCGCGGCCGCTTCGTGGATTCCGGCGGCGCTCTGCGGAGCAGGGGTGCAGACCCGATCCCCTCCTTGCGGTGCCCCAGTGCCGAAAGACCCGTGACGGCCCGCCCAGGACGGGCCTTAGTTCGTTCGGGTCCCCTGTCTGGTTCCCGTTCGGTTCGCACATACAGCGCTCTGTTCGGTTTCGGAGCGGTTGGCTCCGCTGCGCCCGCTCTCCTCCAGCGGCTCTGTTCTGTCCCCGGCTCGGGGCAAAGATCTCCCCCCGGTCTCCCCCTTGTCTTCCCTATGAAAGTTTTCTTAGATTTATTTATTTTTATTCAAATAGCCTTGACCGGACCCCAACCATCTTTGATTTGATTACAAATCTTGGGATTGTGATTTGGACTTGGATTTTTCTTACTGATGCATATATGTAAATGCGTGTATATACAATGAACAGTATATATACATATATATATATATATATATGTATTGTCGCTAAATCAGGAGAGTGGAATGATTTGCTAATGCTCATCGTAAAACGTGAAAAGGGCATTACATTTTGATTAAAACAACGTAATCCAAGTATTAACTTCCCATAGTAGTTTGTTACTGGGTAACTGGAAGGTTATGAAAATAAAAGCAAATTATTTCGCCCAACAGGCACTAGGCCCTTTTTAAGCATCCTGGCCAAAAAACTCTGCACAGAAAACCTCTTATAGACAAAGAAATATGATCCTAACACCCCAATGGCTGCCAAAAAGTATGCAGTCGGCTTGCCTCTAACTCCCCAAAGCTGTTGGACACACCTTTCTCATTGTATTTAACCCTCTGACGATCAGTCTAATTAGGATTAGCTATGTCTCATAGTTCCATAGCATAAGTACAGACATCGCACCTGAGGGATATTGACTTGAGGGAAGCAGACGGGGGGCATCTAGGAGGTAACAAATACGACCCACAATGCCTTGCGCAATGACATCACCGCCACAGGCCCCATACCATATATCTATATGTATATTGCCAACTGCGGTGAGAGCGGGCGGGAGGGAGCGCCCTTTTAATAACACTGACTAGCGGAACGACAGATTTCCGGGACATTACGCATCATTTACGGGTGTCCGGGAGCTGCTGTCAATTTGCAGGAGACTCCCGGAAGTTCCGGGGGAGTTGGGGTGTCTGTAAGTATACAATTGTCACTTGCCTTGGTAAAATTACATTGCCTAAATCCCGCCATGGTACTCTGTCTCCTCCTGCCAAATCACACACCTCTCTCTCTCTCTCTCTCTCTCTCTCTATCTCTCTCTCTATCTCATTTCCCAAAAACAAAATACAAAATAGGATTCGGTAAACCAAATCTCTGCCAGGAGACAGATCGCAGTGCTTCACTGCTGTGACATATAGGCTATGTTCCTGCCATATTGGATAAGTGGATTTGGGTCTGGGCAAAAAGTAATATCTACTGTAAGTATAAAACTCGGGGCAACATATTGGGCACTAACATAAAAGATGCTGACAAAAATAAGCACCATTTATAAGTTTTAAGTGTTTCCTGAAGCGTGGTGTGGTGGCACAGTGGTTTGCACTATTGCCTCACACTTTTGGGACAAGGGTTTGAGTCTCCAGGTTTGTGGAGTTTGCATGTTCTCCCCATGTTGTGGTGAGGTTTCCTCTGGGTACTCCGGTTCCCCCCACAGACCAAAAACATGCTAAGGTGAATTGGAATTACCAAATTGCCCCCGTAAGTGAAAATAGTGTGCCTCAGTGTGCCCTGTGATAGGTTGGTGCCCCATCCTGGGTTGTTCCCTGCATTGTGTCTGTAGCTTCTGGGACTTGCTCCAAATGTAGGGATTCATCAAACAGAAGAGGCTTTTTCCCATGCATGCCCTATATGCTATAGTTATGGTCTTGTTTCGATTCTGTGATATGTTTATTGGAATGTGATGAAATTTCTTGTTGAATTGAGCATTTTTCAATCTCAAGAAATATGGGGATGCCACCTCAGGGTGGGGAGATCAGTACCGTAAAAACCTGTTATTGCAATGAGTAATGTAAAGTACTCGTTTAACACAATATAAAGACACAACCAACGTATAATTTTTCATCATTTTTTAAATTCCCTAATATACTGTAGTAAAATCGACTTAAACTGAGTGAAAAAGTAAATGTATTATAACAATATATAACTGATAAAGAACATAGAATACAATGATATTCCAATAATTAGAAATAATTTCTATTTCATAATTGCTAACACCTTTGCAATACAGTTTTTCTCACTTGTTTACACATTATTTCAGCATATTGGCACAAAATCCTCAACACTCACTGCTGTCTTTCTTTTAAGGCAGTGGAATAAAAGTCTAAACGCATTTCCTGCAGTCTGCTCACCTTACAAATCCCTTAAACACACTGTGCGAGACACCAAACACACTGCTCAAACTCTAAGCACAACATTCATGAAGAACTCCCTCATAATCTCTTGCTAATGCTAAGACAGAAAGTGCTTACGTTTGTAAAGTAGCGAGATGATGCAGAGCTCCACAGGACAAACACCACCGAGGTTTTCTTCTGCCAGCACTTTCCAATTTGGAACATGACAGTTTCAACCGAGAGGGAAGGTTGCAGGCGATGGACTCAAGCCAATGACCTCCAGTCCCGCGATGCTCATAGTCAACATTTACTGCACTGTACTGTAACCACTACTGTAGGTCACCACATGTCCACTCTATACTAGACAATGCTAGAAAAGCCAGGTGTGGCACTGGGTGTTGGATGACACATAAAAAAACATTAGCCCCCCTCCTTAATTAAGCTAAAAATATTACAGTTTTTCTTAGTTGTTTACACACAATTACTTGTACTTGAGATACAATGACTACAACATGTAACTGATGCAC
>JAODKM010000035.1:9369359-9388290 GCA_026780845.1 Petrocephalus sullivani | reverse complement strand
AGGGGGGGGGGGAGGGGATTGGGGAGGCCGGACGGTAAGGGCCAAAATTTGTATTTGATGATGATTTGGCTTCTGGATGACTTCCAAGCTTTTTAGCAATTACTGGAACTGCTCTGGTGCCCTTGCATTATATGACTCGTGTTCCACATCCCCTGGTTTTTGGCTTGTGATTTTGACATTTCACTATAGAGATACGTTCACATTCATCTTTCGAGTAAAATCATTTTCTCTCTCGGTTCGCCAAAGCAAATTACTTGCAGCATGGAGGCAGGAATTACGTTATGAACAGGCACCCGTTGCTCTGGGCCGGAGAGATATGCAGAGGAACATGATGTCACCATTTTTTCTCGTTGTTAAGATTTAAGTTTAATGGCCTAGTCTGAAGCTGAATCCCCATTAGGCATCTTATTGATCACTTTTTATGCGTCTGGCTTTCCGGGTCCATAGCTGTGCATCGCTTTAAGAAAAATGCAGGAGTTTGATTTAGTGTCTGAGGGTATTCTGTCTGCCCGTGAAAGTCCAGGAAATTTCCAGGCACTCAAGGATGATTTAGGGTTATTTTAACATAGTAGCATCTTAAAAGGCAGATGCATTTTGGTGCATAAATGCAAATTTGATGGAACATTACTCCGTCATTGATGTGCAGAGTACTTGCTCTGCATCTTGGTTCAGTCCCGTTAGACTGATCCTAGTTACTAAATCAGTCTATGTGCTTAATATGTCAAGTTTAAAATAAAAATATGAATTCCATAAATATACACTTCTACAATAATTATTTGCATTGCTTATGGAGTGTGGGTTGACTTGACTGAACTTAGAGTAATAATAATGATTTAGTTATCATACTGATGGAGTAGGTGAGAAAAAGCAATAATTTACAACTGCATATTTTAATTTTTATTTGGTTAATTTGTCTAAAAATCATAAAATAAAGTTGAACTCTGGAAGCACAATACATAATCTGGCAAATAACTTCAATGTGATTTCGATTGACTGCCCAGACAAAGACAGCATACAGGCCCCAAGAGTTCAAATAAAACTGAACCTGCCTTATGACCAATTACAACATCATAGTTTCCGAATGATTATATGTAGGATGGTTCCACGTGACTCCTACACCTGACGCCAGCATACGTCACAGCCAGGTGTGACTGGCTCAGCAGCTAAGGCTGTTGTGTCTGTTATCAGATGGTCCTTGGTTCTGATCCTAGTGTCAGCAGAGTGATGTCACCACTGGATCCTAAGCTAGACCATTAACTCCAATTACTCTAGCGATTGTCTCACCCAGTATCTGCTAAACAAATGTAATACCAGAGCTAGCGAAAGTGGCGAAGGGCTTGCTGAGGGAGAAGTAGCTTTCAGTCGCCGCATTTCTGTGGTGACTGACATGAGTCATTAACAAACCCATACTGAGAGGCCTGAAGACAGTGGGTATAAAAACAACTAAACTAAATATGTTAATCGCAATTCTTGAATAAATAACCTCTCAGCTATTTCGCCAGCCTGTTCAGTACTAGCTTTATTAATTCATATGAATAGGCCTAGGGCTAGTTTATATGATTTACAGAGTAAGAGATTTAATTTGCAGTGTATTTGGTGCATGTCCATCCATTTCCTGAAGCTGCTTGTCCTGTTCAGGGTCACATGGGGTCCAGAGCCTAACCCAGAGGATACGGGCACTAGACAGGGAACAACCCAGGATGGGGGGCAAGCCCACTGGATGGCACACTCACACATGCACTCCTATGGGCAATTAGCCCCAGCATGTTTTTGGACAGTGGAGGGCAACCCCACAATGACACGGGGAGAACATGCAAGCTCCACATACATGGAGCCATGACTCAAAGCCTGATTCCAGAGGTGTGAGTGCTACCCACTGCGGCTCCATGCCGCCCTGCTTGGTGTATGACCAGCAGACAACTGAATAAACACTTAGATAAATGATTTTCTTAAAAAAAAGAAAAAATCATGCTCAACTAGAATATTCTGTTACAGGTTTCCAACTCTCACACGTCTGGCGTGACATTTAGGCTTTTAGACTCACGCTCATGCAAGAAACCTAACGGAAAGTCTATTTTATTCCATTATAAACCTAAAATTAGCCACATCAAAAGCGCTGGGGTAGTTTGCAAACCCTACAGACTCTTTACAAGGTAATAAAACTCTTGCATACATGTAAATACGTGTGCAGACTTGTCTCTAACTGAAATTCTCACGCAAGCCTGCTGACCAAAGGTGTCAACCCTGTATCCAAGTAAAAATGAAGTAAAATTAAAAATAAATAAATAAAATGGAAGTATAGTAATGGGCTCAGGTTTGGATTAAACGTTAAACTGTTACAATAAGCTGCAGACAACAGTTTAAGGTACCAGAGGTTTCAGTAATTTATCTGCACACCCCCCCCAAATACCTCAGGGACAATGTCTTATACATTTGATTAGTTTATTTAGTTTAGCAAATACCAACTGCACAATCAGTCTGTGGACCCTGGGATCTGAACCAACAATTGCCTAGGAACAGCACCCTAACTATTTAGATGTTATGTGTCATCAGTCAGTGTATTTTATAAATATCTTACTGGAGGCAAGCAGGTCGCAAGTCTTCTCACCTCATCAAACACTGGTGGCAGAAATCAACCTCTCCCAGGTAAATGCTGCCCTCTTGTGGTAATATATGTAGTTTATTAGCTGTAATTGAATGCTTCAAGAGCTTTGCGTTTTGACAAATAATGAATCTTAGGTGAAGCATCCAGACTAAAGTTTAATTACCGCTGCCTCCCAAGGTCGAAGCTGGAGTGTTTCAAGGGCAACGGAGCCCCGGCGGTCTAATCCTGTGCTGAGCAGAAACACTCCAGCAGCAGGGAGGCCGTGGGCCCAGCCGGTGTCCAGGCCCTGGATGTCTGGGCCCAGGTTGAGCAGCACCAGGATGCGCGTGCAGCTCCATGAGCACAGGAAGGCCAGAAGGAAGGGCGGCGGCGAAGGAGCAGAGCCGGCGCCGGCGTGGGATGAGTTACTGAGGGAGAGGAAGGTGAGGTTCCCAAGAAGCAGAGTCTCCTCTCTGGAGCGTAACTGACTGAGGGAGCGAAAGAGTGTGGAATCTGTGCGTCCAGCTTTCCTACAGAACTGAGGGGGACCGGGAAGGACAGAGACAGTAGCAGAAGTTCACCGCCGTAGAAATGAGCAACGTTAGCGATAAACTAGAATGGAAATACTACATTAATCTCTGTGGGGAAATAGGGTAGTTTTCCCATGTCCCATCTTGGTCTCTATGGAAGACACACACACACACACACACACAAATATATAAATATATAGGTCGGTCAATCCTATAGGTGACATAGATGGCTGCCTAGGGCATCAACTTCTAATGGGGTGCCACCTTGCCAGTTAATTTCACTTTGCCTTGGATTGGGGGTGGGCACCAGTCGTGTGGCCTAGAGCTGGTCAGTTAGCATCCAGGAACCATGGAGCAGTTGGGTTTAGGGGTCCATACTCAAGGACCCAATGTTGTTGTGACTACTCTGTAGGGTTAGGAATTCCGGATATGGAACAAACAGAGGCATGCCTCAACTAAGCACCTACCTGCATGGAAACTACTTCTGCCTTTACCACGTTCCTTAGGCCTCAAACCCCAACTCCTAGACACATCCTTCACATAGGGTAAAAATCTGGCAGCATTGACACCACAGGGCCAGTTCGAAAAGGAATAGGTTAAGTGACACACAAATTTGTGAGTCTGTAAATAAAAAAGCGGAAACTGACAGAACCACAGACCTGTGATGGGCTGATATTACTCCCATAGCTGATCACCGGAGTCCCAGGCAACGTCATCAAAAGCACCATGAGGACTTTCTGCAGCTCTGCAGGCACTGCACCCCCAACCTACAGCCATAATAGGACCTTACTGACAGTTAGAATTTATTACATTACGAGGTTTTTGTTTCTTTTATAATTTTTGGTGATAGATTTTGTGATGCTGATCACAGAAATAACTTTGCAATTTTCACATGATGTAAGGTTTTTGAGAAACGGCCAATTTTGTCATAATTACTGTAAAACATGGGTATTTCGCATAACACCAGTCAGCAAAAATTTGAGTATAAAACAACTAAGGGGTAACTTTTTAATGCTGATTTAAGAAATGCGTTCATCAGGCTCGAATTGTGGAAGAGTGGTTCAGGGATCATGAGGAATCATTTTCACATGAGAACTGGCCACCATGGAGTCTTGACCTTCGACCACTTTATTCAGTGGTTCAACTCACCTATCAGCAGTACAAGATCTCTGTGAAAAACGAGTGCAAGTCTGCATGGGAAAAGTGTTGTGATGTTGCATAAGCACATGGAAACAAGGCATGAACCAATGTGCACCATGATCAAAGCTAAGGGCGGTCCAACGAAATATTACAGTGTGCAACTTTTTTTTTGGCCAGGCTGTGTATACTGTAAATACATATAGCACCACGTTTAATTGTGTGTCACTCAAAATCCTTGCACAATACGTAAATCCTATATATATATATATTGTGCTGTATATGAATTCAGCACAAACAATACTGTAAGATTCACTTATCTCGATTTGTGAAACAAAAAGAAAGTAAAAGTTTGCTGACCAGTGTTACCTGTTTATTCCATCCATCCATCGTCCATAATCGCTTAACCAATTCCGCTACCCACTTATTAAAAAGCAGAAATCATTTTCCAGATTAAAGTGACCATAAAGAAGTCAAGTCAGTAAAGGGGGTTTTTAATTCCCATACCGTCCAGCTAGGCCACTCTTGTTGGGGTCGTAGCAGGCGTGTCTCTATAGCAACCGCAACTTCCTGTGTGGAGGGTGGATGAGGCAATGAGGGGAGGAAGGATCTTGTGGTCATATCCACCAATGAATGGTTGTCCACAGGATCAGACATGCTGTACCACAGGCCAGTCTCCTCTGCCTTGCTAACCACCAGAATCCTAAACAGAGCAAAAATGGTTGGACGTGTACAGCTGGGGGCGAGGGTGTCCTATGCAGCAGAACAGCTCCAGCCCCAATCTACTGAATGCCATCACTTTGTCCACCTCACCTGTACATTGCTCTGGAGAAACATCTACCAAAGATAAATAGAAAAGGGTTCTGCAAGCCAAAAAAGGTCCTAGGCTTTATTCTTCTCACTCCCTCTCTCTCTTTAAATACATTTTCCTGATATCAGCCATACGCTGTATTTGCTGTTTTCAGCAAACACATAAGTGCCCATATTTTAAATTCCAAGGCTTCCAAGTCAATAAATACACTCCCTAATTAAAAGGTCATTATGGAGCAGTACCTCTCATTTCCCTCTTGACTCAAGTTCTGCATGAGGCCTCTCCATAGCAGCAGCGTCTGGTGGGGAAAAAATCCTGAACTGCACAGAAAAGACCCTGATACTGCTTACGGACGTTCAAAGCAAACTGGATTTCGGAGGCACTGAAGTTCCAGGTGTTTGCTACTGTGCCTGACGCGTGGCGGCGGGCTACTTTCCCCTATAGACCCACATGGACTGAAAAGGCCGCATCTCTGTCGCATATGCTGAATCCTGCCACGCCTTGTTCCAACCAGAACCGCAGGCCGGGCTGTGAGCAAAACCAGTGAACAATTTTCTGTAAACGTTTATTTAAACATGGTACATGCCCTGATTAAAGCTGCCAGTTAGCCATGCCAAAAAATCAGTAAAAGAGGTTATTAAAGGTTGTAATATTTATTACAGATCTCCTGATGATTTTGCAGTTACCAGTTCTTGATGTGTGTCCTCTTCTGTTTGGTCACTCGAGTTGAGGCTGCTTGAATCTCTGAGGTCCAAATCACAGAGGTCCAGCAGGATTCTCATATCTGAGTGAGAAAATGGGCACCAAATGAGAAAATGGGAAACGCATAAGCATATTTTCATTACTGTCTGTTGGGACTTTCCATGGACCCTAACTACAGTTAGTTATTCCTAAATCAAATCAAACTCAATATAGTATGACAACTGTAAAGTGTTGAAATTTTACTTTCTTCAAGGGCAGATTGTCCTAACATCGATTAGTTCCATTTGCCTCTCATTGCCCACAAGATAGGTATGCCGGTGTGTCCAGTTTTTGATCCAACCGCCAACAACCCCATTCTGACTCCCAAAACATCATCCCATAATGTTCGATTTTTGTTGACCCAACTCCTGGATTTTGCCATTCTGGCGATGTGAGGGTGTTATGTGAAATTTTCCCTGAAAGAGTAAGATATACACATACACATATATATTCACACATGTACACACAATAAAATATCAATTTTTATTTATATCCTTAAGCCAAACAGCAAACTCCTCTACTGGCACACTGAGTTATCTTATTTCCCATAATGCAATGCGCGTCCCAGCAATATCACTCACCTGCTTTCCGGCCCTCAGCAAGCAGCTGCTGGAACTGAGAAAGCGTGCCCATGGATTGGTTAAGCTTCATGAGCCCAAAAGCAGGGAAGCCCCTGGGGAGCAGGCCTTCGAGTATGAGGGCCCCCACACCCAGGCCGCGCAGGTAAGGCAGGTGGTTACGCACCTCTGCCAAGAGAACACAACATTTACTCACAGGGTGCTTGCTAACCAGGCCCGGCTACACGGCAGGCGCAGGGTGGGGCTGGCCCAGCCAATCACAAGGTGCCAGCCAGCCTCAATATAGTTTTTTTTATAGGTAATGTGACATGAGAAATGCCCAGTATGTCTGGAGCCCAGTTACATCAGGTGCAAACTGAAAATTAGGGATAATCCCAAAAAGAGAAAATTACAAATAGATCAAGAGATCAAACACCACAGAAACCAAAACTAACACTAAGACCACAACCATAAAAAAGAGACACAAGACTTCGCAGCAAGTACTCATGGGTAACATGGCACCAGTGCATGTAGTTATGGACTGGAATAGTCCATTACTACTCAGGAGCGGGGGATCCTTGGCGATTTCATGAGAATTCTGAGAGATGACATGGTCTGAGATGGCACGACAGCAGAACCGTCACCAGACAAGGAAATCCCAACTTCTATGCCAGTTTCCTAGATCTTCAAATGGCACATATCCTAGAAATTGACATTAGGCCTCCGCAGACACTCTCAGCGTAACCTACTTTCCCACATCCAAATGAATGAAATCTGACGCGTTTTATAGTAAGGAATGGCAGTTCGTGCAGAAAAACGTGAGGCTGGGGACGTCTCATTGTCTTTTTCCATCTCTTATTTTGCTTACCATTGTATATTGTTTAACCGCTGACTTACACATCATAGTGGTTCTTTTAGACTATATTTTACACCGTAACTTGGAATTTATTAGCTGGTGAAGTGATGTAATTCTGTTGATGTATAGTGTCCATCAACATGCCAGTAAGGAGTGGCCGCGCCTTACATAACGTCGCCGGCACTAACTGTGTCAGTCCCTGGAGTTTGCAGTTGCTCTCTAAGGAGCGACCTGGAGCCAAGCCAGCACAGAGACTGCCCGGACCTTCTTACTGTACCTCTCTGCCGCTGTTCCGTCTATTAAAGTGATTCCTTTTCACCATAAAGGTTTCTGTCCTTTTGCCAGGTGGGCCTCTACTAAAACAACTACTACTCAACAAATATTACCTACGGGGGGGCAGGACGATTCCAAGCACCTCTAACTGACAGGGGCCCTAATCTGGAGCACAATTACATTGGTCTGGGTTGGGGGCCCAATACAAGATGCTATCATGTAATCATGTGGCCCATAATCTCCAAATTAGCAGGGGGGGCTCAACAAGAATATCCCAGGGGCCTCTGGCCATATTAGAGTGCCTTTGCTAGTAGGTATCTGTTATGCACTTTCTTAGACATCTGAGTTTCTTAAAAGGGGATTTCAGGCACCCCAGTGACAGCAGACTGATGGTCTGTGCTGTGTTCATCTCCCACGTCTGATACACAACGCTAGTCACTCACCATTAATCGCACCTGCCCCCATGCACCCGGAGTCCAGGAACAGGGCTGCCTGCATCCGACAGAAGGGCGCCCTCTGCCACCAGAGGAGACGTGGCACCACAGGGGTGGGGTTCTGTGCGATGATACCGATGACCACGCCTACCGCAGCCAGCCAGCCGACCCAGAAGAGCGTCCCGAGAAGGGAGTGCAGCCTCCTCCATCCAGGCCTCTCAAGCACCTGCAGCAGCTCGTTCTTATTCATGGGTCCCGAGCGAAGCCGGGAATTCCACATGGTGCCAGACATTAGGAGGGGGACTGTCTCAGAACCCCCCGAACTGGACTGGGTCGAACCCGCTGATGTTCTGTCCCCTATGCTGGGGTCACCTTCTACCTTCAGTGACATGTTCTCTGACTGAAGCAAGGAAGAAGAAGCCCAAAGGCAAGAGAAGCATTTTAAAAATGAATAATTCATCCGGGTTATTAATTACTGATAATTAATAATAATTATTCATAATCTGATTGATTGTTATTACTATTTGTTTCAATTAGAAACACAACAGTGGCAATACTTGCCTGCAGGTCAGTTTTGATATTTGATTTTTAATAAGCATTAACCAGAAATTTCAACTCATATATACATTTTAACTTTCTACAAACTTTGTTGCAGTTTCCTTTAAAAGGATCTCATGCTTATCCATACGTTATATGACTAGAAGCCTGAAAGTTGTTATTCATCTTATGTTTCATGAATCTCATTCATAGGTTTGAAAAAATGCCTCAGTTGTACTTTAACATAGTAAATGGAAAAAGTAAACGAGGGATATCTAATCGCAGAACAGGTATATTTTAAGGGTACGCGCATTTATCCGGTAGTAAAGTACAGAACAGTCCTCTTTCACTTCATTCAATTAAAATTTCCGATCATAATGAATTCGAATTTTCTACCACAGTGCAGGACTATCCCTCAACATTTTATTTCTTACGTAACAATTCCTAAGGACACCAAGATCCCTGTGACACAGAACAAGACCCTGTAGACCTACTTACCTTAAAACTTTACAGTGATTATTCAGTATCTGATTTTAAGCGGTGTTTGGATTTCCCCCGGCTTTCCCCGTCGTTTGTGCCCGTCTCGTCCTCTTTAGTGATCGCCGTGGGCTTGCAATTTTCGGATCGGCTACCTTTTATATTAAACCTGACACTTGGCACGGCGGTGTCAGCGCCCGCCGCACTCCGCTAACACATTCTGCCGATCATGCGCTGACCCGGCCCCGTTATTCCGGACAAGCCATAACCGGAATAGAGCATCAGCGGCATGCTAACGTTAAAAGTGTCATATACGGTGTGGTATTCCTGTACGATGACCGAACAACTAATTATCGCCGAATTAATTAAGTGACAGAAGCCGACAAACATATTTCAGGTTTTTATTTTTTTCTTGCAATGAATACTTATACAGTAATTCGTTTCCTGCACACCCCACCTAATCAGAGGTGGGTAATTCAGGTCCATAGAGTAAAAATCCAGACCAGGATTTTGTTTCAACCAACCAGTTGCGTGCTCTGTGACTGTGACTCTTTATGGTCAACCGGTTGGTTGAAACAAACTCCTGGTCTGGATTTTTACTTTATGGACCTGAATGACTTGTAATATATAGTACAGACGTGCAAAAGAACATACGAACATGTCGCGAAAAGTTCCAGCTAATACCATTTGGAGTTCCAGGAAAAGCGTGGCGCTGACACGCTTTGGGCATGGGCTGGGTTTCTGGACGCTGTCCAGCTGTGGACATCGAGGGTCACAGATAAAAAAAACCGGCTCTGTGCAGTACGATCAGGATCTCAGTTTGTACCCAGCTCTGCAGCATGCGAACTCATCGTGACATTCCTACAGACATATTTTCTCCTACTTAAGTCGTAATAATATATAGATCATGCAAAAACACACCTCTTTCGGAAGGTAGTAAGCTGCCTAATCGTTTTGACACGCCTCCGTCAATACGTATCGGATGCAAGCTTCTGTTTCGTTTTTGCTTATCTAATTATAATAAATATTAAATTATTGAAGGTGCCATGGTGCTGTGCTAATTATGGATTTATTTTATAATATGTTATAGCCAGATGGCTCACGGGTTAATCACTGTGGGTCTGACAGAATGAAAAAAACATCAGAAAACCAAGTGACCCTAAGTGAGGTGCAGCAACAGGGCAGGTAATAGCCTGGGGCCCTGAGCTGGGAGGGGCCCCTCGAGGGCGGCCAATTACGTAGTACATTGCAAGGAAAAATCTACTTTTCTGCTTTCTGTCTGAATAAATTTATTGTCTTTATTAAATTCTCTTTGTTGATATTATTAACTTAAAAAAAAAATATTATGCCAGGGGAGGGAGAGTTGGAGGGCCCCATGGAATTTATTGACTAGGACCTTTAGAGTCCCTAGGATCGCATCTGAACCTGATGCATATATTTTCAATATAGTTTTTGTCAAAAAGTTAAAAAAAGTTGTGAGTTTGCAAAATTCTACCTGTGTTGCCATCCCTGCGCCTGTATTTATTTGATTAGGCACTTTAAGAAAGATTAATGTGTAGAGGAGAAGGTTTTCTATTGGCAAGACTTCAGGACTTAAGTGAAACTCCAGGAGCACCGGTTGTACTCAAATGGCACGATAAATGCTTGACATTTTGTAGATCCATCTTGTATGTTCCCCTGTTGTAGGGCTGCTCTTTGTCCAATAGGTAGCATGCAGAAAATCTGTCACGTTCTGTCCTTGTAGCTGACGCTGGGTCATCCTCTGAGACTTGGGACCCTCTTTTTTGCTAGACCGGTGCTGTTGCTAGGGAGATGCCAGGCCAAAGATTTTGTTTCCATGGGAACTGCATCTAGCATGGGTCTTCAGGACCACTGATGTCCTGGAATGACAGGTGGGGTAGCAATGTTAGCACTCCAGGAAAGCGTGCCTCCATCTTAAACGGATGCGCTGAGTGGGACCTGTATTTAATTATTATAGTGGCATGATTTTGAAATTGCAATTTTGCAGTTACAAATAATTACAAATACGTCTTTAATTCTGATGTAGCACATCTCTGACGAACATGTACATGTTAGATATTATTGTTATACTATATAAACTTTTTCCTTACCGTGAATTTCTGCGGCTTGCATTTTAGCGCCTCCTTCTGGTAGGAGACCATGATGCAGTCTCGCCTGCAAAAAAAGATCAGTGGATTGAGTAAGACACAGGGGAGGCTTGTGGTTAAGGAGATGATATGCTGTTAATAAGCACAGTGCTCCACTGATTTGTTTCAGTAATATGCAAAAATTATTTTGAAATCATAAGTAATTGACATTTAATCACTGTATCTTCTGCTATTCTAATTTCCTGTCTCAGCTGAATGGAACATCCTTTCAAGTGGAACATTAATCTCCCCCCCTCCCCCCCTCCCCCATGGCCCTGTGCCCTCTTACTTGCTGGTTATGCCGCCACCTGGTGGTAGTCCGGGTATGTTCTCCAAGGCCAGGTGCTTCATTACATTCAGGAAGTCAGGGTCCTGCTCTTCTGATCTTAGCATCTGGAAGATGTCTGCTTAAACAGGGCAATGTATCCTTATGTGGAAACTAAATGCTTTACACTGTACATGGGTTGAAACTGAACCTAGGATCACACACAATGACAGTATCAAATGACATCTGTAATATAAATATATATATATATATATATATAGATATATATAGATAGATAATATAATATAGTGGTAATTATTATCCACCACTCAACTATTCATTCAGTCCCGTCCATCTCTACCTGCTACTTTGCTCTCAATAAGCTGCTCCAGAGCAGCCTCTCGTTGCAGTGCCTCCGGTGACACCTTGGGGGCGCCAGGGAAGCAGATGATGATAATGCTGATGTTGTCCAAACTCCCCTGTGTGGGGGAGAGATGTGATCCTTGTTACTATGCAATATGCATGTGGGTATCGAGCGTGGCTTTGAGATCCTGTGACAATTACAGGAAAGCTCCCTCATTAGAGGTTCATAGAAGAAGTGGCCATTTTAATGATGATTAAAATGAAAATAACAACTGTTTCAATATCATTGGCTGCCATCAAGTCATTATCAACCCCTGGCTACTAGCATCCTCCAGAACATCCTGCCTTTTATTCAGTTCCAGGCTTCCCAGGAGCACAGTTATTGTTGAGATGACCACACGTCCGCTTTCGCCAAATGCCAGGGGCACCAACCCAAGAACAAGGTGTGAGATTGAAAAAAAAAGTAGGGTTCTGATTCTGCTAAGGTGCCCATGCAGTCTGCGGGCAGCCGCAGTGCGCGGGTTCTTTTCCAGCTTGGCACAGGTCCCCAGCTCTGTTTTGCTCCAGCCGGGCTGCCGTTGGCCAGAGCAGCACTTCAGTCAAGTTCAGGGACCGAGTCGTAATGAGATTGGGTTTGTTTAGGATTCCTGCAAGCACTTTGCTGGTCGTGGTACTAAATGTTCAGGCTCTGGGCTGGGAATGAGGACGAGATCGTCTTAAGCTTTTGCTGTTTGAGTTAGTAAACTAAAAACAGGGGAAAAAGCAGAAAGGTAGGGCCAGGTACTTTATTAATCCTGAAGGAAACTGCAGACGCATAAGGACTCACTGGGGATTATGAGTTCTCACACCCTAAGTAAGAATCATACCACTAGATGAATGTTTCCGAACCTGATCCTCAGGGACCCCCAGCAGTCCACATTTTTTTCCCCTCCCAGCTCCCTGCCAGACAGCCTACATTTTTGCTCCGTAATGGAAGCGAGGAAGCAGCAAAAACGTGGACTGTTTGACAGTCCCCGAGGACCCCACACTGCTCTAGACTAACAAGCCAATCATAGGATTTAGGTTTGTTGGCAGATGGATGGAGTGGTTTAAGGAGGGGGGTTATTCTTCCTAAACCTGGGGATGTTTCATTGATAAACCAGGTCATTTCCTGCAGGAGTGCAAGCACTAACCCCTGTCAAAGCAGCTTTGGCTTGCATTCGGTTACAGATTCTCCCTTAATCCTTCAACTGCATAGCCTGCACTTGTTTGGTAATTCCTCCCCTTAGAGGACAGCAGATCAACCTTCACTCAGTAGAGGGGCTTACGGACACAGTGGCTTGCTAGCTAATCTCACGCCGGATGGAAGATTCGACCTCGGAGCTGTGCAATGTTCCTCCCTGCAACTATCTGCAAGAGGCACACTTGCACACACATTACACACACTCACATCCCTGAGAAGGACAGTGGACAGGGGAATGATTTTAAGCCGTTTATTTCCTGCACTTGGATAATATATTTGGGATATATATGTGAAATTCTGGGCCCCTGTACACTTCCCCCTCCTCCCCCACGCCCACTTGGGTTGGCACTTGGGTTAACACTATATCAAGGGGTCACACGTAGTGCCTGTGCACTGTGCCTGTAATAGGAAGGTTCAAAATTCATGGTCAGCAGACCACTGGGCCCTGACCGAGGCCATTATCCTGCAATTGCTCTACACACTGGGTGACCCCCCCCAAAAAAAAATTAGTGCAGGTCTCTTCGGACAAGAGCTGAGACTGGGCACTCAAGGAGGTATCAAATGGGACATGCTTCGCCTTCTCAAGGGATTATGGGAGTATGCACGGAGTGATAACCCGTCACTGACCTTATAGAGGCAGAGGTCTATGACCTGAGCGCACACCTCCCGCAGGTCATCAGTGACCTGCATGCGGTCACGCACAAAAGCACACAGATCCTCGTTGTCCACAGCATCCCACACGCCATCGCAAGCCACCACTAGGAACTCGTCGGCGGGCGAACGCTCCAGCACGAACACCTCCGGCTCGGGCGAGACCAGCTGCTCCGTCTGTGTCCGCCAGCCCACCTCTTTGAAGGTAAAGTCGCCCAGTGCCCGGGAGACCGCCAGTGAACCGTTGACCCGCTGCAGGGTGACGGACCCCCCGGCGTTCTGGATGCGCTCCTTCTCACGCGGGTTGCACGGCTTGTGGTCCTCGGTGTAGAAGCAGACCAGGCCGTGGCGGCACAGCAGCGCCCGCGAGTCGCCGCAGTTGATGAGGTAGACGCGACGCGGCGAGAGCATGACGGCGGCGACGGTGGAGCCGCTCTGGTCCCAGCATGCACTGCGAGCCAGACCGTGCATGTGCCTGTCGATGTTCAGGAAACCCTCTCGGATCCCTTCTTTAACCTCCTCTGGGTCATCCTCTGCTTTAATTCTGCCTGTAGAGGGGAGAACACTGTGTAAAGAATTTGCATTTCCATCCACCTGAGCTGTCGAACGCAGCACAGAGATGTGTGTTGAGCCTGTACCCTATTCCAAGATTCTCTGGCCACACAGCAGGGGGGGACCTGGAAGGGCTATGGCAGGCCACTGATGGGCATGTTCACAGGAAGGAAAAGGTATGCACTTAACTGCCCGTCTGTGGGCTGTAGGAGGAACCCATGTTTCCCAAATACAGGGGAACATGCTAATCCAGACCCTAGAGGTGTGAGATAACAGTACTACCCATTGAGCCAAGTGCATAGATTTAGGTATGGAGGTGTCTCTGTCAATACAGAGGGAACACCACATGCATTTAAGGTCCCTGGGTCATCATACTACCTTGTTTTAGGCATAATTTAACTTATATTGTTCAAATAAAAAATAACCAAATATTAATGGGAATGTAGGCCCACATATATCTCTTGTTTTTATTAATGGTTCTCAAACATTTTTCACCACGCTAATTTTAAGGCATTTTTACAGCGTAAATAGATAAATTGCTAATTTCAATTTCTGTTATTTCTGAGCATTGATAGTAGGGATGGGATTTTGTTTTAATATTCAGTTCAAGGCGAATTTGTAGGCAAGTTAGATAAATAATCATACAACACATAATAATAATACAGTAATGATAAAAGTAACTACATATGCAGCACTATACTGTCCCCGAGCTGACAAACCGCGGAAGTGGTATGTGTTATAAACCATTGTATTTAAACCAGATTTTTTATATAATGGACTTTCTATCAGTCTGTTTGTAAGTAGGAGTTGTCCGTACATCGGACATTCTTAACCCGAGGCCCACCTGTAGGATTTAAGAGCGTAATCTCATGAATGCTCATTCACAGATACAGACAAAAGCTTATTATTTGCTGTGAACCAAAAGCAGCAAAGGCGGTGTCACCTGTGGCCAGCATGTGATCCAGCAGGTGTCCGGAGCAGTATTCGGCCACCGTGTTGCCGGCGTGCCCGTCGTACACGGCGTAGTAACCCCAGTCGGACATGTCCGCGGGCATCTCGGGGATGCAGGTGTGCGCGTCCTCCATGCGCGACCGCCAGCCCTGCATGCTGCCCGCCGCGTAGCTGACGCCGCACCTGGCGCCCCCCTCCGCCATGCGCTTGTCCAGGACGGGCCGCTCCAGATAGACGCCGGATTCTTCCTCGTCTTCCTCCTCCTCTTCCTCGTCCCCATCCTGCCCCTGGGTCCCCTTAAAGAAAAAAGCCACCATCCTCTCCGTCTCCTTGGCGATCTGCCGCAGGAAGGAGGGCACCGCCACGTTGCTGGCCCTGCGACTCGTCTTCATGCCTGTCTGTCTCTATCACCTTTGCTCAGGCACTGTCCATGACTTTCCCTGCCGCAATTAGTCCATCTATTCCTGTGCTGTTATCCCCATACAGCCACCCCCCGCCCATTTCTAATCTCCGCCTTCTTTGATGAGCTGGATTATGTGCGGCAGCCAGCACGCTGCAGTTTCATAACCACCCTGCAAACTGGCATGACAGCCGTATGCTGTGTTAGATAATACAGGAGGGGTGACTCAGCTAGCGGTCAGCACTGCTCAGCGCTATCCTGACACACCGACTGCGCTCTGACTGTAACGCACCTCACCTTTCACTGCACTATTGCATTCATATCACTGTATTTTATTATTTTTTTGTTTAATAAATAGCAATTCAAATATGTCTTTCAAGTGTAGCAGGACGCAGCAAAGAATGTGTCGAGATCTTTAGTACCTTTAGGAACGATAAAAAGGGCAATGTGATACACTTCTCATCAACACTGACACAGGGAAGAAACAAAGAGGAAGATGATCTTCCAGTTCCTTATTAAAACAGCACAGAGTGCTTTCCCTGGTGCTCAGTCTCAGTGTAAGCACAGGCCAGAGCATTAGTGTCCCCATTGGGATCCTTTGTCTGTTCCTCTCTGATCAGTTACCTCCACAATGACTAATCTTCTGGTTAGTGTTCCTTTCCTCTGAATGAGGACTCGACGGCCTGCTTTTTGATCTTTTTTGATAATCCAGATGCAGTATTCTCTGGTTCTTCTCTGCACTTGAGTCTAGCTGACCTCTCCAGACCACCTCTGCACTAGGTGTTGACAGTTAGGTCCCAGATGAGGGGGTCAGCTGACAGTTCAGCCAGAAGTAGAGAACTGTCTCTATGTATTTAGCCATGAGCTCACGAGGTCTAGGGGACTAAAGCCAGAAATGCTGCCTGGGCGCCAGATGAATGGCCTGACCCTGTGCTTGGCCCCCAAGTGTCACGCTCACCTGTACAGCACCAGCAGAGGGATCCCACCACTGGACCCTTGAGCAATCCCCATTGCTCCAGGGACTGGCTGAACCTTCTTTCCCCTATACAGCAGTTCCATGAGGTGGCCTCCTGGGATGCTTTTCCAGCTGTGCTGAAGGAGGTCCCACATATGTGCTGAGCTCTCACTGGCTGCTTTTTCTTCACTCTCTGCTCAGAACATTTCTGCCGTGTTTAGGTCAGGAGGCCAGGTCATGTGATGCGACACTCTATCTCCTTTGTAGGCAGCTACAAAATTGCCAAAATTTTGATTGGTACTGTGTGTATAAGTGTGTATATGTTAAAGCAGAGCAAGATGGGATATGCGAAGCATTCTAATGTGTCTGTATGTTAGCAAATAAAGCAGCATTTGATTTCGTTATAATTTTCAAACTCATATTCTGTTTTTCACTTCCCAAAACAGATTACTCTACTGACCATGGGCGTTGAACCCACAACCTTATAGGCAAGGGCTGTAACCCACTGAGCTATAAACCAACCCACTCCTAAATGTCTATTGGGTGTCTTAAGTTTGCCATGGAGGAGTTTGTAGGTTCACCGCCCTGGGTAGGCACTTATGGTAAATGGATGGATGTCATGGATGTCACCTCCGTGTGACAGTGTTATAGGAAAGCCTGGTAATTTTTCGTAGGCTAACATTTCAGGTAATTTCAGGTCAGGGGTATTTGATTTGGTAGATGTTCACTCCTGCATATTAAACCAATCAACAAATTTCCCCCAGAATCAACAAAATCTGTCAGTGTGTCTGTCTGTCTATCAGTGTAAATACCAATATCAAAAATAACAAGTCTGCCTGTCTATATTTTGCCAGCATAAATAAAGCATGCTTCTCACTCATGTTAAAAATTTAAATAAATAAATGTGCAATTACATAAAAGTGACGCGATGAATACATTACGGAATCTTTTGGCTAAAGCCACACAGATGTGGGAAAATAAGCTCCCAGAATGCCTCACCAGAGCATATTGCCTTATTCAGCAGCTCAGGGGCTGTGACTACGTTCCTTCTACAAGCTTACGCCTCATTGTGCTCTGGCCTGGATGCAAGAAATTTTCAAATGCCAGCCCTGCCATGAAATCCAGCTCCTTATGGGCACAATCGAGTATATGTTATTTTATGTCCTGTAATCTTTATTTCAGGTACTGGCTGTTTGGCCTCTTTGGGACTCATTTATCTCATGTTGAAAATTTATTAAAATACTAATTGTCGCACCCTACTTTATAAGTTATGCAGACTGTACTGTTAATTGACATTGAGCCTAATACATTATCCCATTGTAGTTCTGTTTGTAATTATGTGTAGTTTTAAACTCTTTTTTATATGGTTTTTCCATTATCTTGTCCATTTTCTGTATATATGATGTTTTGGCGAACAAAATTTCACTAAATGTTTGATAAAAAAAAAATCATAATGATGTTGTATTGTCTGCTCATTTTATTTTAAGGGTATCAGTCATTAGATCATTTATGGCCCATGCCAGCCTCTGTAGTGACATGTGGATCAGCTGACACATCATGTGACTACATTTAATTGAAAGAAAAGCACTTGTCCTCTGGTTCAGTTGCCACTTGACTCGTGCTCTTGTGTGTTCTTTCCACATATTTTCAGAATTCTATTAATTATAAGGGAATCGACTAAAGAATAAATATTACTCAGTATTTAGGTAGTAAGTCATTTGCATGCCTGTTTGTTAGCAGGTTGCAAAAGCCTTTATGATGCTGAATCTATGCTTCCTTTGTTTAGGGTGAGCCCTGGAACAATAAAACTGTAGTAAAACGGCCATTTCATTAAATTTCAGAAGAGGCAGGGAGCATGTGGACATACATACACAAGCTGACAGGCTTCACACATATATGACCAGAATAAGAGACGGCGCATGTGAATGTACAACACCGACAATCAGCCTTGAATGTACAGGGCGGGCAGCACATGTGCACAGAGGCACAAACACACCCCCCCCCCAGTCCTGCGCCTCTCCCCTGCATTCAATACACAGAGCAGGAGGAAGAGAGAGAGAGGGAGGGGCCCTGAGAGAGAGAGAGAGAGAGAGAGAGAGGGAGGCTGTGGGAGCGAGCGGGCGAACGAGAGCCTGAGCGACGGCAGTGCATCGTAGAGAGAAGAAAGGGAAGGAGAGAGGGGGAGTGAATGCGAGGAGGCTGGGGGGAGCGAGGTCTGCAGAGAGGAGCGCCAGGCCGGCAGCCGGGGGAACGCCAGCGTGAAGGGGCCCTGGGGAGTCTTAATGGAGCATGGGCCAGGTTCTGGGATTCTCCCACTGCAGTGCGTATCTTTTGTCTCTTTTCCTGTCTTCCTGTCTGTCGGCGTAGCTCTTGATGCATCCCTGCGCTGTCGTCACCCCCCCCCCCCCCACCCCATGTCATCTCGCCGGGAACATGGCTTGCAGTAAACATATCGTTACGGTTGGCAGAGCACCGGGGTCCCACTTTC
>JAODKM010000035.1:9339573-9358167 GCA_026780845.1 Petrocephalus sullivani | reverse complement strand
CTCACAGGGTAGTGACTGGCAGCGTAATGGCTTGCAGGGTAGCGGCTCGCAGGGTAGTGGCTCGCAGGGTAGTGGCTCACAGGGTAGCAGCTCGCAGGGTAGCGGCTCGCAGGGTAGTGGCTCGCAGGGTAGCAGCTTGCAGGGTAGTGGCTCGCAGGGTAGTGGCTCACGGGGTAGTGGCTCACAAGGTAGCAGCCTGCAGGGTAGCGGCTCGCAGGGTAGTGGCTCACAGGGTAGTGACTGGCAGCGTAATGGCTTGCAGGGTAGCGGCTCGCAGGGTAGTGGCTCGCAGGGTAGTGGCTGGCGGCGTAGTGGCTTGTGGGGTAGCACCGTGGCCTCGTACCTCTTGGCCTCTGGGTTTGACCCCTATCCTGGCTCTCAAGGTTTGGCATCTGCAGATTCTCCCTGTGATCGTGTCTCTGTTTTCCTCCCTCATCTGACAGACTGGTTATCTATCCAGGCCACCTACTGGGAAGTGCTCTATTGGCAATTAATAAGAAGTTTTGGGAAAATTAACAATTGCACTGCATTGATATTTGTGACTCACGCAATCTTCTCTTTATAATAACAGGCACAGATTGACAATTTCCTGGCAGCGGTCAAGGGGCATGTAGATAATGTCAAAGACATGTGAGTACAATACCAAAGTACAACAAGCACTCACACTAGCATGAAATATACTTTTGGCAATATTATGGTGACTTTCATGCAAGGAGACTAGAATATAAAGGTAATTCCTTTACTAAAACTACTTTACATTAAATATGCAGTGGTGGCCAATATGATTAGAACATCTGACAGGTCTGAAAATGTTGACTTTTTTGCCTCCAAAACATGATTTCATTTCATAATGTTCATGAAATATGCAGATGGTTGCACACAACAAATATCAGATGACGTGAGACCTACTGTTTTTATCCACTTTTAACTTTAATATTTGATATGTCCACCTTTTGCAGCAATTACAGCAGCACATCTCTCTGGCATAGTGTCAGTATATTTCCTGAGAACTTCAACACTAATGGTATCCAATGCCTTCTGCAACTCAAGCCAAAGGCTTTCTTTTAAATGTACAATAGATCTGTCCAGTTTATTTTCCAACTTGTCACAAATGTGCTTGATGGGGTTGAGGTCCGGAGTTAGCACAGTGATTCTCCTTATGAAGGCTCTACTCTATCGTTTATAGTGCATAATGATCACTTTGTAGATATTTCATTCGTTTTATGGGTATTTTAATGGCCAATTCAACAAAAAAAACTGTAACCTTTTAAATATGCCAAGTGTTCTAATAATTTTGGCCACCACTGTATATAGTAGATTGCAAAAAATTCTCATTGGAATTACACCTTTTATGAAGCCAGTTGCTCCAATCAATTTATTGACTAAGTTTCTGAACGACCCCTGCTATAGTTTCACTGAAATGTCAAATCCTACAACTAAAGCTACATTCCCGTTTTCTATATTCTCCTCTCACAGTTTTCACAGGCTGTGTCAAGGTGGAAGTCCCGGGCTGGACCTTGACCCCACCCCTGGTGGAGCCAAGCCCAAAATTAAATAGGAGGCAGGGGCAGAGCCACAGGCTGTCACTCAGATGTCTTAACCAGCAGCCTGTGTCCGCATGGCTTGGGGGAGGAGAATAAGTGGGAGGGAGGGGGAGAAAGGATGTGCCTCATGGAAATGTAAGCTTTTGGGGGGGAGGGGCTTAGAATATTTGGTCCTGGAGTTTCTGGTGGGATCTAGTGGGAGAAAATAGTTTCACTGGAACAGTGAGACAAAGAAACACTGCTGCTCTCCGGGGGAAAGCCGCCCAGCTGACGGCGGCGCCAGTCCTCGGTGGAAGGTCGGAACACAGGCAGGCCTGCGAGGGACCTTCGTCCAATTACAGAAGCCACAGCATTATGACATCATTCGACAGCTAGCAGGGAACTCTCTGAGCCGACACGAGGCTGAAGTCGGCTCATGGCCGGGAAGAGGGACGGATAGGCTGGCGAACCACGGGGCTTCCGCGTGGATTCTGGTGTGATGCTCAGTGCATTGGCCTGATGTCAAGCGGGTAATCTGCAGCTCTCTTAGTCTGTCACCCAAGAGTGCGATTAAAGCACGTAGCGGTCTCCTTTAATTGCGTTTCCACTTCCTTTTCCTGGAGACAGTCTGGTGTGTGAGGATCTTAGAATGGCTCGCACTCCCAGTCCGCGGAATCGAGCTTGGGAGGATTCACAGCCTTCAGGGGGGTTCGGGGGGGTTAGGGAAACAGGCTCAGCTCATAAACATGAATAGAGGCTTTAATTGAATTATGGAGGAGATCAGTGGGAATGGAAACCAGGCAGAGCAGGGCACACAACTAGGCATTATACACTTATATCAGCTTACATCATTTCCTTGCTTGGATACTCCTCTGTACGTGTCATATATGGGCACATCAGTTATTGAAATTCCAACTGGATGGGGTCATCACGCAATATACAGAAAAAAGCAGTCATGCCAACACCCATTACTTTTCTTTTTTTGTTCAGTGATGCTTCATCTATCAGATCAAGCCGTGCGCAGTGTAACCCACTGTGCCTGTAAGGTAGAGTGCTATCCCTCTACTTCTTGCTTATGCAGCCAGCAGCTGGCCAAGCTTAAATACAACCCCCTAGTGGTGGAATGATGTCACTACCACTCATCCATTGCTCTCAGTCACAAGGTGAATGTAAGTGAAGGTGATTCCGAGTTGTAAATTCCAGGTCCAGAAAGTAGAAATCCAGACCAAGATTTTGTTTCTACCAACTAATTGAGCACTCTGTGACTGTGACTCTTTATACGCAAGTGGTTAGTTGAAATTAAATCTTGGTCTGGATTTTTACTTTCTGGACCTGGAATTTACACCGCTGAGGTGATTATTGGTCATGGTTGACACACCACAGGTCACAACAATGAAATGTGTCCTTTGCATTGAACTCTTATGTGACATAGCTGTGGGCAGCTAATTCAACGCCCAGGGAGCAGTATTTGGGGGTGGTATCTTGCTCAGGGTACCTCAGTGGTACCTTGCTGGTTGGGGATTCAAACAAGTAATTTTCAAATGTGCTTCCCTAACCATTAGGCCACCACTGGTCCAAGATGGCCCATAACTGCGCTAAGCCCACGGCTCCATTGGTCCAGATCATTTTAGCTTTAAATTTCACTGTATGAAAATATGTCAAGCTCAATGCAGATTTCACAGCTTGACTTTCAGGGAGGCCCAAACCTATGAGTACTTACCTTATTTCAGGATTTCAGGATTAGTCTCTAGCCCATCATCAAAGTGCATTATTAACTATAGACAGGCTGAAGTGAGGAAGTTTAGGGAGTAGAACAAAAAAATCAGTAACAAAAGTTTAAGTGCCACACAAATATCTGCCTGTGGAGGGTAGCTAGTGGGCCCAGAACATTATAAAGGTCCCTGTCAGTAAGTAACTGCAAGACTGCAAACTGCAAATAGTGGTTTTAGTATTTATATATGATGGTCGTTTATAATGTTAGAAGCACCTTCTAAATACTTTAAGACGGCAATGTATTAGTCCAGTGTTTCCCAACCCAGTCCCCGGGGAACATCGGACAGTCCACGTTTTTGCTTCCTCTCACCTCCCAGCACACCTGTACCAGGTATTCAGTGCTCCTGATTGGCTGGGATCTGGGAGGGACCAAAAAGGTTGACTGTCCGGTGTTCCCCGAGGACTAAATTGGGAAACACTGAATTAGCCCATCAGCTGTTATCAAAATTTAGTGATAATGAATGTTTAAACTCATTTTAATATTTCCCAAACATTGCATAAACATTGGGTACTTTAAATTCTTAGAAATACATAAAAAGCAACTGACAAAAACATAAACAAATACATAAATTGATAAATACATAAATCGAGTAATAATAAACGTGTATTTAATGTATTTAGTTAGCCTTTAGGCAGGCTATGGACTTACCACAGACCTGCACCCAAATGAACGGAGTCTCCTGGTACCATATTAATACGCGTTTGCGTCCAGTGGTCTGTCTTGCGCATGTATTACACTGTGAACTGGTAATACACGATGAAAGTTTACTGGAGCTATGCTGAAGAATGTCATTTAGAGGTGGGTTGACTTTTCGCTTGCCTTAATGTTTTGATCTTACTCATTTGCTTTAAGAAACTTTTTAAAGAAGTCTGGATCCGTATGTATGCTCAGATGTATGTATGCATGCACATTTGTGCACAAAGGTAACTTATACGCGTACCTTTGCGAAATGAAATGGTCAGCACAAAAGGAAGAGTCACTCCTGTTCTTGCCATGCCGTAGTGTCCTTGCACTTTCCTCGTGTGCTCAGATATCCATCGACAGTGGTATCTCATCCAGATACCGTCACTTTTATCTGAGGCTGGGACTGACTGAATTCCTCCTTGATCAGAACAGAACTATGGCTCCGATATTAACGTAAAAACATCCCACTGCACTAAGGTTCTTTAAGAAAAGTGTGACTACCTAGATGTAGACTAACGAGACGAGACGTTTGATTTTAATCGAGAATATTTTGTAAAAGTATGTCCAAAACGTGAGCACCCCCTAGAGGGGCCGAGATAATCTACTGTAGCCTTATTAATGGTGATTGATGGATGTTATATGAACATGTAAGAGACTTCGACTTGACTGAAATGAAAACAAGTATGATCTAACAAACCTTGCTGTACTGTGATGACTTTATGAATAATCTGGTTAGGGTTTCTTTTTGTAATGACATACAAATAATATAATTGATTCTTGCAATAAAGAGATGAAAAATTCTAAGGATAATTTTTTTGTTGTCATACACCATCCACTGTTGTTTTCGCAGTAATGGTTGATAATGCATGGGTTACACTAAACAAGAGAATTCACCTGGGTCCTTGTGTATGCACAAGAGTAAGTGCAGGCACATATATACACAGGTTATGTACACAGGTAACTGGGACTAAACAAGAAGCAGGTGTGGGACAAACGCTAGGGCTAGGACTAACAAGGCTCGGCTGTGGGTCATAAACAATCAGGAATGTCTAAAACTGTAGAAAAGGGGTTATTAGCGACACCTGCTGGCCACGTTGGGAAATGACCAACAGGACAGGATAGGGACTGACAATTCTCTCCCGAGCACATCCCATTTAAAATAGATGATTCTTGCCCCAGGAGTCGTTGAAATTTTGTGCGGAGACGGCATAACAGAATTAAATTTAACCGAAAGATGGCGCTCGTTGACAGCGCATAACGTGGCTGACTAAAGTTTGGCAATTTTCGCTTGCCAGAAATTACGTATTATTGACATATCTGTATTAAGTTTTACGAAAATCAATGCTGGGATCAAGTGTCATAATGTTTTTTAAATATTGTTTTACATTCATATGCATTTACTCTTGAAATTGTACAACTAGACAATTTACTATTATTGAATCAAAACAGCATGTTCGGTAAAATATAGTATATTAATTTGGAAATCTGATTAAGGGTAGCGCAGTTGTGTTTTGATCCTCGTGGTTTTGCTGTAGGTATGTAAAGGGTGCTAAAACAGATCCATGATGAAGACACCCGACCTTCCCGTTTCTTTAAAATTATAACATGAATAAACTATTAATTATTAAACTGATTAATACATTTCAAGGTACAACTGCAGTTTCCCTTGTTGGATATGGACCTTCTCGGCTGCACTACTAAAACATCATACTCTTAAGGGTAAGTAATTAGCTGGCTACTCATCTTTGTAGTAAAGTTGACAAGTCAATCGACACATTTCGTGTCGCTCAGAATATATATATATATCGGTTTCTCGAATATAGCGTGCTGATGAATAACCGATTTACTCGCCAGTCCTGCATTGGATATGAATAACAAACCTTTGGTGTCATAATTATAAACAGCACCGCTGGAGATGACTGGGAAAGCGTCTGTACTAAAGGCGCAGTGAACGTAAGAACAAATAGGCCTCACACGTGGTATGAATAACCCCTCGCAGGGGTGTAGGCAAGTCCAGTCATGTTTTTAAAATAACCAGTGTATTATTTTATATATAGATTAAGCCTACGTGAACTGGACCAGTTCGTACTTTCTGGTTTGTTTTATTAGTATGCTAATAATTTTAAATAGATATTTTTAAATGATTGTTGCCAGGTTTATTTTTTATCCACTGTACTCAAGGCTTGTGGTATTCTTGGCAATACCCCATCTATTATTTTCTAAAGAATCTCGCCTTTTACAGGGGATTATATTTACCCGGTATCGCTAGGCAGGCCTTCCTTAAAATAGTGGGTTAATTACGGATGATAGTTTTTCATTCATTTTCTTTTTACCGCCAGTGTTTGCTGAATTTGCGTCGATCTGTTAATGTGTTTAACCGGTTATTTAAAACAAAAGTTCAGTTTTCATGAAGATAAATTAAATGTTAGATCTAATATATTAGTTTATTTTAAATTGACCTTTTGCGACGCCATTTAAAAATGTGTATATATATTCAAGCATTAAACTCAAAGTGACAAAAACTGACTTACAAAACAAGTACATATTACTTAATAGTTTACGCGCAACTACACTATTTTTATGTAGTGCACACATTATTCCAGATGGTTAAAGGTTTTGCTGCGACGTTAACAGTGTATTAGTGGACTATATTGTCTCAAAAGTCTGATGGAAGATATAATTCAATTTCAATCAATTTCAAACATTTTACTTAAGCCGGACCCCGTGTGCGCACGCTTGGATTCAAAGTCAGAAGGGGAGGGGATAGTCAAATCAAGGCAGGGTTTAAATAGCAAAAGCTTGCCAAGAACCAGTTTGAGAACCTGGAGGACTGGCTACTAGGACTGTGGAGTTATTAGTGTAAAGAAGTGCTTTCACTTTTTCCATGAATTATTATATTTTAAGCTGCATTGAAACAAATCGCAGGTAATTAAAGGGGGACGATAAAGCGGTTGTTTTGTCTAGTAGATTTTTTTAATGGTAAGAAAGTTATTTATTTTGTCTCGGGTGAGGAAAAGGGCGTAAAAGAAAGCAGCAATGCCGTCTCCGAACTCGGTGGATTACAGCAAATTCATGGCACCCCCTGTCCCGCCGCACAAGCCCAAAGCGGCGCGTCCCGCGGAGCCCGGCGAGCGGCTGCTGAAGTGCGTGCTGCTGGGGGACGGCGCGGTGGGCAAGACCAGCCTGGTGGTCAGCTACACCACCAACGGCTACCCCACCAAGTACGTGCCCACGGCTTTCGATGACTTCTCAGGTAATTTTCCTCCGACCAAGAATCACTCATCATTTTATTGCATGGTGTTTTTTTTTTTTTTTAAAGAACTTTATCGCCTAATAACACGCAAACAACTTGCGCGTTTATTAATAGAACTTTAGATGAAGTTTGCTACTTGCTTTTTTTTAATATCCTGATTATGGTGTGCTGAGATATGATGTTGAGATGTTACAGTTTCCATTGCCTACTGAGGTCAAAGTTCTGTACACGCGGCGTAAAATGGATCTGTGTCACTTTTGTAAAGTACTTCATTGTGCAATAGCTGTGGCACAGCATGAAACTAAAAGCGCAAATCCAAACTTTTTATATAAATATTTCAATAATGCCTTATTGTAAATGTTTTAAGTTGTTACATATTGGGTAGAGTTTGATTGAATTACGTAAAGAGATGTTAGGAAAAAAAATCTGAAGGTGGTATAAGACCTAAAGGTTGAGACTCGATTTTCGAGAGAGGTTACAGGTCCGAGACCCCTTCGGGGTGCTGGAGTCCTACCCCCCGACGGAGGGGTTAAGCGCATCGTCCACCTGTTTGTATGCGTCAGCTACTTTCCTATTAAAAACAGCTGCAGAACAAAGTAATAATGTAAATAGCAGCCCGGAGGACAATTGCATGTGCCGCGGCCCTTTGATGCGGGGGCCACCCGCCGTACTGTTGTCTAATGCCCTGGAAGCAGGCCAGCCCTAAGACCTGTTACCCGTGTTTGCCAAGTCAGAGTGCAGAGCTCCTTTCCAGGTTTTTGTCTTGGGTGTTTTTTTTTCTGGAATAAAATTCTAGATACGTGTTTCTAATCAGGAGAAACTCTTTCACTTAGGAATTCCCCACAGTCCTGCTTGATTATAATGCTAGTACCATAATCTAGAATATAGATTACATAGTAGGTGGGGAGGGTGATACAAATTATCAGTCCTTGCAGAGTAGTTGTTCCATTTTTTTTTATTTTTTTTTTTTATTATTATTAAAAAGTTCCCCTTTTGTTTTTCTATCTGGACCTAGTAGACACACTGGTGTTTTTGATCCTGATAGGTCACGGCTTTTTGTTTGTGTTAGTGGTTAGGTCAGTGGGCGCCCGTTGTGGGTGACTGCCTGCACACAGGCCTGTGGGCGCTTATCTCTGACTGGGCTCACTGTCTTTTCCCACAAAGTAGGTTCTAGAACCCTAAATGACAAATGGAAATTTTTATCAATGGGTATGCTCGTTAAAAAAATTGATAGGAGTTTTTAATTGTGGTTTGTTTTCTTTTACGTTGCACCATCATCGGATACAGCTGACATGGCACTAAATCTGTCAGGGAATCGCTTCATGACAATGGATTGTTCTTAGGGTACCATGAGAGAATGTCCATTTCAAGGAGGGTCATCCTGAGGCGCGTGATGTCACGAACCTGCTGCTGGGTAGAGGACTAGCTGGCTGTCTGAGACCAGGCCAGACAGAAGGATTTGCATTTCGCCATTTTGAAAGCAAATTTTTTTTATTTTTTATTTTTTCCCACCGCCAGGTACAATCGGGAATCAGGATTGGTTACTCGTGCTTCTCATGCTAGTCCCTGGTTTGTGGAACCCTTTCTGGTGGCCTCAGTTCCGTCCTACTGTGTGAATTACAGGCTGCCCATCCTTATAAACACCTCCGGCAGAAAGACACGGAGGCGGAAGGCTGCACTGCTGACGACTGTGGCTCTTTACAAAGCGAGGGAGAGAAAGAGTGTGTGTATTGGGGACGGACAAGGGCAGCATTTAGTTGCTCTTTTCCATACAGGGGTCATTGAGGGATTTGGGTTTTAGTGGGACTAGCCCGGTTGCGTCAACAGCCTTCATTCCTGAGCGGGCCGACTCGAATTTCTGGCCACGATGACGTCCGTTCATATGATGTACGGCAAAGTGGATTTAGAACCTGGAGACCTGGTCTGACCTTGGGGAAACTATAGGCCGTTGTGTTTGCAGATGGTCGCAACTGGCAGGGGGCAAAGTGGCAAGACTATCAAGCCCTGGGCTGTATGGGTCTGATGTTCTGAACCCTGCTCCCTTCTGTCTTTCAGCTGTGGTGCAGGTGGATGGAAACCCGGTGAGGCTACAGCTCTGTGACACCGCTGGCCAGGTGAGCACCGCGGAAAGCCGACCTGGGGCCTGTTTCACTGAGCAGTATTCCTTGCTTAGCCGGATAACTTTGTCAGATTTCAAGTGGTCTGGGCTAAATGTAAGTGACCGAAAATAGTCCACTTAACCTAGACTACCTTAATTATGACAAGTCATCCAGCTACATAGGAAATCTGCTTTGTGAAACGGGCCCCTGGAGATGGATACAGGGTGTTTTTGATGCCACACCCCTGAAGATTGGAGTTGTCTTCACCATCATGGGTCTTATCTAGAACCATGGTTTTGCAAATCAAAAGTGCCCAGTATAGCAAAAAGCAGTAGATGCAGGGAACGAAAAACGATATATTTTAATATCATTGTGTAATTAAATCTTTAATTATACATTTATAGGTGAATTAACCTACGACAGGATATTATGGATGATGAGAACAAATTTCTAGAGAGAAACGTTAAATGAGATCCTGTGTTTCTTTATCTGAAATGTTTTCACATCAATAATGTTCTTTAACAAGACCTTGTTTAGTGTCACAAGTGACAAATGAGGTGTGCCTGTTTCTGCACAAACCTACTGTAAGTAGGATGGTTCTTAAAACTGCTTGAATCTTAGCTCTCCCAGGCTGATGCCGGGCCTTCCTGGATGGTCTTGTGTCCTTTTCTCTCTGAGCACTTTCTGCATGCATTAGGACTCTGACGTCACCAGGTGTGCTTGCGGGCACCATGTTTTTTTTTCCTCTTTTGGAGTGGAGACAAGCACTATCAACTGACACGGTTCTTTGGACAGAAAGGGCAATAAAAAGCGCAGACTTGTGTGCCGCCTAGATGCCGTGCACCAAGATCAGTTAACCTCTGTGCAGGATTTGCGCCGACGGCAAGGGAGGGAAGCGTAAGGAGACCCGGGAACAGTCAGTTCTTGCAGTCTCGCATGAGAAACCACAAGATCTGCCCTCGAGTTGCTGCTTCTCCTAGTCTGTTGCGTCGTCGGCTTCATTCGGGAGAAGAACATTTTGGCAACTGCGTCTTGTGCAAGGCTCCGCTGGAGTTGGCAGGCAACTCGACGCGATTAAAAGTCTGGAAGGGCCCCCAGGAGGAGGTGTGGAACGGGGGATGTTTTGTCTCTGGAGAGACGCACTCCGTGGCTGCGGTTGGGCCCGAAATGCAAGTCGTTGCGACCCTTTATCACTGTTATCATGACAACGACGAGGCTCCGCCCTTGTCGGTACGTAGGGATAAGCGCTCGCTCTTTTGTCAAACAAGCTAGAACAAACACGGGAAGATACGAGCTCCTACAGATCCCCCAGCACCACCTCCAAACTAGGATGTGCATCGCACACTCATAAGCATGTAGGAGAGCTGAAGACCACAGTCACAGTCTACAAACATGTCTGTGCTGAGAACCCTTCCTTGCCAGGTTCTGGGGAGTTTTCTGCAGTTTTAACGGTGTGTGAGAGGCGGTGGGGAGGGGGTTAGATTTTTGTCTCGACATCCTGCCCAACTTAATCTGCGATTCTGAAGGATTAGTGAGGTCCTGCATTCAGACTTGTGTGGCTCCGTGTCAACGTCTCCAATTTGGCCGGACGTGCCCCAGGAACAGCGGGCCAACAGGAGGCGGGTGGAGTGCGTGGGATAAAAGCTAATTTCACCATTTCGTAGAAATGTCGAGGGGGAGTATTTTGTTCCCTAGTAACACCCCAACGATTACCTGCGCCGACATGTTAAGGGTAATGCATCTGTGCGTATGCGACCCGAGCTGCTTCGTCACAGTGCCGCTGGATTTACGATTTGCTGCAAATTGGTTTTATCCATAAACTACTTGTCTTCCTTCATTGGAGAAGGTTTTATTGATTTCATCCACTTAGCAGAGAGGGTTCGTAGTCCTTTGGATATTTAATCTGCCCTCGGATTGATCGTCTGTGAACTGTAGGCTTGACCATTGACTATTCATTCCATGATGAAGTTCTTCCACCATTTGTCTCTGGCTCACCCGCTTATTCCCCTCCCCAGGATGAATTCGACAAACTGCGCCACTTCTGTTACCCCCGCACGGACGCCCTTCTGCTCTGCTTCAGTGTAGTGAGCCCGGCCTCCTTCCAGAACGTGTGGGAGAAGTGGGTGCCTGAGATCCGGCGCCGCTGCCCAGGGGTCCCCGTGCTGCTGGTGGGCACACAGTGTGACCTACGGCAGGACGTCAAGGTGCTGATCGAGCTGGCCAAGCGCCGCGAGCGCCCAGTAGCTGAGGAGGACGCCCGCGCTCTCGCCGAGAAGGTGGGTGCCGTTGCCTACGTGGAGTGCTCTGCACTAACGCAGAAGAACCTGAAGGAGGTCTTTGATGCCGCCATCGCGGCTGGCCTGCGGCACGCCGACCGCCGGGCCCGGCGGGAGCGGAAGGTGAGGAGCACGGCGGACAAGATGAAGACCCTCTCCAAGTCTTGGTGGAAGAAGTATGTCTGTGTACAGTGATGTGGTCCCAGCCCTCTGGAGCAATGGCTGAAGGAGCCAAAGGCTGCAATTGAGTCGCATCATGACGCGTCTACTTCTGAACCTCCCGGGTCGAATCGTTCCCAAATCGAGTGCTCAGGCCACGAATCTCGATGGCAGACAGAAGCGAAACCTGATTAGCTGACTCCTCCTTGAGCATCCCCTCACCTCCCCCCCAAGAGGTTGACCAGTCAGTGTTTGCCAAATGGAACCAAAATTTCCATTTAAAAGGACTTTTGGGGGGGGGGAGATGGGGAGGCCTGGACTAGAAATCTACTCACTGGACTTGGGACTGAAGGTTCCCATGTGGTGTAGCATCCAGCTACATTCAACGCAAAACTACAGTGAGCAGATGACGACCTTCTCTGGATAATGGTGAAGCTTCTCAGATCATCACAGAACCGGGGAGGAGGGTTCTGAGTTTGTTTGTGTTTTTTTGTGCCCTTATGACAGGATATGCTAGTTCTTTGTTTCCATTTCCTATTACATATCGCATATTTATTTCCCCCTGTCCTGTTTGTTTTAGAAAAAAAAAACTCTCTATGAATGTTTTTTTTTCCTGTTTTTATTATAAGGATATCAGTCACTCCTCTGTCAAAGTGACCTTAGACGACAGTACATTAGGATGACAATGGGTTAATTTGTGGCCATACTGGTGTGATCAGTTATAGCCCACCAGGAGGACCACGGCTCAGCAAAGCATCGGTTTACGCAGCTGTGGGCTCAGGATGGAGGTGTGCGAATGCGGGCTTTCCAAGGGCTTCGTCACCTCTGACCTCCTTCTTGGTATCTGTAGCCTCAGCTGTTAATTGGGGACACACACTAAACTTCTAAGTCTGTGCTTAGTTTGCACCATAACATATGGGCCTGTTACAGTTAAAATCCCTGAACATCTTATGCTGGGAAAATTTTCAGGCTGCAGGGTTTCATATTGCCAAATTAAATGGCTACTTGACCGTATCGTCACAGTTGAGTTCAGATTGATCTAAAACACAGACTTCTGTCTTGGAGCACAACCTGGCTCCAGGAGGACAACATGGCCCCAATGCTATTGCACTTTTGTGACTGTTAACTCTTTGGCTGCACGAAAACAGCCCTCGGTTTGTGCAACGCAGCCCAACAAACATGTCAAAGTTTATCAGTCTCCTTTGGTATTGATGTTTACCACCGATTGATGCCCTACCCCCTGATTATCATGCACCACCCCTTCTTGGTTATGCCCCACCCCCTGATTATCATGCACAGCCCCTTTATGGTCACGCCCCACCCCCACTGAGTTTGACAGCCACTGCTTTCCTGCTGTCTTCATCCCATTGCAAGTGAGTTTACTGGTAGGACCAGTGCTGGATCTTTCTTGAACAAGGTCACATTCTGATATTAGATGCTTTCTAGCCTGCAAAGAACAAAGCCCTTCCAGGGTGACTATACAAATAATATAGAAAATGTATTGCTTCTCATTTTTAAGAAGCCGTAATGTCTCTTTGTGTTTTAATCACATGTTAGTAAGGCAGTAAAATATAACCACTGATCAAATCAATGGAACAATGGTAAGATTGAGTTTTTTTTTTTTTTTTTTTTTTTTTGAATTTTTCATTTTCATGTGATGATCTCTCCATTACATTATCACTATCAGGGTAATTAGATGTAGATTTGTTTAATAATGATGACAAATAAATATCTTCCATTTGTGTTCACTTTTTCGAACTCAGAATGTAATCGGAAATAAGTGAATTTGTCACTGCGTGTTATTTTGGATGCGAATACAATGATGATGATCTCTAAATAAATGTGAAATCGCTTCTCCAGTATCCCTTTCCTTTCTGTAATTATTTGGCGTTCTCCAGTTAAACTGTTTGACGGATTCTGACTGTCCCCTTGACTAAGAGGACCCATTTAAAGTGGTGATCCTGGGACATTGGGCTTTGTATATGCAACCCATTACAGTGGACAGACACTCAATTCTTAGCAAAGGGAATAGTGTGTGATGTTCGCATGGCTACCTTGAATGAAAAGTGTTGAAATAAAATAAATATGGCACAAAAGCCTTACAGATATATCAGGCACTTAATCACAAAAACACAAATCCAGTTTCAGTTTTCAGGTGTTTTATTAAAACAACTATATGGGGAAAGGTCAGGGAGACAGACTACAGGAAGCAGAAGATGTCTGCTAAGACCATCAGAAGACCATCTGGTTTGATCAGCTCGAGTTTCAGCGGCTCAAAAAGCCTTCTGTGATATGGGAAATATGAATAGTCCCACTGATATATATTACAATTACGGGTCTTCATCTCTATTCGAGGTCAAGACGCAGGCTTGTGATGAGTGTTGAGGGAATGAATTTAGGCAATACAAAAAGTAAAACGGCAAAATATTAAAATCTTATTGGCACTTATGCTGCTTTACTTTACCTACTGGGTAGATCGTGTTGATCATAGTTTCCCGCCCTTTATTTTGCAGCAAGTAAAATTATTTGCGTTTGTTTGCCTTTCTGGAGTTAAAAACTGGCCGTAAAAGCAGATTGTGAGGCAGTCGGCACCCGTGCCTGGAGAAGTCCAGGTCATAAAATCCCGAACGTAAAAGTTTTCAGAAAACGATCGCTTCGACGTCTGTTGCTCCATGCTGAGAAGGTGAAAACTGGAAGCGCTATCTGCTATTTTTTAAGCAAAGCCAAATTCAGTCTATTAACTCATTGAAGATGGAGCCTCATCTCTGAATCTAATCCGATGATGCGTGTTTTGGCTTCACCGTGACACTGTGGTCTAGACTCAAAAAAGGTCTTGAAATAGACTCTAATCCGCATTTGGTAGCTGCCCTGCGCTACTATTGCCTATCGTACGTTGTCATTTGCATTTAATTTGTATTTTTGACTCTGCTACGTGCCGACAGGATGCTCCCTGAATAGTTATTTAGAGGAAGACTGATGTTATTCATAATAATAAGGGTTACAATGATAATCATATAATAGAAGTGGAAATAAAAGACATTTTAATTATAGTTTCTGTGCGAAATGTGACTTGTTCGCTAGTTATTTGACAGCTAAATATATATGACTGTGGTACCTCAGACGGGGTGCTGTACTGTCTACGCCAAATTCAGTTACTGAGAACACAACACTGCTCACCCCTGGTACGGATCAGCCTCGCCGATAAGAAAACTATTCCTAGTCAAAGCTGTTTTTTGTGAGGAAAATGCTTAATTTAAAAATTTCCTTTGTTGTCTTTGAAAATGTGGCTAGGAATGCGGCTATAAGGGGCTTTATCACTGAGCGATCTGAGAAATAATTGAGATCTTAACTCTAGATACACGATCTGGCGAGGTGAGGATGGGAGACGATTGGGATCTTATACTAATCTCGTTTCAAAATACCCCGAGGTATTTAGAGACAGGGGGAGACTTCCGCAGAGACCCCACGTTGATCTGTTTTTTTAGATCATCCTAAGCTGGTTTGTGAGATATGTTACAAACAATTTCTCATGATAGAAATCTCTGGAAAGGCACTAAACGATTTTTTTTTCTGGTGTAGAAATGGATGACCTCAGTTCATTTTTTCCTTTTAACAAAGGGGGGATGGAACTGACAAACTTTTCTGGTTAAAAGTTACATATTCGATTAAAATGGCCGAGGGTTATCAGAACATAATGTGCCATTTCTGGACTTCATAATACACTGCGCAAACACAGGCCAGATGACACCAATTTGGTACAGTTAGATTCATACAACATGAATCATCAGCGTGACCCAAGAGATTATGTATTATATACACGGTATAAATATGTCAAAAGTATTTTGATCCTGGTTAGAGTAAAATAGAATGAGCTGGCAATGTAATCCGATTACATCACTGTCCTCTCATGTACATAAATTTACTCTGTAAACAAGCATATGGCAAGTAAATTTGGAAAGCTTCATTTTGAAGCTATTTTCTGTTCACAGGAACACTGGGTGAAATCAGCACTCACTTCTGACTGCCGGTGGTAAGTTTAAGGTTGTGGAATTCCGAATAGGGCAGGAATTAACGGGTTATGTTAGTATTCTATGACGTCTGTGAGTATACGTTATGTGCACATATGTTTATGTCATGCTGAGCATTTTGTATGAACACTTATTTGAGGAACTGTGACTGGTGTACCATGATGTAACGGCTGAGGAACTTACAGCCAGATTCACACATGATCTTGGGAAAGACGTCATCTGTTGCTTTGTGCATCTGATGGCTTCATTTATACACGTCGTTTATGAGTATTTCACTGTGTTTATATTTACATTTGGCTCCTTCCTGGCTGTTTTTCCTGTTTAAGTCTTGTGCTATTGTTCTGTTATATAAAAAATGATTGTTACTCAGTGTATGACAAGGATGTCTAGTCATTTCACACTTGGGTTCAACGGCTTTTCTGGACCTTGCTCCCTGTTTCCCAGATCTATTATAAGAAATCCATAGAGCTGACAACTTGTCTTACCACTGATTGTAGAAAGCGAGATGATTGTTCAATGACGCATTATAAGCCCCTCCCATGCCTCATTGTGACACGCGATTGGCCGCCTTTCAGCTTGCCCCTCTGTGGGAACACGCCGCCCCATAGACTCGCAGTCAAGCCATCCTCAGCCCACCGAGAGCTGTCCAGAGTGTCAGTGGGTGTTTTTGTGTGATTGTGGGGGCATGTGCTATGGTTTTGTGGTCTTTCCGGTCACATGTGGGGGTGCAAAAAAGCGTCTTGTTCTAAGTAAAGCCACGGCTTTATGCAGATTGTCATTTATTTAATTTGCTTGCAGCAGAGCGAGGACTTCGCCAGCTGCATCAGAGCGAAGGCTAGCGGGAAGTGCCACAAAACACAGAAATGCAAACAGCATGGATGTGCGCTTGGGCGTGAGCATGTTTATCTGTGTATTGGGTAGCATCGGCACCTCAAAGCCCAAGAGCGCCATCCCTGTTCTGCTCTGGCCACAGATGAACAGACCTAGCACGATGTGTACGGGACATTGGGTGTCTGTGTCAGCTTAGAACGTCTCCCGTGCACATCTGGCCTGCAGACACTTCTCAGGTTGAACTTGAGCAGCAGGAAAGTGACTCTGGTAGAGATGAAAGGGTGGCACTTGCTGGCCTTGTTTCAATTAGTTCTGCTATATTATATATACATATTAATTAGATGGCAATGAAGTCAGATTCATAAAGTGGATTTAGTGAGCCAAATTCGAGTTATGTATCATATTATTATAATATACTACTCCAGCCCATTCTCCTCACTGTTTATACAGCAAATAAATGAATACATTTTCTATCCAAAATATTAGAAAAATGGCCAAAACTTACTGCATTAACCTATCCATCTATCCATTCATACATCCATCCTTCTGTCCACCCATCCATCTGTCCATCCATCCATCCATACTTCCATACATCCGTACATCTATACCTTTGTCTATCATCCATCCATCCATTCATGCATCCATCCTTCTGTCCACCCATCCATCTGTCCATCCATACTTCCATACATCTGTGCATCTACTGTATACCTCTGTCTATCATCCATCCATCCTTTCATCTGTCCATCCATCCATCCTATAGCTAACCCAGTATAGGGTCATGGGACACCTGTAGCCTCTGCCAGGCAACATAAGGCACAAGGCAGGGAACACAGCCCACATAGACTCACATACCCACATATAAACAACACACTATGGGCGATTAGCGGTTTTAAGCACCCAAACCACAATCCTGTAACAGCAGATAAAGCTGGCAGGCTTACTCCTTCTGGTTTTAAGCTTGACCACAACCAGTCGGCAACATATTCTTCCTGTCCTTGAACAAGCTACAGGCACCCACACATGCCTAAGGGTTCATGGATGGTGTCTGGGCTTCCAGAAACTACTGAATACGCAATGCCTCGCCTCTTACAATCGTCCACTCACATGTGTAAGCCATGCTTATCACTCAGATCATGCCCTCAGAGGTGGAGAAAGGAAGGACTCTGATTTACTGTAACTCATTTAACTTCATTAAAGAGACAAGTAAGAACACAGCTACATTGTAGCCCTATCTCTACGTCCACAGATATGACTAGCTAAGCAAACTCACAGCGCTTATCAGCTGATGGAAGGAAGCTGGTGTCCGAGAGGCAGTTACGTGAGGCACAAGGTGTCAGTGACTCCGTATCTCACACGTAATTAAAGCTGGATAAGAAACGGTAACTGAAAGACTTCCCAGAGGAATTTCTTTCTCCTCATTGAAGATTCTAGTTAATTATTGTTCTGCGGTGATTGAAGGCAGGGTTTGCTGACGTTTTCTGTTTTACGGCCCCTTTGTAGTCCGACATGCCCGGTGACGGGGTGCAGAGATCGTCTGTGACGAGACTGTGTGCTTTGCTTTCCAAGGTGTTGATTACATGAGGCAGTTGCACTTTCGTCTGGAACTACTGCCTTTGTGCGCCGATAAAGCCGCGTGTTTGCGTTCGCAAGAAGCCTGTAGTAATTATTTGTCCCAACGGTTTTTTAGCATGTCGATTCTTTTATTTATTCTGTAATTGTTTTTGCTTCACATGTACCGCAGAGATTTCACATTCAGAGTAATTTAATTGTGATTGGCTCATAGGGGCATTTATCTGATTGGCCGCATGAAAGTACGGAGCATATCAGTGCAAAATTTTCACGTCTCTTACACGTTTTCCCACCCATGCCCTCCAGCACCACATGTACTGTTATTGGTGAGCTGACTTATTTTATTGGGGCTCCCCCCACCTGGGGTTTCCCCCCTTGCCTGCCAGCCCCCCCCCCCC
>JAODKM010000035.1:9299682-9318161 GCA_026780845.1 Petrocephalus sullivani | reverse complement strand
TTAGCACAGTGAGTTGAATCAGGTGTGTTAAATGAGGGTAAACCCAAAAATGTGCAGGACTCCGGCCCTCCAGGACTAGAGCTGGAGACCCCTGGTCTACTGCATCTTGCTCTACTATTTGCACTTTCTGGGTAGATGCTAAGCTGCATTCCGTTGTACTTGTACAACGAAACTAAATCTGAATCTAATCTTATAATATAAAGAACCGAATTCAGTCAGTCGTAAGCATTAAAAACCCCACATCTGACTCATCTTAACACGACAGTGGCTGAGGTGTACGAGCTGCATATTTCCATTCGCATCTTCCCGTTTTTAAGTTAAATCACGTAAGAGAAAAATTCGACAGTACAAGACACTACAAGACACAGCAGAGGTTACGGCCGGTCCAGGTTTACGCGTGCCGAACGAGGTCGAGAAACTCGAGGCATAAACGGAGTCGGTGATGATAAGCTGAACGCGTGCCGAACGAGGTAGAGAAACTCGAAGCATAAACGGAGTCGGTGATGAGAAGCCGAACAGGCCCCCTGTAATGAAAGGCAGGGAAATGAACGTGGCGAGTCGATCACTGCTATTACACCTAATAGCAGCAACACGCTCGCACAGAGAAACACAGCAGATTCGGGCTGGGCCAGGGGTGGTTGGCGTCTTTTGAAGTCTCGCAGGACATGACCTCGGTCGGACACGTGCTGGGAGGGGCAGCGCACCCATCCCTCCACTTTGTCCTCTCCAGAATTACGGGTGTGGCAGGTGCCAGTACGTCCCTTGTTATTCAGTACCAGAAGATAATGAAAGGTGCCGGTACGTGAAACACGTTTCTGGTGCTCTGAAGATAACAGCGCCGAAAAGCTGGGAGTACCGGCCCGCTCCATGCACGGGTTTCGTGCATATGGATAACAGCATTACAGGTTGGCTGGATCCTAGACAGAGTCCCACATGGCACTGCGCTTTTCCCAGTGCTGCAATACCAGCTGGAAATCACTTGCACATGAGAATCGAAAGCTGGCTTCCGTATCAAATCGGGGATCCTGCTGGCAGGAGGTATAATGTTTGTTGTCAGCTGCGTAGTAAACTAAGTAAACAGGCATGTCAACCGGCCAACTGTGTCTGCTCTGCCAGGAAAATATTCTTTTGCAATATAACAGAACCTCCGCGGAGTTGGTTTTCTGTGTGGTGCCAGTTTCTTTCACAAATGTTTCAGTTGGCATGGATCAAAATCTTAAAATCATATTCATAATAATATTTTAGCTCTTCTAAATGAAGTAAGTTTAAGTAAGTTGAAGTTTTATGTAAATTCGTTTACCATTAATGTCCCATCCTGGATCTACCCCTGCCTTGTGCCCTATGCAGTCTGGGATAGGATCCATAACCTTCAGTACCTTCTGTTGGAAGATTTTATGATGGATGGACTTATTATTAAATGAACTTAATTTTAAATGGCAAAACGACAGCATATGAGTTCTATGATAAAAAAAATATCTGATAAGAAGAAAATGACTGAGATCCCCATATTTGAATCAAGAATTTTTTTCCAAATTGTTAAATGTTGAAAAGGTCTAAACTTGCTGGTTGTTGATATTAATGTTTGGTTAGATTTCAACACTTCTGAGATTTCTTGTGGTATTCATTATTGAATTAGGATCTGCTTTTATGGAGCAAGACATTCATTCCACCCTACTCTCTCCATGACAGGAGAATGTGCAGATAGCTCCGTGTGGACGTGCAGGGGGCTGTTTTCCTTGACATCACTCACAGCACTCATATCATCCTCAGAATATACAGGCTTTAGGTCACTCCTGCCTGCAAACACATGTTAAACTCCTGCATACTTACGCACAGCAAAGCTATCAGAATGATTATATCCATGGCTTCTCTGATGTGCTTCGATCAGGACTTGCATTCAGCTATCAAATACCACACCATAATGAGAAATCAGCTTTACGGAGCACCTAAATGATACATTTGGCTTTGTATTCCATTTTCTCTAACAAGGTGAATTAACCCTCTCACACACAATACATCTTGGCAAATGCTTCCCAGTCCTGTTATAGTTATATAGATAGGGAATTGTGGGATTAACAACTCTAAATAGAAATGCTCTCAAAATAATTCTGAGAAGGTAATTATTTTTAATTGGTGGTGTCACAAAAGGGGGAGATATCAGGTAGTAAACCTTTTGGGTAAGCTACTTCATTTGACTGTTGAGGGCTTGCTCTTTGAAGGTTAACACTCCAATTGACTGACAGTTGAGAAGGTCAGGAGAGGCTGTTCCCAGGTGGGGGTCACGCCCACACTAATGTGCCAAAGGGAGGGGTTAGGGTGGTCCACTTCAGCCACAGGTACAATGAAGAATCGCAGGTTAATCTGGGTGATGGTGACCACAGAGAGGTCCCCTCTCATCCAAGCCGTGGCTTGAGGGGATAAAATGAGTTAGTCTTGGTCACTGATCCGCAACACTTTGCATCAAAACAAAAACGCAAAATCCCATTTTAGATGGGATTAGGTGCAATTTGCAGCGCTGAATGATTTAGAATGAAACTCTGTAAAGAGACTTGTGGGAATGTACAGAAGGTGGGTGTAAAGTTTATATAGTTGAACAGCATATACACGTGGATAGAGTACACAGTTTGGATGATATGAATGACTAAAAAATACATATGCTACATGGGTATGCCCAGACTTGAAACGGTAGCCCAAACTGACAGCTTCCAGTACCCTTAAGGAATAAACACGTCTGACAGTACATAACCTGCAAGACAATTCCTGACTGATCTACCCAAAAATTCCAAACATTGTGTATGACCTCATGCAAAAATTCCTGAACAAGTCACATCCAGCCACATTCATTTACGTATACATCTACCAACGGAGCCTCCTGCTAAGGGACAGCTGCTTCCACCGTTGACTCAGTCTTGATTGACCATTTTAACTAAAGGCACATTCTGAGGTTAATCCCGATAAAAGTCAGAATACTCGTTTGATGTGGAGATGGGCGGTTTTTCACAATCTTCCCCATGAAACGTTGTTCAAACGTTCTGCAAACAGAGCAATAAAAAGACCAAATAAAACCTTTAATTATCTGTAAGGGTGTGACGTCAACTTCCATTTCAGAGTGGAGCTCTGCAGTAGGTCCTAACCCGATCCGCCATTATTAGCAGTTGTCAGGATATTGGTTTGTCAACTTGTCACAGTGGCATCTGACAGGATTTTGATGATGTCATGGTGGTTTCTAAAGATATCAGAGCGGAAGCATCGAATCTGCCATAAGTCTCGTCTATCCATCAACTGCTCCATGCTGCACAAAACTAATAATTTCAGTGGGGCTGTCGATGGATGTTGCAGGCTCTCTCTCACTTTAAATCAAAATAATGGGTAGATTCTAGTGTGTGACACATGGCTGACACATTACATCATACGGAGCAAATAGCTAGGCCATGATTCATAACTGTACTTCTTTGATTGGTCCTCGACTGCAACTTGAGTTCAAGATGGACTTACACACTGCAAAAACTGATCTAACCAAGACTTGCAATCTTATATCTAGCCTAAAAGTCTTATTGATTTTGTTTTGAGAATTATATACTATATAAGAACAGATTTTGTAAGATTATTAAGCTTGTTTTCAGAATATTTGACCTTTTCTTCTTACTAAGTTCATACATCTTAAAGTTATGTACTTTACATGTACATCAAGCTAAATTACTGTCAGAGACACAATTTGAGGCAACACATGTGTCTTTTAAGACACTGTTTAAACAGCAAGAACTTGTTTCAAGACTGCAGAGTAACAAATGCTATCCCACTTTTTGAGGATTTGTTAAGTCACATTAATTATTCCAAGTACTTGTGCTCTCAACATCAACACATTTACGTGTAATTATTTACAAGCAGTAAAGTCCAATGTTCCAATACAGTTATTTTGTTCTGTAACAGAGTGTCTTATTCAGTGTTCAGTAAGCGAATAATATAGCAACACCAAATGCCATTCTAGGTAATGTTTTAAGTGAATGTTACCATTTTGAGTATCAACAAAATATATTACACTTTTAAGAAAGCAATTTAATTGAATAAATAATTGTTGACAATTTTAATTCTGTGTGCTTGCTTTTAATTTATTTGTCTCAGTTTAAGACAGAAAAACTAATAATGACAACTCTTGAATTGAGAAGAATCATCTTGCTTAGTAGCTCTGGTTTTAGGATTTTATCTCTCAAATTAAGAAAGAAGTAAGTAAGTAAATGGACAAGCTAGTTTTGAATTTTACTTAGTACAGTGCTTGGAATTAGTATTTTACAACTTATTGCAAGATATTTTTTTCCAATGCCAATATATTTTTTCCTATTTCAAGAAATCTTTCTGCACTGGCAGATAATTTCACTTGTTTCGAGTCTTTAGAATCTCAAAATAAGTGTTTTATTTCTTATATTTAGATTTAAATTTTTGCAGTGCAGATATACTTATGTCTTAAATCATAATATATATAATTAATAATGAGATACTGGTTTAACCTCCATGGTGTCTCTCCGTTTGACTTGCTCCAGGCAGGGAGGGGAAAAGACCCAATTTACACAAGGACATGAAGAATAGAGAGAAACTTTATATACAAGAGACATTAAGAGGGAAGATGGGCATAGCAAGGAGTGAAACTGAAGACGGCCATCTTGATTTCAGAATGAGAGAAAGCAAACAAGAAAACAAAATGGAGGCAGGTTGGGGGAGAAGCTCCAACAGAGTGCGGGATCAGGCATCAGAGTCTGGATCGAAGGGCCTGGAACCTATCCCAACAAAACAGGGCGCAATGCCTGAACAAGTTATCTGAATTTTAATTGACAAGAGGACATACACACACAATTATACACCACAGGCAGCTTAGAAACATCAATTAGCTTAACCAAGTGTCTCTGGATTGCATGAGGACACCTGATATGGGGAGAACACGCAAACTACACAAACAGACCATAGGTGGTATTTGAGCCATAAACCCTGGAGGTGTGAGGCATTGGTGCTACCCATGGAGAGACCTTAAATACTGTGCACACATGGTTGCAGAGGGAATGTAAGGACACCAGGTCACTTAATTGTGCATCTTTACACCGTGGAGGGAGAACATGCAAACTCCATACCAACAGCCAAGGAGCAGATTCGAACCCAAGACCCTAAAGGCGTGGGTCCTCAGCGCTACTCGCCTAGGCATAACAAATATTTTATGAGAGTTTTACTACTAAGGACATTTTCTGGAAGCTGCTATCCTAACAGCTGGTCGCAGTCTTTGGAAACTGACACCACAGAACTCGGCGCGGGGGCCCGGTGGGGCGACCAGGCAGCAGCGCGGTAGAAGGGACGCGAGGTGCGGGGAGCATGTTTTACAGGCCGTCAGTAGGCATAGCAGACTGATCCCGCAGGTAGTGGAAAGACGATACTGTTGAGGAATTGATTGAGATCTGTGGTTCAAAGCATAAAGTGGGAGATGGGGGCCAAATACTCTCTACCTCAGACATGCCCCGACTTGTGTGCACTCTTAACCCTTACCCCTACATGCTCCAGCCTAGTTTCCAGAATAAAAGTCATAGGTAAACATAGATGCACTTCTGCACACACCTTATGTACACGACTTATCAGACGGCATGCTTTGAAAGGCAAATAAATATGAATTTGAACGAATGATGGCGTTTCCTTATTACTCTCTGGGAGGGGGAAAAAAGGTTTTTATCAAAAGCTGCTTTTCCACTTGCACACAGGAACCGACCGGTACCCTGGCTGTACTGCAAAGAGAAATTAGTTTCCAGCTCGCTTGGGTTTTCCACTGCAGGAAGGTCAGCTTGATGAAGGCGTTGCTGCGTGACATCAGCGTAAAACTGAAGAGACGCTTATTTACTGTTCGCACGGTATACATCATGATTTACTATGTGCAATTATTATAATTTTTTTACTGTGTGCGAAATTTCCACTGGCGCGTGTGAGAATCGCCGTGCTATGCAAGTATCAAACAGTAGCGGAATTAGCGTTCACTTACGCAAATTTGCAATACGAATCCAAAAAGTATGAATAGGACTTTTTTCAAGTAAGAGGTTGGAAATTTTCATGTTTCAAGTTTTCGGTAATAATCGACTATATACTTTTTCCTTCATATAATCATATGCAGAACATTAGTAACTCTGTGCATTTGACAAATCTGATGATGGGGACTCAGCTAGCTCAGTTTGATCATGCTTGGGTAAGGCTTGCATACTTTACAATGGATAAGTGCCAGTTTGTGGTACGGGTCAGGTACACCTCATTTCTTGGTGGCAGTGGAAAAGCGCCAAAAGTGATGATACACTGGATAACTTTTCCAGCCATGTTGCCGGGCAACTGCCAATCAGGTGAGACAAGAGGAAACGCATCAGGTTCCGGATGATGGAGAAACATTGCCAACTGCTGAAGTTTTTCAAATAGAAATTTGTCTGAGGGAAGGAATTAGAGTTTACAGGGAAACCCAGAACTTTGCAGAAGAACGGCAACATAGCGGTGATACTGTATATCTGGGCCACCTGGTGAGACACTGTGCTGCCCAGCATGAGCAACACCTTAGGTTTGTGTAGTACTGCCACCCATTTTCTGTAACCACTCATCCTATTCAGGGTTGTGGAAGGTCTGAAGCCTATCCCAGAGGGGCTAAGGGCAGAAGTCAGGATGGGGCACCAACCCATCGCAGGGCACACCTATGGGCAGTCTGGTAACTCAAATCAACCTCAGCATGGTTCTGGACGGTGGGGGAAATCCCAGAAGGAGAACATGCAAACTCCATAGAGATGGAGTAATGGCAGAGACTCGAACCCTGGTCCCAGAAGTGTGAGGCAACCGTTGCACCACCATGCCACCCCATGTACAATACATAAGATATTTAAGTCTACTATAACATCGGAGGCAAATATAGCGTTCCCCTTTTGATGACGGATGAACATGCTAAATTTACAACAAAATACATGCAATTATGAAATAAGTAACAAAAAAAAGATTTGCTTTTTCCAAAATTGACAAAAAATTAGAAAGCTGCCCTGAATATTAGCTATCCATCAGTCATCGTGATGATGCTAAAGTTGTCAAACTGACACCTCATGTGTTAAATGGGAGCAATTCATCCACAGCTTTTGTTTTTGTAACCTGTTATACTTTGACTAAGCCTTTGTTTGAACTGCTTTTCCATTTTCATATTCCCCATGCTAAGCTATACCATCACTCAGCTAACTAAACATGACCGACCTCGTACACCAAGTTGCCATCAATCAGCCCCAACAAATGTAGGCAGCCTGATATGTTTCAGTGATAAAGAGCTGATTTATGAAAGTTGTTTTCCAACACAGACCGCAGGCCCATCGCAACGCAGACACCTGTATTCTGCTGGTGATTCATTAGGGGAACTTGATTCCATTTGGAAAATGACTCAGTATTTCTGCCAGAAGGTTCTACTGAACATTGATTGTGCTGGCTTACCCCCCCACCATGCAAGGGTCTGCCTCTGACTCACAGCAGTGATGTACGGTCTGTTATGATATACTATTAGAATGGATGGGATTTGAACCTATATTGTGCCGGCATTTATTCACTGCCCATGACTGAGTATGTGTGCATGTGACAAGCTGAGCTGACCCCCCCCTGCATTTCTGTTTACCAGCAGGAGTTTTGAGAAGGCCAAAGACTCAAAGTGCCCCTAAGTGAAAGAATATGAACCCCCACCCCCCAACTCCCTCCGACACGGAAGAGACAGAGAGAAATGGGGAGACAGGCTGAGGTTAGTGGGCCATTGACTCACACCTCTTTTCCTCCTCCTTTTAGAGTTTAAACAGGCTTAACAAAACATCCGTGCCCTCACAAGTAGAACAGACATGGACTTCCTTCAGGATCCCCTCTTTTAATCTCTGTAAAAGGCCTTTTAAGGGGGGTGGAGGGGGAGAGAGGGAAGAGGCAAAAAGGACCCGCCAAGGAAGAACAAAGAACATGCCGGATAGTGGCGAGCGGGCTCTGTAATCTGTCACCTGTTGCCCTTGGCTGGGGCCCCATGCCGCAGCTTTGAAGCTGGAGAGAGCAGCACCTACATGAGCAGAGACTCAGAACGCAGCCCAGCAGTCACCATCCATCCCGAAGACTTCTGCATTCGGTCCATTTCACTGACCTATTTTTTTTTTCCGTTCTAATGCACACATCCTCGTGTTAAACTCGGCCAGCAAAGCGCAAGTGGGTTTGCACGTTTGCACTCTTGACAAGACAGTGGTGGCACTAAAATACCTCCTTGTGCTGTAGAAAATGTCACGTTTTTGACAAGGTAACGAGTGCGCAAAGATCCCGGTTATACCGTGTAGCTACACTTCAGACAGAGCACCCTACTGATTAGGTAACCGCCTCTGAAATTTCAGAAAGGACTGAACACAAACTAAAAGAAAACGATTCCCCCCCCAGGAAATCAGTTACGAGCCCGGCGTGATTAAATATGTGAGCCATTTGGAAAATAATGACATAGGCCTACAAAAGTTAGCGTGGATATAATCAGCATCTGATCGCCAGACGACGCGGTTCAGCTTTTAACGTGTTTCACGCCAATTCAGGATCTGCACAGCAATGTATGTGCTTAACTATTTACAGCGATTTATGCCGACAGATCAGCAACTGTTCTGTCGTTTGTGACTATGGGATGCTTGGACTGGGGAGTTTAATTCCCCATTAAGTTGCATTAGGAATATGTCTGTGTGGTGCCATACAAAAACCATGTGTCGTGCTCATAAAAATCACCTCCCCTTACCTGTATGCATGTAGCACACTGCCTGTTAAGAAAAGCTTCTCAGATTCATTTGCATTCAGACTAAAATCCAGACTGACGTGATTGCCCGACGCCTTAACGTGCAACTGCCTGACAGAGTTTAACTTGACATGATGCATGTTATTTTTCCGCTACTGCGACAAAATGATTGATTGAAAGTTTTGATAACATTCTGACTCTTTTATTATGTTTTAATGAAAACGTTGAAATTATTATATAGAATATGCTGTGATACTCCAAACACCAGAAAGCACACATTAAATAATGATTGCGTTGTATTTCATTGGCACGATTATGACTGCAACAGATATTTGGTCATCTCAATAAAGTATAAAATGAAAATGTTTCTAATAAAAAAGACGCATCCCAATAATCCGTAACAGGAGATTACAGTACTTTTATTTTTAGTCCTTATTCTTAACGCAGAGACACAATAGCGACATCTAGTGACGTCAATTTGAACAAAATTTGAAGGAAGCAGTCTGAGGTCTGACATTTTTCACACATGGTTAAGACGCTTATGTACACTGCATAATATGCAAAGATAAACTAGCATGGCAGAGTAGAACGATGTGCGTGAAAGAGCATCTAAAAAGAAAACATTCTGGTGCAACAGAGAGTTCTCTCAGGTAACTCATGTGAGCTTGTAAGTTGGAAACCAATATACTGCAGGTAAAAGTCCTATTTTACTTACATCAGTTTAGCAGATACATTTATCCAAAGCAATATGCGTTTCTTTGTGATAGCAGGGCTAGTCTTGAGAGCAACCAGAGGTTAAGGGCCTTGCTCAAAGGCAAGATAGAATTACAGGACATGGTATTTGAACTTGTGCCCTTTTGATTACAAGTACAGCAGCCTAACCCAATGATCCACATTAAGGACAGGATTCATATACCTTCTTTTACCACGACCCTCATTGGGCGATGATGATGATGATGATGATGATATTCTATAGAATAATCAAAAATTCTAATAGAAAAGTTGAATAACAAGATATTCAAGAGCTACAGCCCAACACACCATGACATATTTAACTGAAACATGGAAAAAAGATACATCACTTCATGTATTGTCTGCAACTATATACGAAAAGTACTGCAGTTTGCATATTCTCTCCATTTTGCATGGGATCCCTCCATGTACTGCAGTATACTAAAGCAGTCCAACCTGCACTAATGCGTGTTAGAGCAAGGTGTGCGCTACCTTGTGATTTCCAGGGCTAGGCTCCAGACACACTGTACTGCATGACCAAATTAGATAGATCCATAGATAGATAGCTAGACAGACAGACAGACTGGAAGGTCTCTTTTCACATATCTTATCTTACCGTCCTTCGAAACATATACACACACATGAGTAGCTGAGGGCAAAGCTTAGGGTTCAAGCGCAGGGTCAGACCATTTATTTATCACCCCTGGAGAATTTGGGGGCTTAAAAGCCTTGGTCTGGTGCTGTTTATAAGAAAATGTTGCTTACATTTACTGGTTCTTGAACGTGTTATTTATAGTCGTCTTAAAGCTCAGCATTAGTCTGCATGCCAATGCATATCACTACCATGCTTGCCCCCTTATGGGCTTATAGAGCAATTACATTTTTCACATTTTCTGTTGTATTGGGTCGTCCCCTGCTTTGCTTAATAACACGTCTGTTTTATCTACAGCATTCATGGAAACGTACATTGCTATTTCCTATATAATTTCCCAGGTTTATAACATAATTTACATGTTGAAGCGTACTACGCATTGTACCTCGTGATTATACACGATTTGAAATAACGTATGGACTACTTGTCTTGGTTTCAAACGTTTTGGCAAACAGAGTATTATAAGGTACCGCTGTCAATATGTTATCAGTGATCTTGTCCCTAAAGCCTGTCGTTCGATGCACTCCAGTTACATGTCGGAAAAGTCGCGTCCGTGCGTATTGCGTCATCACGCATGCGTGCGAGTCGTATGTAGGAAGCGTTGTGAAGATAGGCATCCATATCGAACGGCAGACATTGCTTGTTACATTGTAAACTGCAAAAAAATAATAATAATACAGAGTCACTGCCTGCTTTATTTCGGTATATTGGCACCGTTTCAAGCGGAGAATCCTGTCGGTTTAAATTTGAAGTTTTGTGAGCCGGGGACCGACATGTCAGAAACATACGGTATGTCAGTGTACGAACAACAGCCGGCTCAGGGTGTCATTCCGCCGCCGCACTTTTACTTCCAGATATCGGCAACTTTGCATGTCCTTCTGTTCCGGGAGGGGAGGCAGGGACGCCCGCTTCTTCGTCGTTTTAAAATGCCAAAGTTATTGGAACTTAGCTGCGGCTAGCTAGCCGATTATTAAGAACACATGCATTTCCGGAACTTCGCCCAGCGATCGATAGTTTTGCCGATATCAGATACCGAAATCGGCGCTTTTTTATCGTCGGTTCTGCCCTTAAACCTGCTGGGTAAAGTATCAGCGGACGATCCACTGCCAGCCTTTATTTATATGACAATAAGACAGATGTCGTGTGATTTTTAAAGCAGTTGCGTGTAATATACTTTTTTTTGGGGGGGGGGGGGGATCACGTAGGCGACATTGGCGACAGTCGCGACATTGGTCCGAGTCGATGGCTCGGGATCGTAAATGGCGTCTTTAAAGTGAACATTTTTAATCGAACGACCTCTGCCGTCCGGTCGGGGCCGCGGCTAGTTGACAGGAGGGCTGCTGGCTGCAGGACTGTGGGCAGGTTCGGGGATGAGCCCGTATCAGCAGGGCGTCTGGGGGGCCAAAAGTAGCCAGACAGCGGCGGATGGCGGCGCCCCCCCAGCTACGCCTTCGGATATTACCCATTCTAACGCCCGACCTGATCCAGACGGGCTGCTACCCACTGCTCCGAGTTGTTGCATAGTGACTACACTATTTCCGTCACGTCGCTTGTTTTTACTATGCAGTTCCCCACCCGTATTAGTAGGACGGTGTGTAGTTGTATATTTACAATTGATCCTATTTCCAGCCGTCTATTTGTAATGCATTCTGTAACGTGAGTGCTTACTGCTCACGTGGCGACCTTGTTAGTCCTAGGAAAGGGGCTTTGTGTTTTCAGTCTTGCACCTTCTCTGCTATCTTCAGGTATCTCCTCTGACATGATAACCGAAGAAAAAGTGTAACTGCGAGGATATCGATAACATCTTGTATCCAACAGAAAGCATTTTCCCATAAATGCATACAGGCTGCAGGTATTGTCAGTAAAGAGCCTGCTTCTTCCTCTTAATGGTTTTGCTTTAATACCGGCGAGAGACCCCGCAATTGTCTCCACTGATATCGTTTCTGCTTCTTTACCCTTTATGGAATTCGGTCAGCCTGGGTGAAGGTTACACCAATAGGCCACTGGGAAGCTTTTACAGATAAGTGCTGCAACTGCATAGTGGGGAAGGCCAGATGAATTAGACAAAGTAATGTATAGCTGAGTCGTACTTAAAACCAGGTCCTCCTGACATTCCCAGTCGTCTCAAAGGCCGTAGTGGTTGGCTTATTCTCCGCTTATAAATACAGGGGACTCCTTGGTGTCAAAAAATAAAAGTGATGAAATGACATGCGTGTTTTATTGCCCGTCTCATTCTAAATAGGCTGTGTGCCGTGGGGACTCCCGTCCGTCATGGGGTGAGAATTTTTTAGATGGCAGGGACAGGTGGAGGGCGAGAGGGCAGTTAAGCTATAGCTTAGCGAATACTTCTGCGATACTCCAGCAAAGGCTCATTTTCAGGTGTAAAAGATACTCATCTCCTGCTCTTCCTCATATTGCTTTAATATAAACAGATCTTTGTTGTACTTTGGTTCTCTCCAAACTGGTCTGTATTTTATTCTGTTATTGTTTCCTCTTGCTCTTCCAGTAATTAAATTTTCTGTTCCCTGCAGTAACCGACCGACGGGCCGAAGAGGCCGGTATTTTGGCCCTTTTCTTTAAAGAGTTACTTTGTCTTTTTTGGTAGACTGTTTTCCTTTTATCGGAGATTCTGACTTTTAGTTGCAGTGGTGTCAGGAGCTGTTGGTGCCGGCCTGCATGAACTCAAGGTCGCCTCGTCTGCGCAGGCGTCCGCTACTCTTAATAATGTATTTATGCAGTCGTGTATTCATCATTAAGTATTTATTGAGCTGGGCTGCTTACTTCAGACACCCTGTTAAGAGCGTCAGTGTCAATATGTCTTGGATTCCAGTATTTAGTAATAGTAGCTGATTGTAGAGTATAGAATACTTAAGGACATACAGAAAGCTATGAAAGCAGTATGTGCAAGACTTCTGTAACATTAATTATCTCTGTAGCAGCCTGCATAATTATCCTTTGTAATACACAGCTCCTCTTCTTTTAGATGCATCCTATACTTTTTATTTCCATTACAAGATAATCTTGGACTGGATGTGCCTTTGATTTGAATCAGTTATCATATATATAGTTTTGTACATTCTGTGGGCTAAATTAGATCTTTGCCTGCGTTTGGCTCACAACTCCTGCTTAATGCGTTTAGTCTGTATGCATTAGGGGCGGAACACCATAGCCATGGCTGGCGTGCTCACGTGGATGTGAGTGAATTAGCCCCCAGGCTCAGGTCGTATGTTTCTGGTTTGAGTGGCAGGGCGTTGCTAGGAAAGCTCTTCCCATGGCTCAGAACACGGAACCTGCCTTCGAGCCATGGGTTACTCAAACTGTCCTGAACTGACCAAATGCATGGGAGGCTAGAAAGCCAGGAGGAGGAGCAGAGCTTCCAAACTCCTTCATGGGAAGGCGTGGGCCGTGCACACTGGCCTTCCTTCTCACCCATTCCCCCAGCCTAATTGGTCCAGTTAGTAATTAAATACAGACACTATTTATAAAAATACTGTTGCCCAAGTTCACGAGTGAAATAGAAGTTACTAGACCGGCAACCATGACGCACCATTTATTATTTAAAAATATCTCCCCGCCACACATGGTGGTCAGCTGGCTTCAATAACATAAATACCCTGTTTATTTATTTGTTTATATTGGGCATCTCTAGCCTTGCGGTCAGTGAGACTGAAGCGCGTTGTGAGCATGCTCAGTATGAGGTTAAATATACAGTATAATGTTTTCATGCACAGAGTATGCAAAGGCCACAATGATAGCATGCTAATTCACAATAGCTGGAATAACCGGAAAGCTTAGTTAACCGTGACAATAAACGCTTGAACCGATTAAAGGGATGGTTAAACATCAACGTTGCAAAGTTTTTTCCTGTATAACGAAGTAAAGGTGATTTCTAAAATATCCTGCTGTAAAAATGGTGCGTTTTCTCAAATAAAGTGAAAGTGAAGGAATAATAACAGGCGCAGCTCTGAAATTGACACGACACTGAATCCATGCGTTTTGTTTTTGTCTTTTCCTGACTGCAGATTTTCTCTTCAAGTTCCTGGTGATTGGCAGCGCTGGGACGGGCAAATCCTGCCTCCTGCACCAGTTCATTGAGAGCAAGTGTACGTAGAGCTGGTTTCTACTTGCGCGTGTGTGTTTAGGGGGCAGTAGCATGTTAAGGAGCCTCTCATTGTTTTCTTAGATTCAAATAGTGTTTTTTTTTTTGTTTGGAATTGTGGGAGACTCCATAGTTCTGCTTTTGGTTGACTTATGCTAATACATGGCTGTTTGACGCACTCTATTGTGTTGTGCAGGAAGGTGGATGATTGGCTGTAGTTTCAGATCTTTCTTCCGATCTCCTCTGATCCTTCCTCTTGAATCATATTTGTCATAGCGTCAAGCCTGACGGGGAAAGCATGCCCTTATGCCCATGTGCAAGCAGTGTATGGATTTTGTTCCTGAAAAATGGACGACATTGGCGTCCTGCTCTCCCCTAACACCCCCCCCCCCCCATCAGTCAAACAGGACTCAAATCACACAATTGGAGTGGAGTTCGGCTCAAGGGTCGTCAACGTCGGAGGCAAGACGGTGAAGCTTCAGATCTGGGACACAGCCGGCCAAGAGCGCTTTAGGTAAGGGGCTTCTGTTTTGGCCAGAAGGGCATAACCAGTATTGCGTTTGGAGAGCCGCAAATGGGTCGGCTCAAATAAGAGGTATTATCAAGTGACTGAAGCCAGCTCCCTTGGGTTTGCCGTAGGTCTGTGACTCGCAGCTACTATCGGGGGGCAGCCGGAGCGCTCCTGGTCTATGACATCACAAGGTAATGAGAAAAACGCATTTCGAATCGGTTTTTGAAAAGGCCAGTAGCACCTTCTGAAAAAACGGGTTCGTTGAAGCGAGACTAATGTAACTGAATGGGCGAGATGAGACGGGAGAGGCTAGCATCTCGATAGCAAATCCGGAAAAGGCGCGCGGCTCGGATGGGATGCTCTCCACCGCCAAGGCCGGAGAGAAACAAGGAAGGCGGCATTTAGTTTAATAAAGCCCGAGTCCTTGAGGCGGTTACCGGGGCACCATCATGGTAATCGAATGGAACGAAGGCTTTAATGCAGTCTGACAGGACCTTAATAAAGTGTCCCCTGCCGACGGGGCTTAGTCAACAGCCTGTAGTCGATTAGGTGGTTCTCTATCGGCATGTTGAGGCTTTGTATCTATCTGTCCTGCTGTCTCCATGGCACTGGCCTATCAGCCGAGAGACGTACAACGCTCTGACCAACTGGTTGACAGACGCCAGGACGCTGGCCAGCCCAAACATCGTCATCATCCTCTGTGGGAACAAGAAGGACCTGGACGCCGACCGGGAGGTGACCTTCTTAGAGGCCTCGCGCTTTGCCCAGGAGAATGGTAACCAACCAGAACCCCCCTACCACCTTTCCTCACATTGTCCTTCCTCTGTAGGATGCAAGGGTGCTAATGCGGACTCGCGGACTTACTGCTCAGTGACCTCTGACCTTTGTACTCAATACAACCATAGTTGTATTTTACCAGCAGTGCAGAGGGTGAAATTGCACCCCCTACTGGTCAGATGGAAATGAACGTATTAAGTTGAATAAAATTAAATTACATTACGAAATGATATTTGAAAATGTGGTTTGTGTTAGTCATAACAATGTGTAATAATAATAAATAATAATTTATTGTAAATATATTTACTATTTATGTATTTATTTATTTTACAATAAATAAATGGGCTGTCACCTTGCACCCTCTGAGAGAGAACCCTTTGAGTCAGCCCTCTGCATGTTGACTGTTCCCACCAGCCCTTGCTGTGTCTAGCATTTTAGCGCCGTGACTCCCATTTAGTCCTGTTTCAGTTGATGGCTAACCCTCGGTTGCATCAGGCTTCTATTTGACGCGCTTCTCGGGCCGCTGTTGTCGCCATCACCTTGCAGAGCTGATGTTCCTGGAGACGAGCGCCCTGACCGGGGAGAACGTGGAGGAGGCCTTCCTCAAGTGCGCCCGCACCATTCTCAACAAGATCGAGTCAGGTGCGGGCCCTCGTCACGATGTTTGCCGTAACAAGAAAAATCTGGTTACCGGTGGGAGATGAATCTTTTCCATGGAAAATCTGTGCTAATTCTGAGTAAATTCTTTCATCTTGGGATTCTTTTTTTTTTTTTTTGCAAGATTTTGCAAAATCATTGATGCATGGCCACATTTTTAATTAACTTTTGCTCATTACATAACATTGTATATTTGTGGCCATGACCAATTTTGCTACTGTAGAGGTTCAGACTGATATTTGGTAGATATGTTTTTGTAGCTAATTAGCTGTTGTTTAGTTGTAGAGGTCTCCAGGATAAAAAGGCGAGAGTGCCTGTAATATGGGGCTATTTTTCTCCTTATAACAACAGTAAAAAAATATCTTTTGTTTAGGTCATGTCTTGTGTTGATAAGGTACACTGTGCAGGTAATGTAGTGGGTAAATCTCAGACCATTACCCACAAAGCTACATCCAAATACAAGTTGCATTAAGTGACTTTGGCTATCTTCCTAAACATAAGATAATTAAGGGGTAAACCATGACACGGGGTGCAAAAATAACCCTGCGCACCTCGTTGTGGTTTATCCCGCTAATACCACAAGCAAAAAAAAATTCTAATAGAATAAATAGTCACAGTAAATTTTTCAGAGGAAAATTAGCGCGTAATAATGTTCCTGTGTGCTCTTAAAAATATAGGCCCTATAAGGATAGATGGATCTGGTCAGGCCACTCACTAGAAGTGGCAAGTCTTAAGTTACCATAGAAACTGTCAACAAACATGGGGCTTGCATTTTGAAAACCAAGGAAATGTATGCTGGCACGTTTAATAAAACACAAATATGTACCACTAATAAAATGAGTGCGCATTAATATAGAACTATTATTAGGTTGCCAGAACTACCTGTGCGGTTTCACGAAAATAATCAAAATCCATGTGACATCTCTAGACCAATAAGAAAATAGTATTTTCCAAAGCCTGGTATAAATAAACCTACACTGACCATTGTATACATGCAAAACATTATAATGTGTTCGTTTGAGTATGCACATACATCATGCTTTGCAAATAGCAGAAATTTAATTCAGGCTAGTAAGCTGATTTTGTGTATTTACACTGATTAGTGGGTACCAGCTAACTTACTATGCACACAGAATGCAATATTATCACCATACTTGTAAATCTTAATGTGAATGTCCTTCTACCACAGGCGAGCTCGACCCAGAACGGATGGGTTCTGGGATCCAGTACGGCGACGCCTCACTGCGGCAACTCCGCCAGCCCAGGGGCACCACGGCACCGACTAGGCAGCAATGCAACTGCTAGGGCCTGCCCCCCCCTACTCCCAGATGCTCAGGGCGCCCCCTCCAGGTTGGTGGTGCACACTGTAGCACTGTGTTCTCCGTCACACTTAAAAACGGCAATGCTGACGTCTGCTAATACTTCAACGTATGACCTATAATTTTATATTTTCACTTTCTGAGCTACATTTCTGGCTCAACATTAATGTGTCTGTCAGATGAGCTTGCAGGGGCTGCAGTTTCTATAGAATGATTATGTAAATGAACGCAAGTACGGCTTTTTAAATATGGCTGCTTCCGCATGGAGTTTTCATCCCTTGCAGGCTAAAATAGCAGCACTTCTGAAATGTCATAATGTTGCTACATTACAGATTCATTAAATTATATAATTAATTGAAAACCACGATGAATAATGAAGGGAATAAGAATCAAACTTAAAAAGCTGCTGTGAATTTCTCACTAAAGGTTCATAATGGGTATGCGCGCATTTAATTGGATATTTAATTACACATTCTGATGAATGATTTAGATCATCTGGGTTTAAGCAAAGCAAAAAAAAGCTGCACAAGGCCTTAAGCAGCATGCCGTAGATGCCTCGCTTGGTCATTTTTATTATTTTAATTTAAAACGAAGAGCTGAAAGAAACGTTTCTAGCAGCCATGCGCTGTTGTATAAGCCAGCGCCCTTTCAAGCACTGAGAATCATATTTAATGCTGTATTTGTGTTTTTGCCAAGGAATGACGCATTTATGCACTGAGAGAACATGGTGGGGGGTGGGGGGAGGGGGGATAGTCCTGGCTCATTCTGCAGCACAGTGCACTAATTCTGCTTCACCCTTTATCTGTCTTCCAGCTCCTGGTTGTGGTTCGGTGCGCAGGGCTCCCCGCCATGCTCTCTGACACCCCCCCCCCCCCCCCCCCCCCCCCCCGCCCCGCCCCCCACGCTCAGCCCCTCCCGCCCCCCCCCCCTCCCTGTCCCCCCCCCACCCTTCTCCCGACTTG
>JAODKM010000035.1:9285601-9299582 GCA_026780845.1 Petrocephalus sullivani | reverse complement strand
CAGCGCTCTACTTCCGCCCCCCCCTCTCCCCTCCTCCCCGCCCCGGCGTGCGCTCCGGCGCCCCGGGCGCCCCCCCCCGCCCCCCCCCCCCCCCCCCCCCCCCCCCCCCAAAACCCGTCGAAGATCCTGGATCTCTCCGAAGCGAGGTCTCTCTGAGTCTCCTGACCCCAGACTTTTTGGAAGTACGTGATCCTCCCCCAACCCCAACCACACCTGACACCCACCCTGAGAAATCCCGTGGGGACCCAGGGCAGGTGGTGATTCCTGGCCCGACGCCGTACCTCTCACGGGCCCAGGGCCCCACACTCGACAGGTGTTTCGATCCCTTCCAGGACCATACGCAGCGATTTTCTGATTCTCACACGCAGTCGGTGGCGACGGGCTTCAGGAGGGTAAGGATTCCTGCGGGGGGCTGGCTTATCGTTCACGTTCCTTGTTCCAAGGCCACTCTTGCAATCTCTACACGGTTGTCAACTAGGGTGTGTTTAAAATATATATTTATGTATATGCCAGTCACTCCATACCGGCTCTCGTTTTATTTCAGACCTTTTTAAGATGAGGGGTGCAATAGCATTTGGAGGTTCTCATCCTAAAACCTTTTCTGGCTCCACTTGCAGTGGCTATTATCGCCCCTTTGCAGAGAGGTAGGAGAGGCAGGTTAGGGTTAGGAAATGCACACCGACCCTGGGGGATTGTCCCGTGTCATTGCCGTGGCCCTGGGAACTCGCAAGATGCTGGTTGATGGCAGATGTCGCAGAAAGTTTCATGAGCAGAAATGTTTAAATTATCGACCTTTTTCTGTTGGGTAACTCCTGTATTTACTTTCTGTTTTGCAAAGAAATAACATTCTCCAATTTTGTGGCCTTTGATTCTCACCCAGATTGGTCAATATTATATAGATATTACCATACCGTACGGCAATTTTCTAAAAGCACAAGGTATGGTGAATTCTTCCAGTTTTAAAAAAGGGAGAGCGTGACTTGCTTGTACATAGTTATTTGGTGCGTATGTGATGTTGTCATTGTGTTACTGTGTTGCAGTCTACCAAAAAGGAGCCTGGTGATTGGTTGTGATTTATTCCCGTCACTGATTGGTCTGCACGGGCAATCTTGCTGCAGCTGGGCTTGGTAATATCCACCCCTCCAGTCACTGGCCCTCCCCCTTGATCTTGCTATGTTTACTTGAATGGCCCCACCCCAGTTTAGTGTGTTGTTAATTGGTAATTTTGCACTTTTTTTTAAATTACTTAACATGACAAAAAGCAAATTCACTGGCACCATCCAACACCCCATGCCCCCCACCATGGTAATTTTCGTTGTCCTGCTGTTACCCTTTGGGGCGTACTACTGGGTGTACAGTTTAAACGGTCACAGCTACATTATCTGTAGGAAAATCAGCCTCCAGTATAGCTGTGGTCTTTGGTTTAAGGGCGTTTTTAAACTTTTCCCTAGAATATAACATATATTAAGGGTATATGCAAAAAATGGTTAATTATACATATATATATATATATAAATAAATATAAAAAAAGTGTAAAATACGTCTGACTGACTGAACGTGCTTAAGCTTTTAAATGTTTTCTGTGAACTGCTGAAAATAAAACCCACGGTATTAAGGCAGTAGGGTTCGGCAGTGTTTCTTACCCGGTGGCACCTCCCAGTCTTTGCACTCTCCACCTCATTTCGGGGTGAAACGGTTATCCTGGAGCTCTAAGTGTTTGTGGAGATTTGGTGAACCAGTTTAAAAAAGGGAACTGGGAAATAAAATTACTGTGCAACTGTGTCTTAATACTGTGACTGTGTGACGTTATCTATAAAGAAAATACCTCTTCCCCCAGTTATTGTTTTAAGAATATGTAAAGCTTCTAGTAATATCAAATTGGATTTGAAAAAGATTAAACATATAATTAGAAGAAGTAGTGGTCTTGGAACATTCCAGAACAGTTTTGTTCTGTGTTAATACAAACATGTTGACAACGCCTCCAGCAAGCACATTCTTAAACTGTATTGCTTTGCTGCATAGAGGACATTTTGTTACTTACCATTACCCTATTTGTGTGCACAGTGTAGATGGTTCTGGAATAACTGGATTAGACTGTGTGGATTGTAACCTTGACACACAGCAGCAGGGCGTGTCTGTATGTCTGTCCACTGAGAAGCATGGTGGTATTGGGTTAAAATTGAAGCCCACCCCCCCCACCTCCCATCTCCTGGTCTCTTGTTTTACAGAAGTTACCCACTTTACCCTGGAGATAAATGCTCTGTTGTTACTTAGTAACCAATCTTATCACTGCTATATATCAGAATCATCTATAATGTATATAAAAAAAGTGTTTTTGTGGGTTGCTTGTGAATTTTAAAGATTGCAGGTTATAACTAAAATGCTTGTATGTTTGTCTTATTGCCTCTTTTGGTTAATGATTATTTATATTTATGTTGGTACAGTTTCATCAATGTATTTGGTGGTATACAGAAATAATTTCCTTTCTGTTCGTGTGAGCTGTACTTTTTTTTGCGTTTTCTCCTTCCCCAACCGTGATCTTCAGTTTTGCCGGCGTGAAGATGTGCGCTTCGTCCTCTCTCCGTGTCCCGTCTGTCCATGTCAGCATGCCCGTCCCTTGGGTTGTGAATGCCTCTCTGTTAAGGGTTCTGCTGTAACCTCGTGCAGTGGGAGACCCAGTATAGGCGCGTTCCCATACCGATTCTACCAATCAGGAAAGTCGGCCGCGTCGGGCACGGCGCTTACGTCAGGAGCCGCGTGGAACTGGCGCAGAAAAGGGGAAGAGCGATCAGGAAGGAAGGCTGATCGTTTTATGTGGGTATTTGTGGTAATCCGCTTTTATGGATGTTTGTCCATTGCCACGGATTGTGAGAATAAGCGGTGGATCAGGGTAGATAAAAGTGGATTCACTCATCTCTCACAGTGCCGAAATTACACTGTGAGCAAATCTATCATGACCACTAGATGGCAGATTTACACAGCAGAACTATAGGTTCGAAAGATTTTTTTTTGTCATTGATATCTATTAACGGTGGATGTAGCTCATGACAGAAGATGGTTAGTTATAGGAAGTATGTGCCATTTAAAATGTTCTATTTGACCACAGGATGGGTATTCAGAAACTGTAGACCTGACCAAAAAAAAACTAATACCCTGAACCAGGCACTACGCTACCTTGCTGAACGGTTTTGAGAAACGTTTTGACATCCCACACACTGGCAATTAAACTTGCTGTCTTGTGTAACCTGTGTCGTCATCTGCCAGACACTTCATTAATAACATACTGGAAAATGAAATTTCACTTTCCTTGGCAATCCACTGTAACAAGACCAAGAATAAATCAAAATTCATGATTACAAAATGTCTAACGTCAATGATTTATGCTCACTTCGTTTTTGGGGTAAACGTGTAAAATGTTATTGGATGCTTAGGGATGTTGGATAAATGTTTTTTTTAATGTTTCTGTTCATATCATTAATTCAGACAACATACATCAGCACTTGGATCAAACTGTATACTTAACCGATTTAATCCCACTGGCAACAATTGCTGCTAACATAACCAACATGAAATGAAAAAAAAAATCATACATTATGTGTTAAAGAGGTCTAAGGAGTGAAATGCATGCACTTAATTTGCAAGGAAAAATGTGGGATTAAATGGGTTAAGGCAAACTTTAACATTAACTTTTACGGTGTATATGTACATGTTCAACAGAAGAGAACAGTATTAGACTTCAGTAACAGGATAATGACAATAGCACCTCGCAACACAACACTCATCAACACACTCGCTGGAGGAGGGGTAATGATTAGTATTGGGAATCTCTGCTTAAGCCATGGGTAACAACTACATAACCCATTCAATACAAAAAAAACATGGAAAACTTGCTGTGTGGAGCTGGGTGCACCTGAATCCACAGTATGGCGAAAGTTTGGTCCTCTCCACCATAGCCCAAAGAAGAGGTGTTTTTTTGCCATTTGGCTTAAGTCCAGGCCAGCCTGTTCCTAACCATTCCTGAACAGGCCCCTAGCCATCGATTTCTGTTCCACCACTGGCATGCTTCATTAAACTAATTAAGCGACTGATTAGTAGTTTATTAAAGTGTGTTGATAGAAGGAATGAGCAAATATCTGGAGTAACTAGAGGGAGCAGAAATGATGAAGACAGGCTGTTGATTTTTGCCAACCTGTGGTGGTCAAGGCGACATCCCTGAACACACTACTGACGAACCTCGCCGAGCATAAGGTCCAACCCAGGTCCATCCCCGTCCACAGACGGCTTGGAGCCCTGCGTCCCAGAGACCCTCCAATGAAGAGAGCCCCTATTGCCAGGTTTGGTTTTTTTTTTGGAGGAATGCTGTGCGATTCAAGTGCCAGTGATCTTTTTATTCATTTTTAAATCGAGCTTCTAAAGTGCTCAGGTCACACTAACGATCCAAATATTCTACAATCTGGTCAGAGCAGGTTTCAGGTGTGCCTGCTGTGTGACTCACTCTATCCCTCATTCACAGCTACTTTAATTGAGTGTCATGTTCTGCAGTTGCAGACCAGAATATTATTCCCTTGCAGCTTCATTATTTTGGTGTTTGGTCCACTTCTGTGCAGGAAGGATGAGGAGGGGTGGCTGAGGATGTAAGAGCTAGATCTAGTTCGCCACGATTTCACCTGATATAAATGGCTCAGGCCAAGCAGTGAGATTATGGATTATCCAAAGGGAGAGACAACATCACAGAAAGAAAAGACTATGGGTGGTGGGTGTGCGATCTGTAAGGCCCCGCCTCAGCACCATCCCTCCAGGCTATCCCTGGTCCATAATTGGCTGAAACACCGTTTGAGTCTAAATCACAAACACAGCATGTGCTCCATGGAATCAAGCCAGACACATCCCAGCAGCTGGTTCTCCACTCAGTGGCACCCCCTTTTCTTTGAGGGGTGAGGGGGTTGTTACTTTGGACCAAACTAATGAACACCAGCTATGGCATGAAACTGCACAGCCTTCATCCAGTTAATAACGTGCAGCCAGCAAGTAAAAATATGAAGTGTCGGCCGGGCTGGGAGACTGAAATAATAATAGTTTATTTGACATTATGCCTTAACGAAACTTAACAGACGTTGGCCTGGAACTATGAAAGGTTAAATGGAGTGAACTTCCAAATCGGCTTCTAGCTCTGACATCAGCACTCCCGGTCCTACGAATGGGCAGTGAGACGCAGGCAGACAGGCAGTTCTTGGCCGACGTAGTGCTCATTAGTGGTAGTAGTGTTGGGGGGGGGGTCAGACCCTGCAGCTCTGCATAGCATGACGATGCACAAAAAGAAAAAAAAAGCACAACAAGAACAAGTCCTGAATCTAATTGGGTTGTGGGAAGGCAGGACAAGGACTCCTGTTAAAGTGGATGGGTTGGGTTAAAAGGCCGATTTAAGGAGGGGCCTTCTTGGGGTATCAGCTGATTGGGGGGGGCGGGGCTGTCCAAGCAGAACGCCTACTCCAGGGACTGCAGCATGAGAAGCTGTTTCAGCACCTTGGTCTGGCTCGTCTCCCGGATCTCTCCTGCCAGGAACATCTCATCTACCACGGTGTACACCTGAAATGGAGTGGGGATGGGGTCAGTCCACCAGAAGTACATCTTGTACATATTTATTCAAGTCTTTTTGGATGGCAAAGAACCTAATGTCAGATTTATAGTACATCACTAGCTACACAACAACAGTCACTTAATAGGAATCAGTCATTTAATGCATAGCTAATTACATGGCCATGTAATGAGAAAAACTGTTGGAATTGCATGATTAATTGCGGATGCTACTGAAAATGGCCACAAATGGTATCATTAGGGATTAGTCATATTTACTTACATAGAAAAGGTTTTGTAATTTTAAATGTGGTACATGTGCTATATGTTAATTTCACATTATTCATTTTCATGCTTGTTAAAAGGCTTAATGATAATTTCTGTAATGATATGTAAATGCTGCTATATCATTCTCCAGAGCAACAGGCAGCACATATATTTGTCTTTTAAATGATCCATATAAATAAAAAAAATAATTAATTAAAAGCATATGAGGCAGCAATATTCAGTAGCTGGCTAGAGCAAACCGTTTAGCCTGCAGGAAACATGGTTTGATTAGTATAATCAACTTAGATTATGTTTAATACAGTGGCAGCTTCTTGCATTTAAATATCTTACAGGAGTCCAACAATTCTGCAGTTTTTTTCCTTTTAATGTAGGCAGCATTATATTAGGGTTTAGCATGTAGGTGGCGTCAAAAATACCTCCAGCAATTAAACCAGGAGCAGTGAAATATAATCATCAATAGTGACTATCGTAATTACTCACTGTTATGGCAGCATATTTAAACTTAATTGAGAGATTTTCATAATTTTGCAGCGCCTCTGTTGCCATGGTAACGCTGAAGTGAAAGTAAAATTAATTTCCACCTACAGTTACTTTAACTTCTTTTGGCACGGAGTTGCATGTGTGATTGACCTTCTTTTCTCACCAGTCATTCTCACACTTTTCTCTCATCATCAGGAATCAGGTGAGGGACATTTCACTGATCCATACCTTGTAGAAGTTAAACACCAGATCCAATTCGCATACATTGTGGAAGTACTCGTTCAAAACCTGAAATTAAAAATTTCAAAATAATCAGAAAGCTTCCCGTGCTATGTGTGCACGGATATGCATCTGAAGATACTTTTAGACACCTTTAGCCACCTCAACCATCCCCACATTCATACATTCGCGCGAGATTCCATTAAATGCGGCTAGAACCAAAATGGGGAGCGTGTGGCCTGTGTGCATTTATCAGCAGCATGGCTAACAATCCTTTAACCTTTACCTAACCTTCAGTAAACAGCATTAAACACTCCGCAAAAGATCTTGCAGAGGGAAATTGTCTGCTCTGTGTTGTAGGAACCTCCTACGCAGGAAAAGAAACTGGCTCTTGAGTGGATTCATTTTGGGTTAGTGGAATTGTTACTCACGTGAATCATCTGAATACAGTGTGTGTGTGTGTGTGTGTGTGTGTGTGGAGAGAGGGTAATGAGAATCCAGGTTCCAGTGCTCTTGAACTCCTGCGCCCTTGTAGTTTAGACTCCTGCAGTTTTCCTCTGCTTTGCATTCCTCCTGCTGTCCTCTCGCACAGTGGGAACTTAATGCGAAGGCCACAGTGCCTTGCTGAAACACCATGTTCCTTTAACTGGTCACATCACTCAACTGTCAGCTGAGGTCTGACATCAAGGACACCAGTGCTCATGCTTTGGGATACTTTTGGGCCAGATCTGCCAAATAGCATGTTTCAATAAAAATAATAAACGAAAAGGGTACCTATAAACCTTTTCATTGGTGCTTCAGGAATGCACTACATTCATGTTCACCGATAATGGTTACAGGAGGACTGATTCGAGTGGTTGGTGGCCCTTTAAACCTCTCGACTCATCTCTAAAAACAAAAGGCAAATTTGGATTTGGGACAAATGGATTTTGAACTCGGGCAAACATCTTTACTGAAACAATACTATCAATACAAAAATAAAGGATGCAGGGGACAGGTGTGCATATGTGTGTGTGTGTGTGTGTGTCTGTTACCTCTACAAAGTTGTGAATTCCTTCCAGGTACGCCAGGTTGTTGTCTGTCACATCCACGCAAATACAGAAGTACAAGCCGGCATAGCGCCTGTAGATGATCTTAAAGTTTCTGAACTGTGAATGAGAGAGAGAGAGAGAGAGAATAAGGACATGTGGCCAAATGATGGGGAAAAAAACAGCACCTTTGTAGGGCCAAGCAACTCAACGTCAAAGAATTATTGCATTAGGGCCGTTGTCAGTCTTCATCAAGCATCATATGAGGTCAACACAGGTGGGGAAAAGGCATTATGGGTGGATAGTGCTACTGAGCCTGTCCATCTAGCCGTCTAATTTGTATAATAGTTACTGTATCCATCAGCATTCCCCATGCTCAAAGCCAAATCACAATATTCTATTAAGAAAAGCAGCACTATACCGTACATATGGGTATTTCATGATTTTATTTTATTTTTTGACTACTCCAAAGATCATGACCAGAGTATGGTAGAGGGGTTTGCATGATTTAGCAGTCCACAAAGCTTTGTCATCTGGAGCATGATCTCCTTGTAGGGCTTCAGGTGTTGAACAGGTATGTGAAGAGAACCCAGACTAAGATCAAACAAAGACCTTTATGAAATAAAGCAGTACCCTGCATGGAATAATATTACCAGGACCCACCTCTTCAGCCAGGCCTGAGGGTGGCGTTTGCCCGCATGTGCTTGGTACCTGGGCCATCTATGTTACCGACAAGCTAGATAGTGTGGGTAGGGTGAAATGTCAATTGGATGGAACAATACCTCTCTGGCAAGAAAAGAACTTGTGCTAGTGTAGGCGATAAAGGTCTTTAGCTAGAGATAGCCTTACCTCCACATATAGTGAGCACTGGAAGTAGACCTATTAATTGGAGGGCAGAGTATCTCATACTCTAGTGCAGTTTGAGTATCCAGTCTCCTTAAAGTGGGTGAGTGTGCTTGAAAGCCCCTGTGTGAGATTAATTTAGCACACAACTCTTGCAAAACTTCTCCCCTGTGCAGAGTGTGGAAGGGGACATTGAATGGACCAAGTTCAAGACCAATCATTTCAGAAACCTTAAAGAACTGGTGGCAAAAGTCAGATTGCATCTGTTGTGGTGGTAATCTTAGCATGCACCAGCGGAAACCCAGGGCTTTAGGTAACAGGCACACCAAAACTGTCTGGACACTGAGTTTTCGGTACTATAAGGATGTTTACTTCCACCAACTTTAAAAGATGTTTTTGCTGCTGAGCTGTCCCTTTTCTTCACTGCCAGTTCAGTGCTTATCACTTCCATAATGTACCAAAACAGTCTGCTCTGCTAACCAAATTTAATAAACATCAGGATACACTGATTTTATACAGGCTACTAACTTTTGGGCATAACAATACGCCTCATTATTAATATTTTAGGCACAACGGCTTATCAAATTGTGGGTCTAAGTAAACACCTGTATAGCACTGAAAAGCCAGTGCCTGGACAGATTAGTACGCCCATAACCCAAAGCCCTGAAAACCAATGGTGACGGAAGAAGTCAAGTTGAAGGAGGGGGCTGTCAGGGCAAGGCTTCGGCTTCCTTGGGGCATCTTCTGAGAAAGGCAAAAGGTCCTGAGAGTCCAGTGCTACAGAAAAAGCAGTTGTGTAGGCCACAGCTCAATCATGAAAGGGGTTTAATGAGGCCATGGAGAGACTGTCAGGTGACCATGAAGACGTTTGGCAAAGCTGTAGGAGGAGCAGGCAGGACCTCTCGAAGGATGTGTTTAGCAGGAGTGGGGAAGTGCCATCTAAATAATATTTTCAACTGGTGGAAAAGACACTTTTAGAAACTCTTCAACATGATGGATATACATTCTCACCAAAAGGCAACTGGAAGTTGCTTGGGTGGGTGGAGGTCGCCATGGTGGAAAGGCTGCAAGGGTAGATAAAATCCATTCAAAAGATGTTGAAAGCATCAGATGCTGAGATGACGTGACTGGCACACCTCTTCAATCTTGCACTGAAGGTAGGTAAAGTATCTATGGCCTGGCAAACCAGGACGGCGATCCTCAGTTTTAAAAAAGGGGGAATAGGGGTGGTCTTCATGCCCTGGCAGGAACATGTGATATTGGGGTTGCTACTGCCTGTATTTGGCTCCTGTATTAATGTAGCAAGAGTTGTATCTACATAGTTGGCACAAAACTGAAGTAATTTAAAATGGGTACTGGCCTCCAGCAAGGGTACAACTCATCTCCATTGCAATTTGTGATTTTCATGGACAGGATATCAGGCACAGTGATGCCTGGAAAGCCATCCAGTATAAAGTTAGAAGTAACATCCCTTCTACTTAAGCGGGAAGAGTATTCCCTTAGTGAAGAAATTTAAGTACTGCAGGATCTGTATGAAGTGATGGTAAGTGGGATTGTGAGATTGAGTTGGGTGACTGTATCCTCAGCCACGAACAAGGACCCAAGTACAAGTTTCTCCACAGGGTTGAAGATTCCCTCTCAATGACAGGGTGAGGTGTCAGGAGAACTGGAAGGACCTCAAATAAGAGCCACTGCTCCTTTGGACCAAGAGAAGCCAACAGTGGTGATTCGACTGACAAGGATGACACCAAATTGGTTAATAGGGAAAATGTTCTTTGCAAATACCACTGGGAAAATGCCCCAGAGCAGACTTAGGACCTGGCTTAGGAATGTCTGGGGAACCCCCAGTGCAAACTGGATTCTGTGACCTTGTGAGTGAGATCAGGTCTTACCTGCTTGGTATGCTGCCACCATGACCTTCACCAGGAACAGCAGTGTGAAATAGATAGAGAGCCTTATCAACTCACATTTATAAATGCTGGATATGTGCATGAGGAATTTAAAGGGTCGAAGAATGTAAGGGTAAAAGAGCAGTAACCCTTTGCGAGACTGAGATTTATAGTCTAGAAAGTCTGACTACTGCAAGATCCCCACATCGACATCTAAAGAAACAGAGATCTGAATTCACTTTGAATGTCATTTATTAATGTCATTTAAAGGCTAAACGGTACTGAATGTATTAATTAGTGTACGACTTATATTCTGCGAAAGAAAAATACCCAAAGAGGTCACATTTTCATAAGACCACACCACCTTTCTTACACAAATCTTGTCACGTTATCTTACCAGTCATATTTTCTTGCCAATGATGTAACAGAGCAAAAAATGTTGAGCACTCATCAATATCTGATGAATGTTGAAAAGTGCACACTGAAGAGTGATCAAAAGAACTGTGCCCTGATAGATGACTGGGACGGAGTGACAGAAATACCACCATTTTACTCTAAGAATCAAGCTGGGAACAATTACCCAGGAACGAATCTCTGAGCAATGTTTGGCCCAATATTACCGCAGACAACTGCATTTATGTAATCTTGAAATACAGTAGACTGTTTATCTTGTAGCTTGGCTACTACTAGTAGAAATCGGAATATGGGTTAGAGAGATTTTCTTGATGCCATGGCTTGTTTTCCAAGGATTTCTTTTTCCCCACATTCCTACAGAGTGCTGGGTAACCCAAACAGTAAAAACTGATTTGCTTGGAAGTAAAGCACTTTCTACAGAAAGAGGAACTGATTGGTCCAAATGAACCCATTCCAAAAGATCACAGTTCAATATCTTGGAATTATTGAGGAGTCACTCACACTATTAACACTCCACAGTGTTAGTGTTAATAGTGTCTCACACAAAACAGCTGCATGGGCACAGTACCTCCACGAAGTTGGTGTGCTTGGCGTCGCGGACTGTGACCACAGCGTGCACCTCCTCAATGAGCTTCTGCTTCTCGTCATCGTCAAACTGCATGTACCACTTGGCCAGCCTGGTCTTGCCTGCACGGTTCTGGATCAAAATGAAGCGGATCTACAGAAAGGGGTGGGGGGGGGGGGAGAGAGAGAAGGTGAAAGAGATGGAGAGGTCAGTACATTGTACACTAATGCAGCTTGCAGCAAAAAAAAAACTGCCATCTGTTCTCAAGCAGATCATGAATCAAAAGCAGATGAAGAACTAACAAGGTAGTTTTGTTTGAAAATGAAATATAACTGCTACATCATTTAATTTCTGACATCAGAGGTGGTTTCAAGTTATGGTTATAGTACTGAATGTGCAGTTTGGATCTTTGTTACAGTTATGATTCCAGGACACTACACTACAGGAGAGGGGAGTCTTAGACTGGGAGAAGCTAGCATTCTGCTCAGCATTTGAAACTACTTGCAGAAAAAGCTGTTTTTAAGCCTAATAGTGCTGGCTCTGAAGTTCAAGAACCTCCTACCAGACAGCAGTGGGGCAAAGAGGGTGAGGGGAGAGATGGGATGGATCCCTGATCATTATAGTTTTTCTCTGTGTAACATTCTACAAAAAACGAGAGCTTTCTTCACCAGCTGGAATACATGATCTAAATGATTTTCCACTTTAATACATTTACCTAGTTGAAGCCCGGAAAAAAGGCCTTAAAATGTCAAACGTATATAAAAATTGACATTGATTCACAAAATGCATAACCACAAACAGCTGCCTATGGTGTGAAACTGAAGCACTGTTCTCGGGAAACTTCGCAAAGGCCCCGCAATACACAATGTTGGGTGAAAAAATTCCTGGATGTGTGTAGTTATTCAATTACTCTTGGTACTGTCCCCAACCCCAAAAGTTTCCTGGAAGCCACGGGACAGTCAGCATTAAAGAGGGAATGTCATTTAAGATCCATCAGGCGTGTTTTTAGGGTAAAAGTCCAATGGCCGACTATTTCCTGAAAAGTCATTTGATGTTTACGTTTCAGAGACGCCGGATGTAAGAGGGAATCCATCGCAAGAATAAAAGTCGCCCTACAACATGCAATTCAAACGTCTTTATATAAATCTAGCCAAAACACTACTACGGCCACCCACGTTGCGATTATAATAATTAACCATATACCCGATTCTCTGATATGCAAATGTTGCTACAGGTCACTAAGTTAAGCAACAAAACACAGAGCTGGAATAGCCATTAACCCAGAGGGGTGTCGCCTCATCTTCAGTCTTAACATAAATGTTGGATTTACGATTTCGATTTAGCTAGATTACACAGCATCAATGTCATTTAAGCATAACTGGTACAAAACGAAACACACCCACAGCCGCAACTTCTCAGTGTTGTCATTTAACTAACGTAGTCTAGTTAATAACAATTATACTTTCAATACAAGTTATTTACTAGCCAGTTAAGTATATCTGCACCTTATGCAACATAGAATTAACTAGCTACATGTCATTAATGTCACGCGCTTCGGCCTTCCCTCCATTCATTTAGCTACCTAGCTAGCCAGCTTTAGCCTGCTCGAAAATACCCCCAAAAAAGGTACTCACCATTGTACTTCTCAGGTGACAGTTATTTCACGAGGTGTATAGCAACAATATGCTGTAACCTATATGCCAATTTTGCATCAAATGTAGTATTTATGTGTTCGTTTTGGGAAGACCTTTCCTGCTTATCTCCACCGTCTCCTCTTCACCGGATATCCCGAGACGACTTTCGGGTGGCATTCTGGGTAATGTAGTTTCGTTTGGTTTAGGGACTCGAGGGCAAGCGTTGTCATATGCCGAAGGGATCTCCTATTATGTAGTACTACAATTACAAGGATACACTGACTGCTAGACTGCCGCTTAAGCGCTGTATTAAGTCGGTCTGCTTGATGAGTTATTCTGATATGATATGGCAGTAGCAAAAGTCTCATGAATCTAGAATCTTGGATGTTTTACCCGAAGCAGAAAGTTTATTTTGTCAGCAGTTACACTTAAATGTATTTATTCAACTCAAAATAAAAGCTACTTAGAGTATTATTTTGCTTAGAAAACGGTTTTACTCACTGAATTTTCAGTGTCATATCCACGTCCTGTCGTTCTCGCCAAGAAAGTTAACTACGTCACATATCTAATAAAAACATGGTATTTTAAGCCTTGTGATGTTTTGGCACATGTAAAGGAAAGTTATGTATATTATTTTTTGCAGAATGCATGTTTTCATTTTTAATATCCGTGTAGCATAGCATTTCAATTTTAAGGCCTAGTAATGTAGTGTTTAAATACAATCAAAACAAAGTAATCTGAGTATTTATTCATTTTTCCTGATAAAGACCATGTAAGACTTAGATGCAACTTGCACACATACAGGCTGCAGAGATTTAAACATAATCAAATAATGGTAGTGTATATGAGAAAAGTTAAACGTGTGCTACAATACATACATAAACACATGTAATTAAAGTCAGCTTTTTATTACATCACCAACTGTTTCCATAACAGAGAAAGAAGTTTCAGAGTCAGTCTGTTGGATTGTTTAGCAGGAAACACCCACAACTGAACATTATCCAGACAGCCTGGATAGCTCTTCTGTGCTTTTGGGGAGATGGGGGG
>JAODKM010000035.1:9235911-9255331 GCA_026780845.1 Petrocephalus sullivani | reverse complement strand
AGAGGCCAGCTCTCCCCCCCCCCCACCCCCCCCCCCCCCCCCCCCCCTTTTTTGGGGGGGGGCGGGGCTCTGGGGGGGGCCCCCCCCCCCCCTCTTTTTTCCCCCCCCCCCTTTTTTTTTTTTTTTCCCCCCCCCCCCCCCCAGTACTCATATATGGAGAATTTTTGGAAGCTTTGGAACGACACAGATGTATTTTTCTTATGGAACGCATTTCGTGTACTGAAGACCATGACAATGGTTTACCTGTCCTCGCTAAATCATTTTAAAGCCATTTTTGTTGTCCAGCCTAAGGCCCAGATATGTTGATGTGTCATGTATGATGTCATTTTTCCTAATTTGTTTTTCTTTCTTTTCCCCCCAGGCTGGAAGACTGTGAAACCTGCTTCCACTTATTCTGCATTACAACACGACTGAGGAGCACAGATGGGTCAGGCTAATTACTGCCTATCCATCTAAATCTTACTGACTCCCCTTCCCTTCTCCTTCCATCCTTCTTTCCTACCATCCTTCCATCCTTTTTTCCCTTCCTACCCATACCCCAGTCCTAACCTGCTTTTTATCTGAAGTATCCACAAAAAAAAACTAAGACCGGACTTCTCGTGGAAATAGAAACCAAACAGAAGAGAAACGCATTTCAGTAATTTCCTTCCAAAAATTGAGTACAGTTGCATGGAAAAGTGCCCTGTCCGTCTCCTCTACCGAGCATCTGGGCCTTGCAGGATGAGTGTCTGCATGCGATGATGATGGCAAAAAAACAAGATGCCCGGGCACTTATCTACAACTTAGTTGTGGTTGGTTTGTCCGGGACAGAAAAAGAAAAGGGACAATGTGGAGTGGGCAAGTCCTGCTTGTGCAATAGGTTTGTCCGCCCCAGTGCTGATGACTTCTACCTGGACCACACGTCTGTGCTGAGCACCAGCGACTTTGGTGGCCGGGTGGTGAACAATGATCATTTCCTGTACTGGGGGGAAGTGAGCCGAGCACTCGAGGAAGGGCCAGAGTGCCGGTTGCGCGTTGTGGAGCAGACTGAGTTCATAGATGACCAGACATTCCAACCGCATCGCAGCACAGCCCTGCAGCCGTACATCAAAAGGGCAGCCTCAGCGAAATTAGCCTCTGCAGAGAAACTCATGTACTTCTGCACTGATCAACTGGGCCTAGAACAGGACTTTGAGCAGAAGCAGATGCCCGAGGGCAAGCTCATGGTGGATGGGTTTCTGCTCTGCGTGGATGTAAGCCGGGGCATGAACCGTAACTTCGATGACCAGATGAAGTTTGTCACCAATCTCTATAATCAGCTGGCTAAGACCAAGAAGCCAGTGGTGCTGGTTCTCACAAAGTGCGACGAGGGTGTGGAACGTTACATTAAGGACTCGCACACGTTTGCAATGACTAAGAAGAACCTGCAAGTGGTAGAGACTTCAGCTCGTTCTAATGTCAATGTAGATCTTGCTTTTCTTACATTAGCGCAGCTGATTGACAAGAGTCGAGGCAAACCTAAAATCATTCCTTATTTCGAGGCTCTCAAGCAGCAAAGTCAGCAGATCGCCATGGCAAAGGATCGCTATGAGTGGCTAGTCAGCCGCCTTGTAAAGGACTACAAAGAGACCTGGATTAACAATAGCTGCCGCATGCAGTCGTCTCAGGAGTATAAGGATTATGTCTTCCTGGAGGGCACAGTCAAGGCCAAAAAGCTATTCCAGCAACATGTGCATCGACTCAAGCAGGAGCATATAGAGAAACGGCGCAAGATGTATCTAAGCACCCTACCGCAGGCCCTTATGTCACTAGTCCCTGACTTGGATGAAATTGACCTTTTGAGTTGGTCAGGGGTGCAGAAGGTCCTTGAGACTAAACGGGAGTTTAGTCAGTGGTTCGTGGTTTTGGAGGACACTCCCTGGGATGCTACTGACCATATTGACAACATAGCAGATGATCGGATTCCGCAGGACCTTCTGGAGACACCAGAAGCAGAAGCCATCTTTGAAGAGCACCTGGAGCACCTGCGTAATGAGCGCAAGCGGGCTGAGATGCGGTGGGAGTTTAAGGAGAAACTTAAATCTTCACCCTTTGTTACAGCGGGGAAACCTTGGGAGGAGGCACGTAGCTTCATTATGAATGAAGACTTTTACCAGTGGCTAGAAGAGCCAGAGTACCTTGATATTTACAACAGGCATCAGAAGGAGATCATTGACCGTGCCAAGGAGGACTTTCAGGAACTCTTGCTGGAATACTCTGAGCTTTTCTATGAGCTGGAGGTGGATGCCAAGCCCAGCAAAGAGAAAATGGGCGCAATTCAGGAGGTGCTAGGGGAAGAGCAGAGATTTAAAGCTCTTCAGAAGCTCCAAGCTGAAAGGGATGCCCTGGTGCTCAAACATATCCACTTTGTTTATCACCCCACTAAAGAGACCTGCCCAAGCAGCCCACATTGTGTGGACAGCAAGATTGAACAGATCCTGGCCACTCGGTTCCCAACTCGTTACCCCTTTTTTGATGGCAACCAGAAGTCCCAGTTCGGTGACAGTAAAGCTGACCGAATCAACTTGGTTATCCTCGGAAAAGATGGTCTTGCTCGAGAATTAGCTAATGAGATTCGGGCACTGTGCACGAATGATGACCGGTACGTTTTGGATGGAAAAATGTACGAGTTAGCACTGCGACCCATTGAGGGCAATGTTCGATTGCCAGTAAATTCCTTCCACACCCCTACCTTTTCCCCACATGGCTGCCTTTGTCTCTATAATTCAAAGGAGTCTCTGTCATATGTTGTAGAGAGCATTGAGAAGATTCGGGAATCTACTTTGGGTCGTAGGGACAACCATCTGGCTCAGCTTCCTATGTCACTCCTTTTGATTACCAAACGGGGAGTGGGATCTGTGGGGGACATTGGGGGGGAGACGACACACAGCTTGATTGCGCAGGGGCAGCAAGTAGCCAGCAAGCTGCAGTGTGTTTATTTAGAACCTGCTGCTTCTGGCATAGGCTATGGGCGCAATGTCAACGAGAAGCAAATCAACCAGGTTCTGAAAAGCCTGCTCGAATCCCGGAGGAATATAAGTCTGGGGAGCAGCTCACCGCCCCTACCGCTTCCACCACTGGGTTTCAGAGATTCACACCATCAGCATAACTCAGAGGGGGACATTCGTATTGTTATGTGCCTGATGTGCGGTGACTCGTATGATGTGGACCAGCTTCTTGCACCATTCCTGTTGCCACAGCATTGCCGGCCCATGTCCAGCCTGAGCAGCGGTACATCGGTGCTTCTGGACCTGATGATTGGTGGCCAGCGGCAGAACATTGAATTCTCCATTCTGTCCTATCACTCATCCTTCTCCTTACGTAAGACCAGGTTGGTCCACGGCTACATTGCAGTCTATTCAGTTGGCCGTAAAGCCTCCTTGGAGACACTGTGCGCCTTCTTGTGCGAGGTTCAGGACATCATCCCAGTGCAGCTGCTAGCGGTGGGGGAGAGCCAAGCAGAAATCACAGACTGTGAGACTGCCCAGGAGCAGATCTTTCAGGGGCAGGAGCTGGCACATGAGATAGAGGCTCGCTTTAACAGCATAGTCTGCGGGCCTAGCGGAGTGGTTGGTGGACTGCATCGGATAGACCTCTTCCAGCAGTTCTTCAAGGAAGTTGTCGATAAGCGGAACATTGTGGAGGCCACACACATGTATGATAATGTCGCTGAGGCTTGCAGTACCAATGAAAGCGTCCATTCACCTCGCTGTAGTTCACCAAGTCCCGTTACAGCTTTGGTAGACTCAGAGGATGATGTAGACCCCTCACCTCCATACCCCACCCTTCGGGATGATGGCACTCTTGCCCCTCATGGCTTCAAACTGTCTGACTTAGATGCGAGCGACACCCTGTCTGTCATCTCTGATATCAGCTCCTTTGAGAACAGGCTAAACAACAAGGTGCCACCCTCAACGCGAGCCAAACCTACGCTCCGCAAAGTTAGCCTAGGACTAGGTTCTTACGCAGACCCTGGGACAAACAGGCGCTCACTACCTCCTTCCGTTACATGGGCACACGGAGGGGATGGTGGCTACGACCCCTCAGATTACGCTGAGCCCATGGACGCAGTCGCCAAGCCCCGGCCCACTGAAGAAGAGAACATCTACTCCGTGCCCCACGACAGCACACAGGGCAAGATCATCACCATACGGAATGCCAACAAGACACACTCCAACGGTGGAGGCAACGGTTCAGATAGCGAGGCGGACAGCAGCTCCCTGGAACGCCGCCGCAAGCTCTCTTCCTTGGGAGTCAAGCCGCGGCTGTATCGCGACCGTTCCAAGCGCCTGGGCAAGTTCAGTACATTCCGTACCAGCTTCTCCATCTGCAGTGATGATGAGCTCGGAGGCCCTCCAAAGGCTAAAGAGGATGAAGTGGGTGCCCTGAAAGGGGACAACTCTCTTGCCGACGAAGGGGAGGACCCTAAACGGAGGAACATCTTAAGGAGCCTCCGCAGACCTGGCAAGGTATGTGAATACATGTTTTTCATCCTAATCACTATCACTTGTTGAATCTACAAGTAGTCCTGCTCTGCATAGTAGAGAGCAGGATTTGGATTGTAGGCCATTTTTGTAGTCATATTGAGATGTGCAGATTTGAAAAGGGAAAAGCTATTGAATGTCAAGTAATTTAATGATACAGATCTCATTTGAGAGTAGAATTAAATGGATTCCAAGAAATACCCTAAGCCCCAATTTTTCCTGTTATCTAAGGCTGTTATTTGTGAGCAAACCTCCTCCTTAAACTTCATACTTTGTTTCATTTTGTCCTGTTGTTTTTGTGTTCTGGAGTCCCTGGAGTCCCTTTTTTGCAGTTGAGAATAATTAGAATTTAAATGGTTTTGTTTTATTTATGCTTTGAGAAGTACAAGTAGGATTAACGTCATGCGCTGTCATTCTGTATCTTCCCGCCTCTCTTACCTTTCGTCCAGTGGATAGGTCTGGAAAATGTCTGTTTTTCATATTGCCTGAATTCTGTACAAAACCCACAATCAGGCACCATTTGTAATTGAACACAAAAGCAAAGGTGGTAAAGGAAGAGATGGCTGCTGTCCAGCCTATTTGCCCCCCTCTCTCACATTCTCTCTGTCCTGCTCTCCTTTATCCAGGATTAAATCGGAGCTTTTGCCCATGCTCTAATCGCAAAATGCAAACCTGCTGTTGAGGTCTAAAAGCCCCACTTCCCACCATCACCCTATTTATTTACTAGCTTTCTGGAGTAGATATGCCCAAAGCCTTGAGCATTTAGAAAAGTCCAGCCCAGAATTGGACTCCATATTAATCCAGCAGCCTGTGCCTGTGTATCAAAGCTGCAGGCTCCTTGGCTGGGCCTTCGGGTTGGAGTCGGGCCCTCAGCAGCAGACGCGTTGACGTTGAATCAGCGCAGTGCTGTGCAGCACTGGCACTGCAGGAGACAGTGAGCTGCCGCAGTGTGTTTAAAGAAAGGGGGGTGGGGAGTGTGATTCTTAGGTTCTGGTTTTGCTAGCACTTGGTCCCGGTTGACCGGAGCTTGTCGAGCTGCAGAATGATCCGCAGGCCTGGAGTGCAGATGCTCGATCTCCTGTTACCTACAGCCATATATGCTACGCGGCACGCAGAGGAATTCCAACAATCCAATCAGTCCGTACTAGTTTGACCGTGGCCGCGGCCAGGTGGGAATTCTGACCTTTGGTTTCTTGCTTTGTGGTTCTAAGGTCCTGATCCCTTTTTTTTCCAAGCTTTCTCATTGCTCCCGAAATTGTGGTGGTGGCAGCTTGCCGTCTGATATCGGCTGATGTTGGGCCACTTCGTTCAGCTGCAGCAGGAGTTTGGAGAGACTGGCTTTTTGCAGCACTTCGGGGTCTTTTATTACTTAATTGGAGTCATTATGGGATGAGGAACAACCCCCACAATCTTCTCTCAAACCATGAAAGGGCAGCTCTTGATTGAAAGGATCTTATAAAAGCAATAAAAACTAGCGTAGCCAATGAGCCTTCAGGGACTACAGCCGTTGAGCCCTGACTGTAAAATCTTGGATCTTTAGGTTGATTTCTGTAGAAAGATAATTTTTTATGGTTCTGAGTAGGCTTCCTCTGCTCTGGCAGCCCTTTCAGAGTGTCCCCTGCATCGTTTGCTGTACTTACTCACATCTTCTGGCTGACTGTGGTCCTGTAATGGATAAATACTGTGGCCCCAACATCGATTTGATGGATAGACATAATGAATAAACATGTGATGAATAAACAATCTACATTTAAGCATTATTTCATTGTATTCTCAGTCTGAACCCCCATCTGCCAGTTCCTTGTGAAATGCATCCATCTTCCACATCATTTACCCAGTCCAGAGTCATTGTTGACTAGGAGCCTATCCCAGAAAGCCTAGGGCTGGAGGCAGCGGAACACCCAGGATGGGATGCTAGTCCATTTCATAGACGCATGAATTTCAGGAATGTGAAATATTGTTCTTATACAATTGTGACACTGTTAATGATTCTGGTCAAACAAGTAGAATTGCTCAGATTCTTGCCTCGGTTTAGGTACGTTATAGTTGTGTTTGAGAGGCAGGGAGGAAGCAGGCAGGTGCAATTATTTCTGTTTGTCTCCTGTGTGGGCGTGGAGAACAAACTAAAAAATGTGCCAGTTAAAGAAGTACTGGGCTCAGTGTCGGTGAGTAGATTCTTGTTTTTATTTTGAATGTTTTGACTACCCAGCCTGACAGAACTTTTGAAGAGGGGTAGTGGAATAAGTATTTAGGAGACGCATTGTGTTGCCGTAGCCCACAGAATGTGGGCAAGGCTCGCTCTCCTCTTAGAAGCTGGAATTTAGTAATATAAAGCCCTTAGCATAGTGTATAATGCTAATCCCTGACCAAGCTGCCATATTTAATGCTACTGTTTTAACGAAAGGGTCTGTTAGCTAGTTAGTTAGCTACCATTGAGAGTCCAGGGAGACAGGTACACTGCAAATTAACTACTTAGAAGACAAGGGGTACAAGGAGGTGGATGCCAAGAGTCTCATAAAAGAAATGCGTGCTGGATTTGTAGCAGAGGGCAAATGGGAGAGGCTTTGCTTTGCTAATGAGTATCTTGCAGCTTCTACTTCTGACAGCATTTCAGAAGCTGCTCCCAGCCATCCGTGGCGCTCCTGCTGCGGCATGGTCTCACGAGTACCGGCCTGCTGATAGGTGCTGATGGTGCCGCGGGCCTGAGGAGTTGAGAGTACTACGTGGCCCAGTGGGGGATGGTGGAATGAGGGGGGTAATTAAGGAGCAAGGAGAAATCTAAAGGCCCCGGCTTTCCAAGAATCTGTAATTTCCTTTATACAACAGACTGTGCGTCGGCTTGTGGCAGTAGAAGGTCTTGCCCATTGCCCAATGAGTCTCCAACTTCTGTGCGACTCGCTAATCTCGGCCGGATAACTGGTAGAAGATGCGTTGTGGCTTAGCAGTGATTTTGCTGAAAGCCTGCCGCTCTCTCAGCAGCAGAAAAGGATGAAGTCCCGGCCGTCCATCTCCAAGCCAATGGAGAGCAACTACTTCGGGGTCCCGCTGGTCAACGTGGTGACGCTGGAGCGGCCCATCCCAGTCTTCATCGACAAGTGCATCCGGTACATTGAGGCCACCGGTAAGCTACCTGGGACCGCCTATATTTTTGAGGGCTCCAATCTTTGAGGTGGATCATTTGCCAGTTTATACCCACAGTTAAGGGTTAAAGAAGGACTCTGCTGACTGTTGTTTTTGTGACCCACACCCTAGCTGGTAGGTTGGTCAGGGATTGTTTGCTACTTGCCATGATCCTCTTCTCTCTTCCTGTTATTTTAATCCCTCCCCTATTGACCATTTTTCTCTGCCTCTCCTCTCTCATTCCTCCTGCCGAATTACCTAGTTGTTAGCCTGCCACGCAAGTATATATTTCATGTCTCTCTACCTTATATCCGAACTTTATGATCCACAGCAAATCCTTCAGTTATCTCCAGTGGGATTTCCTTCCACAGCGGTCCTGTAGGAGTCCTGAGCCGCGGTATCATTAGGATACTGTTTGTTTTCATTCTTTTCCTGAGTCTTTGTCGAGAAGATATTCTTGTGGCAGGCTTGTGTGGCCTCTGTTAGGGAACGTGGTTTATTAGTCTTTGTTGTATAGATAAACACAATAACTGTTACAATGCCTTCGCCTTGTGTACGCCTCACTGCCTTGTGTGGTGGTTCTGATTATGAGTCAACAAAGCAGAATTCTGTGTGAGGATCTAATTCGCCCTCATGATCCCTGGAGACTGCATTGTGTGTTGAATGGGGGGAATTTTGCCCAGGATGTTGGTGCAATGGTCTCAGTGACACATGCTGGCCTGAATTGGTTTTTCTGTGTTAAGCCTCTTTCAATTGTTAGGTGGGCAAGTTTTAATAGAAAATCTTTGATCGCTGATTGGAAGGCGAGGTTTTAGCCCTTCTCGGTGACTGTCGTCATTGTATAGACGGGGCAGGTGACCGACGAGGAGTGCTTAGAGGGTTTGAATGCCACATGACCATGTGAAAAGCTTGAACGCAAGTCTTTTAAAAGCACCGGCTGTTCTAAAAGGTAAAGAGGATTCACAATGCAGTGCCTTTATGAGCATGGTAACTTCTCACGTAAGCCGCCAATCTTGCCCGTGCATTTCTGCAGTGAACGCTGGCTTAGCGAGTGACTTTGTATGAACCCCCCTCGGCCTGATGCCCATGTGAACACTCGCACATGCTCAGAAACTGGGGGCCTGAAAGAGAGAGCAAAAGGTGGTCACACCGTGAAGCGACACCTTTGGCCGGAGCCTCCCTCATCCCATTTATCATATTCATATTTTTTTTGGTTGTCCCACCCCATCCCAGAATTCCTGACTCTCTGCTTCAGCATCCCTCACTGTGGCTCACTCCCTCTCCCCCCGTCCCCCTATCACTCCATCTCCATGGAGCCGGCGGGCTGGTGAGCCGCGTGCACCGCAGTCTCCTGCCAGAGAGCTCCCTCGCTCAGATCGATATCGGCGGGGAGGAAGCGCAGACGCTCCTGCGCTGATTGTAGCCGGTAGTAGGCTGCCGAAACAGCCCACAAGCAGCTCTCCGATAACGCCCTCCGCGGCTGGGCCAGGGGGCGCCATCGCGTCAGGCCGCCTGCGCGTCGCCATCCACGTAGCATTACATTTTTAGGCGTTAGCATTTCAAAGAGAGCACACAAAAAAAAGAAATCCAGTAGTGTTTCTTCTCTCCTCGGCAAAGGCTTGGGGCTGCTTTGTATAAATGATCATGCCTTGCCCAATATCTATCCTTCGCCCACTCTGTGATCACTGTAATATTTTATTTATAGCAGATACATAAACACAAATATAGCATGCTAGCCCAACCGTATAGGAACACATTAGGGGATTAGCACACGCCAGTGTTATTAAACATAATGGATGACTCTTCTGGTGTCCCTTTCCCTTCCACCCTTCTATGTTCCTGTATGGCATTGTGAGAGCTGCTTATATCCTGTTCCGCATCACTTTCCTGCCTTTTTTTCCTTTTGTTTCCACGCCCCCCCCATTTGTATGCGTATAAGGTCTCTCTCTCTGTCCCTCGCGTCCTTTCCCGAGCTGCTCTCGAGAATCCTTTTCAGTGGCGCAGGTGCCGAGCGGATGTGCCGGGCTGCCACTGACACCGAGAGGCCGTGGGGGGGGGCCGGGGCGTCTTTTGAAAATGGCTGCCACTTTGCTTGCGTGTGTAAGAGAGAAGGAAGGATTCGTAGATGCCGAAAGAGTGAATGGATGTCAGTTTAATATTTGTCAGCCTCTACACAAGCCCCCGCACTCCCTGTAAGTAGTTGGAGGATGGATGGATGAGTTTTGTTAAATAACTGGCGATTTAATGTATTACTATATTTATTGCTTAAATGCTACTTTTATAGAGGTGACATGCGGTGTTAAGCTTACGGCTGAGCTGAATATATCACTGTAGTAATTCAGGTTATGTACCTTGCCTAGAGCAGTAACAACAAGGTACCTCATGGGACAGGAACCTGCAACCTTGCAGTCAACAATTAATTTCCTTAACCACCCCCCCCCGCATTTAACCTGTGAGCCAGGCTGCTTTGTTCTTTGTTCTTTGTTCCTTTGCCCCCCACGTGTTCTGTTTGCGAGACTTTGGCGTGGCCATTTCGCTAAGGCTCCGTAGCCGGCTGCCCCTGCCCAGCCTTCTCCTGGCTCGGGCCGCCGGAAGGGTGGGTTCGCGTCTCCGTTTGGCCTTGATGGGCATGGGGTTGTGTGGGAGATTGTGCTAATGGCACCTGGGAGCTTCTTTCGGAATGCGATCCTCACATATAGGGGCCCTGCCTCGTTTGATCCTGCCGACAGTCCAGCCGCGTGATCTGGGGCGGGAAAACGGATGGGTGGCGAGCACGTAGATCCCCGCCGCAGTCCCCGGCATGCGTCAGCGTCGTTGTCCCATTAGGGCCGTCTTTGCGATTCCTCCATTACTGCCCAGCTGCTGGGCAATCAGTGGCCCGTCCACTTGCCCGATAGTAGCATCACCAATTGTTCACGCTTACCGTTATGCTCCAGATCGATGCCACTAAGTATTTCGACGTGAACCAATCAGTTCCCGTTAAGGCAGAATGTGTTGATATTCATATCAGCTGCAGCTACAGACCTGAAAGCGATCAACAGCTCAGCAGCAAAACTCAGGTCAAGTGCATTTAACAGTGTTATATTTTTATTACTTTAACATTTTTGTAAGCCCTTGCAGTGGTCCCTTAGGGCTTGATCCTTTGACTTTGTTAGCATGTTTGAATGTTTAAAAAAAAAAAACATTCTTTGAGTATGTGAGCTTAGCCCATCCTCAGCCCTCCCCTTGCCCCTCTGACCCCCCCCCCCCCGCCGGCTCCCACAGCCACCCCACTGAACCCCCTTCCCTGGGCTCTGTTAATGCTTCTGTGGGTAATTGATCGGTGGGGCAGTGAGGATCAATGCGGCCTGCCTCCGCCGGTCGGGCTCCTCATTTTCACGGACAGCACGCCGCCGTTTGCCTTCGTTGACGCTCCTCTCCTGCGAGTGCTACCGTTGCCGTGGCACCCAGGTTTTTCACGCGAGCACTGGAGGGGGGGCGGTGGCTGGAGTGAAGAGGTCTCGGCACACCCTTCTGCTTATTCTAGCTAACGCTTGGCTTGTTTATCGGTTTTACCTCCAGATGGGCCGCCGTGCCTCTGGGCGTGCCAACCATGCATTTTATGCTAGTTCTTTTATTCTTTTTGTTACAAATCCATCTTTAAAAATATAATAATAATTATTATTATTATTATTATTATGTTTTATTTATATAGTGCCTTTCTCACACTCAGGAATGCTTTACAATACGTATAATCCAACACAGAAGCCAAAAACTATAGAACAACAGCCACAAAAACAAATGAAACCTTGCAAACTGGATGATGCATTATAACATTCCTGGAATAGATTTTTGTATATTATGTATAAATATTTTATATATAGGTATTTTTGCTGGAGCTTAGACATTGAAATACATACATCCTGCAGACTCTGTGGCAGTGTGTTACAGTTTCAGCATTGCAACACTAAATGCCCTGCCACCTGGTGAAAATGATGTAAAACCTTGGTAGTGTGTGGAAGTTTGAAGCTGTGGATCATGGTGTGAAAGATTGCAGTATGGGAATGAGGACAGGCCATTCTCTGGTTTCGAGGTCTCCCCCGTGCGCGCATCCTCAGCCAGACAGGAAGTGGGGTAGGGCCTACCCAAAGTGGGCTGCCTTGGCGTTTACCTTTCGATGCGGCTTGGGCAGAAGTGGAGCAGCTAATGACATTTGCTTGTCTTGGAATGATAAGCTAGTGTAACCTTTGTGTTGCTGGAACACCCAGCTAGGTTTGTTTTTCTTGGAGGAACCGACGCAACGTGGCTGTCTTAGTAGATCGCGCAGATAAATGTTTGCCTTGGTGGAGTCACCCTTCTTGCTGGACTGGCAGAACTTGGCAGGGAGAAGTATAAGGCATAACTTCTGCTCCTCTTCCCCACAGGGCTGAGCACAGAGGGCATCTACCGAGTCAGCGGGAACAAGGCCGAGATGGAGAGCATGCAGAGACAGTTTGACCAGGGTGAGTAACTAACCGGTGGCTGGTCTTCTTGCGGTGTAAGTTGGTTGCTGTATCTTTTCTTTTGTTTACCAGGCACTAATATATTTAGCGACGTACATGTTTGAGAAGGCAGGGTCAGCCATTCCCTGGAGCAGTTTGGGGTTAAGGACCTTGCTCAGGGACCTGATGGTGACATCATCCAGCTGACCCCGGGATTTGCACTGCTGACCTTCTGATCATAGCACTGCCTCCTTACCCACTGAGCCATACAGCAACCCCTATCCTGTAACTTCTAAATCTTACCAGTGGCAGAGACCTTGCGCTCAAAGGGGCTAGATTTACAGATATTGGTTGTTTCTCAATATGCGTACTTGACCGTACTTGTTCTCGCGTACCCGTCACATCATCTTATATTACCGAAGACCAGTTCCAATGCTCAAGAAGAGAAGTACAGAGAATGGTAAAAATTCCTGGATGTCGCTCTTGCCCTGTCCCACATATCAAGGATACATCAGTTGCATCCTCACCGAGCGAGACCTATCCCATGATTCCTTGCACCATAAGTTCGTTCTTGGAAGGCTAGTTTGCACAAATGGTCTTGCCAAGACCACAAGTACGATCTTCGCCTTCTTGGTATTGAGAAAAACCCATTGATTCTTATTTTCATATTCCCTAAATTTTAAGCATGGTGACACTGATCCACACATCAAAATGCCTGCTCAGCAAAGAGTGCATAATCCAGCGAGCCATCACTCAACTGCATATCCAGTAGAGTGTCATGAGGCTGGAATGGTGTCCAGCCCAGAAAGCCTAGGGCGCGTGGAAGGGGAACACTCCCTGGACAGGATGCTTGTCATTCACAGGGCATGCACACAATCACAGACAACACATAGGCAGAATCACATGCAATTTAGAAATGGCAGTTTGCACGTCATTGGTCTGTGGGAGGAAACCCCAGTAACACAGGGAGAACGTGCAAAGTCCACATATTCAGCTTCAAAACTATCAACGCTGGCTTGTGGGCCTACTGAGACCACCGTACTGACCAAATTAATAGTGAGACTTAATTTAAAATGAAAAGTGTACATGTTCAGAATGTTATACAGAGTCTTGCAGTTTATTGATTAGTCGGTTTCTGTTTTTGTTTGAAGTTCAGGTTTATAACCTAGTTAAAGTAAGGTATGATTTGAAATGTCAAAAAAAATGGCCACTCGGGGTGCCTGATCTTTGGTAGACGTAGATTTGGCCATGGATCCTGCCTCTCACAGCTGCGCCTCGCCTTGCCGCACACCTGGCAGCTCTGTGCGGATAACCGTGGCGCTCTTGTTCATGTTCAATTTCTACGCGTCTCAGTAATGGGTCCATTTAATGAACTTGTGGCTGCCTGGAGGCATCGATCTCAACTTGGGGGGGGTGGTCTCCCTCTAATCTGTGCTCGTTGAAAAATGCAGCAGAGCATGGCTCAGCCTCCAACCTGTTGGGGGGGGGAGGGGTGATTGGGGGCAGCTTGTAAGCCCCAAATAGGATCGGGTAATGAGGCATGCGAGAGACTGATCCGGTCGGTCCGGGCCGTTCCTAGGTAAAATTCTCCGTCCTGATCGATGAGGGCCTTGGACCCAGGGAGTGATGTAAGAGTTAAAGAGGGATAAAGGTGCCTCCCCTAACTGGCAACACTTTGGGCATCCGCTAACATCCAGGTGACCTTTGACCTCCTTTTGTTACACTGCTTCCAGGAGCCCCGTCTCCGGTGGGCTGCTTACATGTGAGCAGGCCGGAATTGTTTTACCGGGAACAATGGGTGCCCCGCCCCCCACCCCCCAGGATCCTGATGCCTTTTCTAATCTGCAGAAATTAATCAAGAGTGAGCTCCCTTTAATTAACTTCATCCAAGTTTTTTTTTTCTGCAGACACTCGTCACATCGCTCTCATTTTTTCCCACTTCTTTCATTTAATTGAAAACAAACGCTGAGCGTGAAGGCGGTCCCGGTAATTACAGTTGTCTTGCCGTGTACATGAATGCCGCCCCGTGTTTGATTTCTTTCTCATTCTAGCCTCTGTCACCCCCCCACCCCACCATGATTGAGAAATTATATCTTTGATTTACGCAGTGAAACAGGAGTACCGAGTGCATTAAAGCCCGTTAATCCATAACAATCCCTATCGAAGGCACGGAACATCCGGAACTATTCATTTGTTAGGTCGCGGAAGGTTGTGTGAAACGAAGGGTTCTGCAGGTTCCGTTACCGCTCCGACGGAAGGGAACGGAAGTATTCAGAGGGGACAACTTGAAGCAAGCGTGGGTGGGAGAACCGGAGCCCTTCGGTTAGATGGGCTTGGGTGTGATGTCAGCTGGCTCTGACGGTTCCCGGCCTGTAGGGGGCAGGAGGCAGTTATAAAAAGAGCATGATGGTGTCCCTCGCCGTCTAAAGCAGGAGCAGCTGGTCAGTTGGCGGGAGGGGTGGCACCTGCACAGAGGGCCGTGGTGAGCGTGACTTATTCCTCTTTTTTTTTCTTTTTCTCACGCCTGCCTGTAGACCACAACCTGGATCTGGTGGAGAAGGACTTTACTGTGAACACGGTGGCAGGGGCCATGAAGAGCTTCTTCTCAGAGCTGCCCGACCCGCTGGTGCCGTACAGCATGCAGACTGAGCTGGTGGAAGCCTACAGTAAGTGCCAGGCGGCTGGGGGGGGCGGGGGGGTACTGCAGCCAGAACGGTTCAGAACCCAGCACACACACACCCGCTTGCACACTGCGCCTGGCTTTCTGACTCCCCGTGCCGGACGCCTGACATGTTCCGCCGGCTCACCCGTACTGCCTGACCGCGGGCATGCTCCCTAGGCCGGGCAGAAGCTCTCTGAAGGTTGCTGTAATGAAAACAGGAGTTTTTAAATTTAAAAAAAATTTAAAAGACAGCTAAAACAAGGGCTTGGTAAATTTAAATGTGCCGGGCCTATATATCCCTCCTAACAAAGGATTATCTTTTAGCGTGTTGGATTCCTCCTAGTCATTTTGAAGGCTTTGGCATTTATAGAACCATAGGACATGCCTGTAGCGCTGTGCCAGTTCCCCTCTGGAAAGATCTCGAAAGATCTAGAACAGGGGTGTCAAACTCCAGTCCTGGAGGGCCGGAGCCCTGCACATTTTTGGGATTACCCTCATTTAACACACCTGATTCAACTCCTCACAGCTCCTTCTGCTAATTACCACACAGCTCTTCAGCTCAACCATTTGTGGTGGGACAGGGAAATAACTAAACTACACAGGGCACCGGCCCTCCAGGCCTGCAGTTTGACACCTGTGTGCTAGAAGATTCAGCCTAGTGTTGGTGTCCGACATTCGGCTTCGAATTTAAACCAACACGTCACCAGTTAGAGATGATGACACTCAGTCCTTCACATTTCCCTGCCCCCCTCCCTGGCCTCTGTCCCGGGGGATAAAGGGGCAGAACCACCACTAAACTTATTGTAGGCTGTCAGTTTTTTTACTGCCTTCACAAGCGGTATAAATAACCTTTCTGAAGTATTGAGACAAATTTATTATAGATGAAGCCTTCCTCTCCCCATCAGGCCAATGACGAATTGGCTGGAGGCATATAATTCTGCAGCTTGATCTAGCTTTGAGAGCTGGTATCAGGTAGTATTGTTTTTAAGTGGCAGTGCACATTTTTTTTCTTTTTATTTTTTTACTCCGAAGGTAGAGTTAGGGTATCCATGCAGAAACAATCATGGTTTTGCTGTCTGGAGCTGTACGAACGGCTGCCCCCAGTTCGGGGGTGGTAAGGCCGGTAAGGAGCTCAGCCCACAAGCATCAGCCTGGTGTTCCAGGAGGCTGGCGAGCAGATCAGCCCATCCACCGTCTCACACTGCCCATGTCCAACAGGAGTCTCACGGCTTCAGATTTTTTTAAGTTGACAATTATATCACGAAAGTGTAATCTAGGTCGGCTGATCGCTGATGTAATTAATGAAACTACAGGAGAAAGGAATGCTTTGCAACAGGCGACAGTCTGTATTATTACATTGGCTGACAACAGACAGACAGCTCATACACACGTCTTTTACACAGAACAAGAACAAGTGGAAACAATAACAGGTTGCAACTCGGCAGCAACAAATTATGCAGCAGTAACACTTGTATGCTGCTTCCATTTAAGTGCGAAAGAAGAAAGATTGAAATGCTCGGGGATGGTAACAAAACTCACATGAGATCCAGCCTGTAAACCGTGCTCCTCGCTGTCTAAAGGCACTTTCCCACCAAGGTTCAGGAACCTAGTTCCTGGTTCCGAGCTCCTGGGCTGTCTCGACCGGGAACTTCTGTAGCTCCTGGCCACTTTCATGTGTCCCACCCAGTGTTGCCAACTATTTCCTACATGGAGTCGCTAAACTGTACCCATTAAGTCACTAGATATCACTAGATGGCGTCGCAAGCCAGTTTGCATATCGATTGCGTCATCACTCAAGTGCCACCGCGTTGTTCGCTTTTCTCCTATTCTGTACTCTAATACTGTGAGCGAGCGAGCAAAGCCTTATGGTAGCATTCTTCGGTAAGGTAGCACATAACCGTCGGTTTGCGCTACCATAGCATGTTTCGACAAGGTAGCACAACTCGACAGGACACCGGGCACAATAGCAGGGAGCTCAGCTCAGTTGCATATTGACGACAACGTTGTACAGAAAGTAGCTAAGGTTTGTCGGAAATGTCGCAAGGTGCTTTTTGAAAAATAAGTCGCTAAAGGGTTCTGAAAAGTCGGCCAGATCTAGCGACAGTCGCTAGGTTGGTAACACTGGTCCCACCACGCAGCAGGAACTGTGAACTTAATGCTAAACAAGCACATCATTTCATATGAAACTACACCGCCTCCCCAAAACAATGGCAAGTCGTTTCATTAATTATTTGTTAGTTATTGAGGGGATCGATCGCAATCAAAACAAGGCACAGCCTTTTATTTCTATTGTATTTATTTTTATGAACCGCAACATGTTTAAAATTCATTATCAAATCTGGCTAGCAGATCGATCTTTTGTTTTCTAAAGAATTCAAAATATTATTCCGCTAATAAGCACCGGCAAGCTTTGCAGTCGTCAACGGCGATGTTAGGCAAAAGTATATTGGTTATCGATCGAATGTAGAAATATGAATTATTTTTCTGATTATTATTTATCTGCTCAGTTTTTACTCCACGATTTCTCTGTTCCCTGAACTTTCGGGTAGCTGGTGTTTTCCGAGTCATCCACATTGTCAGTGTCAGAATCACGTGATCAGCTACTAGTCAACATCAACCTTAAGGCGTCATGGCAGAGCAGTGTAGTCAACTTGTCGGCTAGTCTGTGCCTCCCCCCCAACATCCAGTGCAGAGGGTAGAGGTGTTACAGTAACTGGGCTGGTGCCATTTAGTTTGGTATTTTTGCATATATGCCCTGTATGCTTTTTCCAGGCTCCATACGGAAGTCTGAGAGCGTATCAAAGGAAGTTGGCGAGGTTGTGTTTTTACGTGTGTCCCCAGGGGAGCAAACAGTGGCAAAGGTGTGTCTGTCTGGGTCCCTCCATAGGATGCACCACACACTTAAAATCTTTTGCGCCGCACTTGGCGATCATGCACTGACCGAGGACGGAAGCCCCGCCCTGTGGCCCTGAGGTGTGTTTGCTGGCAGGAAATCGCAGTACAGCGTGTGTGCTGGAGTTGCGCAGTCATGCCCCGGCTGGTCCTGACAGTCCTCATCTCCCATTCCCTCTCTGCGCATGCCTGCGCGAGTCTGCATGAGTCTGCATTTGAGAGAAAAGCAGTAAATCCTGCGAAACATGTCGTGCGTAACTTCCTGTGACGCTTCTCCGGAGTTCGTTTCGTGTTCCGCTTTTACCTACGAGGCATTAATATGACTGGAGTTGGTGACTCAAACGCCTACAAAGACAGACGATAGAGACGGCATCACTCCTCCTCGCTCTCTCTGCAGAAATCAATGACCGGGAGCAGAGACTGCAGACCATGAAGGACACTCTGCGTAGGTTCCCCCGTGAGAACTACGAGGTCTTCAAGTACGTCATCACCCACCTGAACAAGTGAGTCCCACTTTCCTGCGAGGCCTAAGGAGGGGGGGGCTGGGGTGTGAAAATGTAAGCCGGAGGTGTAAACGCGCATCAGAAATGCAACCGCTTAAAGTCCCAGGCATCCTCTGCAGTTCAGTTGAAGAGAGAAATCTCCAAAACTCGACACTGGGGGCCAAAAATCAGCCTGTCCTCATGTAATCGTTTCGTCGAATTTCCAAAACTCACTCGGTCCCGAGAAATTTTCTCAAACGTATCCCGTAGGACTGGGTGAGTTTCAGTTGTAGGGCGAGATGTTTGCTCGGTTCTCGGCGCTTTGGCCAGCAGGGGGCGTGCTTCTCATCATGCTTCCTTTCCAGGGTGAGCCAGAACAACCGGCTGAACCTAATGACCAGCGAGAACCTCTCCATCTGCTTCTGGCCCACGCTCATGCGGCCCGACTTCACCACCATGGACGCGCTGACGGCCACGCGCACCTACCAGACAATCATCGAGAGTTTCATCCACCAGTGCGGCTTCTTCTTCTATGGTCACCCCCTGGTGGAGACGCCCAGCGGCCTGCCGGGGCTGCCCGCCTCCCCCACCGCCACCCTTATCACCGGGGGTGCCACCTACCCCTGCCAGGCCACGCCCCCTCTGGCCACACCCCCTCTGGTCACGCCCTTCACCCCTCAGTCGCAGCCATCCCCCTCCCACTCCCCTCCGCCCACTCCACAGTCCCCACTGCAGACCCTGCTGCCCCTGCACCCCCACCACACTGCGGCTGAGCAACAGACTCTGTGAGAATGAGAGAGAGCGAGCAAACGAGAGAAAACGATAGCAAGAGCACGAGAGTCCTTTTTTCCCCCCCTTTTGCCACAAGGAACAAGAGACTTTCCAGCCACTTAAGTAACATGCCACTTATATTTCTCATACCCTTTGCCTTGCACTCGTTTTTTTTTTTTTTCCATCGCCAGTATCTTCTCTAAATGTGATGAGATGGGAGCCAGGAGACGGCGGCTCCATCCCGTGCGTATCCCATTCCCTCATGGCTGACTTGCTGCTGCTTAGGGCGGCTGTTATTTAGGATCTGGCCTGCAGGTGTCAGCAGAGCGTAGCCCCCCTTTAATTCATGAGGACTGCAGGGGCAGGTTAGCGGCGGTCAGAGCGCTGGAATTCTGACCTCTCATTGGACACACTCTCGGTCCCTCCTCCCCGCTTTTTCTCCCAGTTGCTCCCTTCAGCTCCTCGACCCCCCCCCCCCCCCCCCCCCCCCCGCCCCCCCCCCCCCCCCCCACCCCCCTCTCCGCCTGAGTA
>JAODKM010000035.1:9224950-9235811 GCA_026780845.1 Petrocephalus sullivani | reverse complement strand
CGCTGGAATTCTGACCGCTATTTGGACCCTCTCCCGCCCCCCCCCCCCCGCTTTTTCCCCCATTTCCCCCCTTCAGCCCCTCGCCCCCCCCCCCCCCCCCCCCCCAACAACACCACAACCCTGAATTACTGTTCTGTGAGGGTAGTGGGGTCCAGGTCAAAATGGCAGGTTGCTTCTGTCACCTTTAGGGGATTCGAAAGGACTGTCCTCTCTGATCCGTGTATATGAATGGAGACCCTGACCCTGTCACATGTATGTTTAATAGGAAAAAAAAGAGAGAGCAAAGGAAACGCCAAACGCCCCATCCAGTCGGGATGCTCGAGTTCCCCTGTGGGGAGGACTTCAGCAGAACATTCCAGGCAAAAAGAACCTTAAATTTGCTCCCTCCTGACCCTTAGAACACTAGAAGCCCAAGATGTCAAGATGGAACACACAGATGTATCAGGCTGAATTATGTGGGTTTTTGTTTCCCCATTTCTATTCACTCTGCTTTACCCCCCCCCCCGAAAAAAAAAATCAGTTTGGACCAGTCTGGTGCAGTTGCAGCCACCCTGTCCGCCTCCTCGCACCCGTGTTCTGATTGCTTCCAGATTCAGGGACTTGACGGAGACTCGTGACCGGGTACACAGGAAGTCCCACCTCTCTGGGGAAGGGGGCGGTGCCTGCGTTAATTCCCAAAGGCTTTGCACTTCCTGGGCTGGGGGTGGAATGCTGGGGGCCGGCCAGAGAAGGATGGGGGTGCGAGATTGAGCCCAGGGAAGCACTTTATTGCACGTAGAAATGCGACCCTTGTGGAGATGGGACTGTTTGCACGGGTGAGACATTCGCATCCTGACGGGTTCCTGAGTTTTTTTTTTTTTTCTTACCCCTTTTTTTCTTTAAAGGAGTTTTTATTCATACTTACCCTGTCAGAGCAGCCGATAGCTGTGATCCCATCTGTGACATAAAATGAGTGGCCACAGATTTAGGAGGGATTTAGGAGGCTGTAGTGCATATGGAGGATTTGGGGTTGCCCTTTTCACATCACTAATATTCTGCCACGCCGTGGACGTGGCGTCCCGTGTGCGCGCGCGTGGCCCTGAGGCAGGGGTAGAGGAGACTGATCAGCACCGGTGGATGCCGGGCTGAGGGGCGATGAAGAACTCACCAGGCATCTGTGAAGGTGATTAGCATTGAGGCAGGTTCCAGTGCGATGATCAGGGATGACATGGATTTTTGCCTACATCTCAAATGTAACTGTGTGCAACTGACGACAATTTTGTTTTTTTTCGTAATACACCCCCCAAGGTTATGTCAGTAGTGTGGGGCAGCTGTACAGATCTCATTCAGCCCTATCGCCATGCAGTTTGCCCCTTTTATTTTAGAATGCTCAGAGAGATCCCACAATCCCATAATCCTTTGCGATAACGTGAATGTTGGCCACGGATTTGTTCCTCGGCTGCAGACGCCTGTGGCAGCTCGTCTTTCTGGCAGCTGGGGAGTGGCGTTTATCCCCGAGTGCTTCCCGCTCGCTGAGGAATGGAGCGTCACCTGGTTGCCATGGAGACCCCCTCCCCAGGGTTGGGGGTGGGTGGAACGGAGGGGCTGGGCTTCCCTGTATGTGTGTCTCTGCCGCTCCTAGCATTGTGGGTAGCGCTGTGGTGATCCAAAGCTGATTGATTGAAAGACCTGTGATTTGAACAAGAGGGGAAAAGAGAGGGATGTGAGACAAGAAGGAAGGGAGAACGTGCAGCAGAATTGATGGGGGGAGAGGTGACGGGCCAATTCCGGCGACATATATCCAAGCCAGGAGCCGAGTAACGGGGGACAGGCTGCCGTTTTCATCTTAAGAGTGCCAATTAAAACCTAACCCTTGGGTCAGAGCTGACTTGCAGCAGAATTACTGATGAGAGCAACAGAATGTTGTCCAGATCGATTAAAGTTTGCAGTATCGGGGTTTCCAGGGAGGAGTGAGCAGACAGCTCCCGGCGTCTGCTTGGCACAAAGAATGGGCGACGGCCCATGGCTCGTTTCAGCCCCTTCGCCACCCTCCCCCGTGCAAGTCTTTCATCAGCCACCGGGGCGGTCACGCCGTACACGCGAGCGAGCTGCTGCCACCTGCTGGACGGAGATGCCCATTGCGCCGGGGTTTACATTTTCTGAAGTGCTTGGAACAAAGGGATCGGCCACCTACAAGGTGAACACCGCTGTGCGCATTCTCCACTGTGAGGTGTTGCACACGCAGAACCTGAAGCAGTTATTGGGGTGTGTCATTAAATTCATCATGCTGTTTTTTTGAAGTCACCACAAAGTAAGACACTTCAGTGCAACCTTGGTAACCCATCCAAGGCATCATGAGCTGTGTATCCACAGTATCTGACATGTCTGGTGGATGGTTAGCTGTTTTTTAGTGGGTGATTCAGTTTGACTTTGAGCAGGTTAAGATCGTTTGTCCAGACACGTCGTCCAGGTGACCACGTGGGTTGTCTCACTGGCTTGTTCACTATGTTCACATGCATTTTGGGCCCAGTGTCAGAATTTATGGTGTTTTTATTATGTCACATCTTTACGTTTAATAAATTACGTGTCACGTTCAATTTGGCAGCTATTTTAGAGAGTAATCTGAATTTCTTAGTTCAGGAGTGTCTGGGTACTGGGATGAGAGATTCCAGTCTTAATGGCAGTGCTGCTGTTGAGCTCTGGAAAGTGGACCAGGCCATCAAACTCCTCAGTGCTGTACTTAAAGCTTCATGTTATTCCATTACTCGATGTTCATTCCCGTCCCACACCACTGCTTCTGTACTGTCACGTCATTGGCTCTGATTTTATACAGCCCCTGCCCACATCTGCAGTTAACCAATAACCGGTCAGACATGTGCCCTATAGATTTGATGTTTTCACTGCGTTGATAACGATAGACTGCAATGAATTGGTGCCCCATCCTGGGTTGTTCCCAGCCTTGCGCCTGTGTCCTCTGGGATAGGCTCCCGATTACTCACGCCCTGAATAGGCTTCACAAAATGGATGGTTGTTGATAGAACTGGTTGTTAGCACTTGCTGGAGAGTTAACTTTAGCATGAAGGGAAGCAGTGAGATCACTAGCTCTAAGGGGGATTAACCTCTGTTGCCTAGCTACCATCATCTTCCAAGGTCCAGATCTTCAAAAGCCTAATGTTAAAATGCAGGACTGGTGTCTCTTAAACCCCTACAGAATGTGGCCTTCAAGGAACCAAGTATTGCATAATTTATTGATGATTACATGCCTGCTATGTAAATTAGCTCTGTTTATAATCTACAATATTATGGAACAAAATTCTGCGTCTATTAAGGAAGAGAAACGTGAATTACTCAATGGGGAATGAGGCGCCTGATCATTTCTGGAAGAACATTAAGCTCGCTTGGCGTCCTTTCAGCCTTGCTCGCAAACATCTGGTGGACGACCACCTTCGAATGCGAGGTTCGGAAGCACGGCGGCGCCTGGTTCCATCCAAACCCCGCTGCCGCGTGCGTTTCACTCATCGCAAAACTGCTAGCTAAGCGGAGTTCACCGGTTGACCTGGTTTCGCAAAATGGAAGCCCCATTAGGTCACCAGTCATTTCCTGGTTTTTCGAGTGTTTCACTAGGCAGAAAAAAACAAGGTTTTGGCCGTCTTAAACATGGCCATCTACAGTCCAGTCCACAAGGAGGCCGGGGGGGTGGGGGGGTTGTGTTTTTATTTTATTTTTTTATATTTTTTTTCTGTGGCTCTACAGTTGGAGGCCAGTTGCATAACGCAGGCATTTCAGCTTATCCTGTCTGCCCATCACCCCACAGGGCCAGAATGCATTAGAATCCTCTGTCCGGGCCGGGTACTTGGGGAATGCCCGGCCATCCGCTGTAGCGGAGCATCCTGCCCATGCCTTGTTGTCATCAGCCCCCGCTGCCCATGTCATATACCATCGTCCCCCCAGCTTTCCCTAGCATGGCTCTTCCTTGAAGAAATCTACTTATAACGGAACCGTAGTGAAAGAGAGAGGAACATTCACCTTCGCAGTTAGTCCCACTTGACAAAGATCAATCCAGTTTGTTTTGATGTTTTTTTTTTTCTTCCCCCGGGAGGGTGAGTCGGAGAGTGGCATTCTGGGAGAATAGGGGGTTTGAAGCAAAAGTAGGGGGAGCACGGAAACCCCCCCTGGTACTTTTTGGGTGCCAAGGTAGCAGTTCTTTCTTTTTGTGCCCGTCGACGACGTAACACTACAGGAACTGTGAGGACGGCAATGGACACCAGGGGAAGAACGCGCAGGAGAGGCCTGAGGTAAAGGAAGACCATGGGACCGGTCGTGTTAAAAACAATGTGACGATGGTTCGGCAATCTTCTGCGGCTGCCTCATGTTTTTCTTTATTTTTGCAACAATGGTGACAGATTGTCTGTTAAGTTAAATGAAAACAAGCAAACTATATTCAAATGGCTGTTTATTTGTATGTTAGGGGTCTAACACTTTGCCCTTTAGTTGATGGTGATAGCAGACATTTCTTTTTATGTTTTATTTTAATAATTAAAAAAACAGACATTTTTTAACAATTTTTGTGAATGGTGTTAAGGCCAGTTCAGTATAGTGCATGATTTAAATCCAAGCCAGGGAGAGGGTCCTACCACTCTCAGTATTTAAAATAAAAAAAAAAATAGTTAAAAAAATCAAAATGAAGTAAAGTGAAAACACACATCAACAACAAAATCATATTATTTGCTAAAAGTATGGTAATTTGTCTCAATGGGAATGGTGTACAAACATTAAGGCCTTACGTGACCTGTATAATACTAAATAAATCAATCTTGTAAAATCTGCCTCCTGTCAGTCTCTTTTTTTTTTTTGTTGTTGTTTTTATTCCAGAAAAGGTCAGATTAAGCTTGCATCCCGTAGTGGGACTGTGCTCGATATGCACAGTTATTTTGTAACACTTTGTGGTACCAGACGTGACTGTAATGACAGGCTTGGCACCTCTGCCGTCTCTGAGCTCTGCGTCCACTTTCAGGATCATGCTTTTCCGGTTACAGCAGCTGCTGTCACTGTTAAATTAATTAATGATGTCAACGTAAATGGACTGTGGAGGAAAAGGACATTCGACTGGTCTGCTTTTTTTGATGTTCAACTGCAAGATTAAAAATTCACCCCTTGCCTTTAAGGAGCTGTTCTGATATGGGTTCAGTCTGGCATCAGTTAATTTCATCCCGATGTTTGTACCCATGCACTAACTGAATAATCAGTCTCTGAAGGCCTAAAATTCAGCTTTCCAACCTGATATGGTAAGCAACTAATTGGTATTATGTCAGTAAAGGGAAAAAATTGATAAAATGGTGTTCTCTGAAATTGTAGTTTATAAATTGTCATCTGACCCCTTTCTGAAGGTGCTGCCCTCCTGTTTTGTAAAGAAAATCACTTTAAATGACCTTTGTTGTGTCTAATCTAATTTTTGGCCTTTGGGAAGAATAGAGAACAGATAAAGTATGCCAGAAGCCTCTGGCAGGGTGTGTGACCTTCGAACTATAACCTTTAAATCTGTCAGGGTCAGCCTGGGAGATGTTTACGGCACTGTCTGCCATTGATCAGATGCAGCTGCGAGGGCGTGGCCGCGAGGAGCTCGGCTCACGGCCTCGTGCTTTCTGCCGGGGTACTGGGTACATTGTGATTGGTCGGCCCGGTGTCACGTGGTCCGGCAGGACTCTGCGCCGGACTGCAGGAATACTTTCCTAATATTTAGTTCCTGTGCCACAAAAAAAAATACCACACTGTCCAGATTCTCCGCAACCATAAAAAACATCAGTTCAATTAATGGCGGTTCTTATTCTATTGGTGCAAACTCGGGCAAGATTTCAACAATGCCCGTCGTGACTTTCTTAGTAACTGCATATCTATATGGGGTTCTGGACGCTGTGCGCCTAATCCAGGAAGTGCATAAGGCAAATAACACCGCAAAGCAGACGAGTGGCCAAACCACCGCGGTTCGCCAGCAGGAAATTAGGTTTCCATTACTTCCCCTGTTTCTGAAGAGTTGTTTTTAAAATACGTGATAGAATATGTTTATTAATACACCGTAAAGGTTCACGAACTAAAAAAAATACAGGTCAAAAGATTTAACACTTAGGACGTCAGAAAACGTTGCATAAAGTCAGGGCCGGTCAATCCTACAGGCGACATAGGCAGCCGCCTAGGGCGCCATCTTCTGATGGCGAATTAGCAAACTGCCGACAAAGTAAAATTGGATGGTGATATTTGCCGGGGGTGAAGCTTGCCATGGACGCCGCATTGGCTTCGACCGGCACTGTGTAAAGTAAATATGTAATACGCTTTCCAGGTCGAATTATTTGCCTTCATTTTGGGCTGACGCACCAAATGGTTGGTGCTCTGTTTCAGGTCCTGCCTATTATAACGATTTTTGTTGCATGTGGTTTGGTGTATTTAGGCGTCGTAAATCAAAGTGTTTTCGTGCTATTTATTCTCTAAATACCGACGGCGAGGACGTCGCTCCACAAACTTTCCGCAGCGCCCACTGATACGCGGTGTCACCAGTAGGTGGCGCTCTCGTCACATTTTCCTGGGCTTGTTCGTCTTCGCCGGCTGCGGACTAATCCAGCCCAGGGTTTAAATGTGGGCATTTAGGAGTACCGGGTAATAAAGTCTCAGCAGCGAACGAATAAATTACCAAGGAATCACTAAAATATAATAATCTCGGATGCAACTGAGAAATCTGTGCAACTGTGTAAACTCACATGTCCATACGTAAACCCGCGGTATATCAAATTTGAAAGTTTCATGTTTATAGCAATAGGCTATATTTTCTGCATTTTGTGAGGCGTTTCTATCCCCATCCGAAGGAGGCGGACTGAATGCGGATATAGTAGGCTACTTATGATTCCCTCCTGTAGATGATTCTTCTCGGTACGCCCGTAAGAGTTTGCATGATCCCCGCGTCCCCCCCGTGTTAACGAGGCTTACTAACCGCCACTGTTGCTTTTCTCAGCCCATCCGTGACAAGAAAAACAGACGTTTGCTTCGCATGGCAGAAACTGTAAAACTACGAAGGAAACTGAATGAAAGAAAGCCGGACTCCGCCCGTCTTGGAGTTCTGCGTTGCGTACGGGTTCTTCCTTTGATGAATGAATGATGATGATGAATGCCTTTTATTGTCACTATACACATGTATAACGGGATTAAAAGCTGCCCCATTCAGCGCAGACATATATGTAAAACACACAACAACAACAACAAACAAACAAATAGTGCAAAAAAAAAGTTCTGCTGTGCATTATACATCTGGAAGAATTTTTCTTTGCACAGCTGTGAAGGCTGGAGATGGTTAATTTCCAGTGTTACAACAGTTTGTTGTTTATTACTTACGATCACACTTACGAAGACCCTTACAAATATTAAAACTTTTTTTTTTTTTACCGGCATCATGAAAACGAAAAGTTAAAACAAATAAGGCATATTCCTCGCAGAGTTCGTTTGAGATCACTTAATTATGGATCAGTGAATGGACGTTTTTCACGAAATTGTTAACGTCTTGTAACATGTCATTTGTCGAAAGCGTAAATTGGTAAACATTTCTATTTTACAAGACGTACGTATAGCTAGGTAAGTCGCTTAGGCCTACTCCTTTTTCAAATAGGGCCTTTGAATCAGCAACAGTAAGTCCCGAAAAGAGAGCCATCGTTTAATGTCTGAGCGTTTGTGTTTTTTTATTATTAATTAACAGTCTATACGGACATTGACAAACAGCGTGAGGCACAGAAAGGGGAAGCCGGCGCCTCTGGCCAAGGCCTCGGCTGCGCTGCGCACGGACACTCGGGCTTTCAGAAGAAATCCCACTGCAGATCTATATCATTCCATTATAAACCTAAAATAAGCCACAGCAAAAGCGCTGGGGTAGTTCACACACCCTACAGGCTATTCACAAGGTAATAAAACTGTTACATACATGTAAATGAGTGTGAAAATCTCACGCCAGCCAGCTGGCCACAGTTGGCAACCCTGCGCAAAACTGTGTGAGCCATAATTCTGTACACGTGTGGATATCATACTTTAGTATTACATTCTTTAATAATAACTTAATAAGAGGAATGTCTGAAGGCCAAGTACTTCACATAGTACAGAGCTATTTAAGTGTACAGTGCTGCCCAAGACGTTTGGGCGCAGTCCTTGTTGCCAGTAGTGTTGGTGCACTTGTCCCGTAAATAATTATATCTGTGAAGAGGGACTGCGTAAAGGTTTCGAGAATCCAGAGTAATCTCGGTCGGCCTACTCCTAGGTAATTGGAATGGGGGACTAAAAACCAAGCAAATGCTTGTTTTTCTGGTTATTTTCAATAAGTTCCTCCCTTCCCGCGGAGCGTGGGCATAAATCCAACGTTAAGTAAAAGCCGCAATCTTGAGTGAATGATGAATGTGCGCTTAGATCGGCTGTCACGCACACTGGTTCTGGATATACTTCAGAGCTGGGCTCTGCCTATTTAATATAACAGGTGACGACACTATGCTAATTACGCCGTCTTGAGAATTGGCTTTGATATTCTTTTTTTCAGCTTTTCCCTTTTAAAAAATGTTGCGTTAGTTTTATCTAACTTTTTAAGTTAATCGCCTCTGAAAACGCTTATACGCGTTTTTTTTCATCAAAATCCTGATATACTTTACAGTAACTTGCATAAAGTTAAGATATATTTATTTACTGTATCATACGGAAACTATAGATACCAAACCACTGTGTTATCTAGTATGTATCCAGTAAATACTGCAAAGATTACAGTTAATATACAATTAATAGCAGAGTGTCATGTATGATAAGATCTTTTTGTGATATAGACATGTGTTCGTGTGTGTCGGCTATTTGTTTTAATACCGATTCGACAGAAAAAGAAGATTCTCAGAGTTATCGCACATCCAGACGCCCACTTTAATCATCTGAATGGGTAATAGGCCTATATAATTTTACTTTCTGGTATTTACATATTAATAGCAGATTTTTCCTGAGCGACTATCATTTCATGAGTTACAGTAGTGACATACTAACACTATGAAAGTAAGAATGACAAACATGTAGCGGGCCGACTTTATCATAGTGGTAAACTGAAACGCTAACCTGACTGTGGTAAACTGACTGCCTGAGCTGATGGCAGAAATATCAACGTACAATATGCCCTGGCCATTTGCCCATATCTCCTATACCAGCATAAATCCTTATTCGGTCTCCATATACACACACCTTAGCAGCATTGAAATCTCCCCTTCTGGCTAAATTGCTTTCACATATATCAAATATAATATATAGTTTGTGAAATATGTCACACATTGGTTGCAAGGACAGTGAGCTTGGAGTCCATCTCGGGAAGTGCAGGGCAGAAGGCTGGGCATATTCTGGACAGGATGCCAGTCCCCTGCAGGATGAACACTGACACACACAGAGGACAACTTAGAGACACTAATTCATGAAACTGTGGACTGAGTTTGACTTTGGGAGGAAATCCACTCAGACACTGCAAGTTTTAAGGCATTTTTTTTAATTTTTAAATGGTGGGTGGTCAGTATTTTTGGGAGTCTAAATTTTCAATTCAAAAATGGTTTTATTACCATAAAGACTAAACAAGCCCTGAGTTAAAATTCATATGAACTTTCCATCCACCCAAATTCCTGGTACTTACCCCAGGAAGCAGAGGGCAGCTTTCCGTAACAGCACTCACCACGGCAATTAGAGACCGCCATCCACCCAACTGCATGTTTTTCGACTGCTGAGGGAAACCAACATTTTTGGGGGAAGCCAGAGATGATATATACACACACACAGCGGGGTTATGGGTGTGTGAGGCTGGCATGCTGCCTCACAGAACCTAAACAAAGTGAAATTCTCCCCAGGAAAGCGCAGGATCCCACCTAGTTCTCGATGAGGCCGCATGCCCTTGACGCGTGCAGTGACTCAGCTACTGGAATGAGTCACCGTCAATCTATCGGGACCAAACGAGTCATTCACATATCGGCTAAGTATTTACAAAGACTTAAACCAACACCATCCTGGTTGCAGGGACAAATATTTATGCAAGCAAGCCTGCACCCTTTTGCATAAAATCTGTAGATTTTTTTATTATTATTTTTAACAAGCATGCTTTTCATGTTTTAAATTTTTTTGCAAATATATTTGAGGCAATTAGCAAGGCAAAGCTTTACTTAGGAGAACCCCCCCCCCCCACCTCTTAGTGATTGATGATGATTTCACTTCCTCCACAGCGCTGGGGCCCTAGGCGCCTGCCCATTCTGCCTGCAGCGAAAGCTGGTGCCGGCAATGAATCATTTATCTTGTTGTATAAGTCTAAACTGTCCATAAAAGAGGAGCGCATAGCACAGAGCTGGGAGACCTTTGATGCACACAAGTGCTTCCCGATTATTTTCACCCTGAAATGATATTGTTTCTGATTTTGTTGTGGACCCTTTGGTCTTTGGTGCGACCCCTAACTGCTGCTGTCCTGACTCAATATCAGGGGGCCACACCCATGGGCATTGCTAGAGATTCTGGGCTCCATAAAAGCATGTCATGTTCCACATTTTTTTAGGGCCCCCGGAGTGGGAATTCCCCCCCCCAGTTATGGCGCCCCAGGCCGCGCCCCTCAGATCCATTTTTCAGCTTTTTGGTGCATTACAGGCCATAGACTGTGCTAAACCTTCCCAGCAGAAGGTCTGGTTTCTTCCTGCTGGCAAAAAGAGCGCTGTTTGACACACTCGAGGAACAGAAAACTATGAAATGAGGGCAGGTACATGTGTTTCATCCCTTAGGAGTTCTGAGCCTCAATTGACAGGTGACGAATCGGACCACGATCGATGGCGTGGGACATGGGGAGGGGGCGGGGGGGGTCGGGATG
>JAODKM010000035.1:9161243-9172901 GCA_026780845.1 Petrocephalus sullivani | reverse complement strand
TGTGAGCCTGACCAGGATAAGCAGCCTGAGATACAGGCCTCCTGTGAGCCTGACCAGGATAAGCAGCCTGAGATACAGGCCTCCTGTGAGCCTGACCAGGATAAGCAGCCTGAGATACAAGCCTCCTGTGAGCCTGACCAGGATAAGCATTTGTAGGATGGATGGATGAGCTATTTTATCGGCCCCAAGTTCTATCCATCAGCAATACATATTACAATTACTCTACCCAATTATTACTCTACAATTATTCTAACATATATACCATTGGCTGCAATGGGTTGGCAACCCATCCGGGGTAATTCCCCGCTTCGGGAACAGGCTCTGGACCCCGCGACCCTACAGAGGACAAGCCGGAATGGAAATGGGTAGATGGATATGCTGTTGGAAATACTACTTATTAGTCAAACTACTAATTATTTTGACTCTGATGCACACTCCAGCTGCCTCTTTGCTCAGCATCCCATGGCAGTGGCTAGTCAGGCCGCCCTTTGTGTGTTTCTCCTTCTTCTAAGCAGCAAATAAGACCCACTCCTCACCCACAAAAGAGAAATAAACACCATCACCAGAGACTCCACATTCATGCGATATATTTACAGTGGAAGGTCAAGAACAGAGGCGCAGACACGCATGCAATAACTTAGAGCCTCATCGCCACTCAGCTCCACAATATACACACAACTCATCAGCTCGCAGCCAGTCTCCCGCTGTGTGAGAACAAAGCAGCATGAGTAAGGAACCCCAGATAAATCCATTTACCTTAGACTGTGTGAGGTGTCATACAGGGAAAATAAAAATCCATATAACAAAAGCCTAAAGGGTCAGTGTGGTAACTAATGGAAAATAAAATAAAAATTAAGTCGTACGCCAGATTGTGATGACCTAAAACCACAGTTTTGATTGACATATATAAAAAATGGTTTGGTGTAAATATATCAAGAATTTATATACAAAAAAACACAAACTACTGTATATAAACAAATCAAAATTAAGAAACGTATTAACCTGAAGTGACGGCATCATTATTCGCTAAATATTAAAACTGAATTGAGTAGTAACTAATTGTTACATACTTAATTATCTTCTAAACACATATATGTGTTTATTGGCTTGATCACCAATCACTTGAGATAGGCTCAGAAAGCGATAGACACGATCGGATGCAGGTGACGGACAGCAATAAGAGACTCCATTCGTCTTTGTTTGTACAGTCATTCTTCAGCTTCATGCTTCTATAAAGAGACGGATGGATTTAAACAGCGCCATCCATAACTGTTATCATGACAATCCCTGATGTGGTAGGACATCGACCCCCCGCATAAAAGGCTCACCTCCGTAACACCGCGACTCATGGCAGCTCATGGCCTAAGCCTCTCTGACGGAGAACGTCATACATGCATACACACACCCCTAAAAGGCAAAATTAAGAAAGTTTTATTTCTATTCTGAAGATGCTCTAACTTGCATGTGTAATGCCACCTGGGTGCATCGCCAAGGCTCCTCCCATTAAAATGTTCTGCCCAGGTGAAGTGACTAGTGGAGAGCATTGGTAGAGCCTGCACACAGTCTACACTGATGCCATGATGGAGCAAAAAGTGGTGACCCAAAAAAAACAAGACAAACAGACTTATTGCAGACATACCAGAACTGGACAGAAAAGAATTCAATCACAAGCTTGTACATGAAATGACAAGAAACATTTATAGTCTTTTTTAAATCTAGGATAGGACCTGAGGAAAAATAATACATAACAACAAAAGTCTCTGACTTGCCTTATTTTATGTGGAAGTTCTTTTTATGGATTTCAGAATATGTCACACCTAGACAAAATCCAAGACAGCATACAAGCACTCTGTTGTTCATGGTGTGCACAAACGCACCCCTTATATAACGCGAAAAAGAAAAAAAACACCCTAAAATTAGTGCCCACCAGAACCTCTCTTCACATTTAGGAGCTGCTGGTCTGCAAGGTGCTCCATGGCAGTGACCCTAATCCAACCCCCACCCCCTTTCCCCCAGCACCCTGTCATTCACTTGTCCCGCCCCTTGTCCTCCGGGTGGTGCTCATTCTGCCGGTCCCCGCACTCGTCGCAGTCCCCGGGGGCCCTCCCCTCCTCATCCTCCTCGTGAATGATCTCCACCTCCAGCCGGCCGATGTAGAGGGAGACGGCGGACAGCCAGAGGAGACCTATGCTCCCCACCACCATGCTGTTGATGAGCACGGCTGGCATGGACAGCAGCATGATGCGTCGCAGGCTGAAGAGGTTTGCCACGTAGGACGCGGCGCCAAAGGACACGCACACGCCTCCCAGGATGAAGAAAGCTGCGCACAAGCAGAGTCAGACTCACAGGTACGGCTAGGCTGAAGGCAGACCCTCCCACTCCGAGTGGCTGCATGAACTCACGTTTCCTTCCACAGTCAGAAGATACGCAGGTAAGCTAACTGATGTCTTTAAATTGCCTCTAAAGTGTGAGACTGTGTGCGTTTATGTGTCTGGCAACAGAGCAGCACCCTGTCCAAGGGTTAACCTCCCACATTTTGCCCTAAAGAGTATGCAATGTATAAGGGTTAGTGTGTGGCTCAGTGGGTTAAGCTTCTGTGCCGGTGATCAGAAGGTCGCCGAGCAGGTCTGTGGGCTCTTGAGCAAGGCCCTTAACCACCTGCTCCCTGGGCACCGCACGAGGTGGCTGCCCTTCACAGCCAAACTCGCTCTCATGGAGAGGAAGATTGGGGGAGGCGAAAAGAGAATTTCCCCATAGGGACCAATAAAGTATCAACTATTATTAATGGTCTCTTACCATATCCAGCCTCTCGGCCTATGTCACTCTGCACAAAAGCGATTACACCGACCCCTGTGGCCAGCAGACCATTACGGAACCAGGAGAGGAATCCTAAAATATAAAAGAGCAGAGATGAGTACGCAGAAGAGCACGGTGACAGCAAGTGGTAAGACTTACCATGAATAAGTACAATAAAGGCCAGTACTGTAGTGGTGGAGTACTGTAATCCAACTCTTAACAGATGTAAACCCAAATCTATAGATTATCTTGCATAACAGGTGGCAACAAATTAATTGAGATGATTCCCAATCAGGAGGTCTTATGCATATATGACAGATCTAGAAAAAGTAACAGTCATAAAACCGCGTTTTACTGCCATTCAAAATGGAATTTTCTATAGCCGGTTCCATAACTGACATGGTACACATACATCTTTAAGGTCGCCGTCAAGTTAACAAAAGAACAGACGTTTACCTGTTTCGTGGGACTTTCTCAGCATCTAGTGAAAAATGAGAGTGAGACATTGTGACGATCAAGCAGACCCAAAAACTGTAAGCATGACCACCACGCTCCAGGGACCGGGAAGGCATGTCATGGTCTTTCCCCTCTTAGCTCCCTCTCTTCCCATCTCACTCATTCATTCCCAATCACTCACCAAAGCATCTGCCTTGTCCAGTTCTGTCAGGTGCGGCTGCTCTGCCAGGCGAGCTTTGCCCAGCGCCCCCTTATCCGCCACCCGGAGCCGAGGCGACTCGCTCAGCCAGCGCAGCGGAGCCCGGGCACACGGCGGCCGGCTGTGCGCGACCCAGCGGCCCGCTCGGAAGGCGGCCCGGGACAGCCGCCCGCACGCAAACCAGCTAAAGGCCGCCATAATGTATGTTGACCTTCCGCACTGCAAACGACAGCGACCGCGGCGCGAAGGAAAGCGCTCGCTGCGCATCTCAGCGGCCGGCGCCGCCACAGCGCCACCTGCCGGCCGCCAGGAGTCCCGTCCGAGCCGCCTTCCTGCTATTTCACCGCTTTATTAAAGACAACACAGCGCAACATGTTAACATGTCCCCTTTTTATTCTCTGTTAATACTTCGATTATATATTTGTTCTTATACGCTTTATTTCGGGGTCGAGGATGACAACGGTCAATTATTTCAGGACACTATAGATGGCAGCATACACTAACATTTCATGACGCGTTGGAATCCTTGTTTGCGGACGTAATCTAAAGTTCACTTTAACGCGATTGCCTTTTACATGGAATGAGGCCTCGGGGGTTGGCGAGTTTATATTAATTTAGTACACGACAGGCGATTATTGCCCTTTATATACCTTAAGGCATGCATGGTTAAGTACCTTGCGCAGGCAATAACTTCGACGGGCACCTGTCCCCTAAGTAATAATAAAACAGACATACAATGAATGAGGAATTCTCTCCGCTGTTCTCTGAATGGTGGGTTTTTAATTTGGATAAGCTCATCATTTCTTCCAGCTTATCATATTTTATATGATAACTTCAATGTGATTTATTTCCTAAATATTTTGATTTTTTGGAAGTGTATGACATGACGATAAAAATGTTTAGCATATTTTTATAATTCAAGAGTAATGAAATATATTATTTTATTAATAAATGGCTTGATGGTACATTTCAGTAGCATCAGTGGCTGATTGTTTGACTTCCATATCGTGCAATCAGTCTGCCGTTTAGTGTCTTTAATTTATGCCTCATCAAAATAAATAATTTGAATCGGCAAATTGTGTTTTGCTGGACAGACGTTAACATACACAACGGGACATTACTGCTGTACTAAAAAGGTGTATTGTTACGAATTCTGGTTTTGAACATAGATTGGGTGGCGTGCAGCAAACATAGGCCTACATATGCACATTTTGCAAGTTTACGCCTTTTCTGGTTGTGCGTGTGGTTCTAAATGGTCACGGTCAGATGAATCATGGGTGTCTCCTTTCCTCTGTTTGCTGCAGCCCCTTTATCTTGCCGAGTTCCCCAAGGATTCCGCTCGGGCCGGGGCTGCACTACCTGATGATCGTTTGCCGTGCGAAGCCCAGGCCGGGAAAAAACTCGCGTCGCTGTGGCAGGGGAGGGGCTGGGTGGAAGGGGAGTCTTTGATGTGAATAGCGGCTCACTTCGAAGCAGACCTCCTGTCCTGCAATAGCGCCGTCACAAGAGTGACTTCATTGATTTCCTATTAGTGCTGGAAAAAAACAACCTCTTGGTATGTACAGGGAGGTATTCAGTAAATCCCGTTGGTGTAATTTGTCTTCCTGTATGCTTGGTGGCGCTGTTATATTTCTATATGCCAGGTTAGGCCATATGCCGTTAAGGTGCACGTTAGGGAGCTCAACTAGATAAGGTGGGAGAGTAAAAAGAATTTAAAGGAAAACTTGGAGGGGAGGATGTTGCAACAAAATCTGTCCAGTTTTTTTACCTTGTATTTTTTCTATTATTTGTGCATGTTGTCATCACGTGCCTCTTCCATACTGCTTGCAGTTGTTATCTGACCTGCAAAATGCAATCAGTTGTTCTACACAGACCATCTCCTTATGTCACCTCATCGATAAAAGAGTGTAAAACACTGTTATCTACCGTCCACCCTCTCCAGAAGATATTTTTTCAGTGTTGACCTAATGTTTTGATGAATGTGCACACTGCTACATTTTTGTAGGTTGTTGTTTACTGTGTGTCATACAATATTGTATGTCTTGTATTTGTGTTTGTAGTGGCTCAGGTGGCTATTTATGCAAACACAGTCCAAATGGCATGTAAAGGGACTTATAGAAACACTCAGCTAACTACTGTTTTATTTCATCTGAAAATACTTGCGCTGTCAATAATATGAGATTGTAGCAAAAATCTGACACTAACCAGTAGGCTTCAGTTGTTGACTTGAAGGCCTTTGTAAACTGGTGGGCCTGTTTCTGAGATGAACTCTGAACACAGAACTCACTCTTTGTTTTCCAGAAAAAAAGATCACACTCTGATGTCACCAGGAGACATATTATCCATTGTTCGTATGGAAAGTCTATGGAGTGTAAAATCTGAGCTTAACCATTTGCTCACATTTCCCAAAAGTTAGTTGCCACTACCTGCTGATTGTACAGTATATGTACAAAGAAGTGCATAGTTCAGGTCCAGAAAGTAAAAATCCAGGCCAAGATTTTGTTTCAACCAACCAGTTCAGTACACTGCAACTTGTGACTCTATACTAAACTGGTTGTTTGAAACAAAATCGTGGTCTGGATTTTAACCTTCTGGACCTGAGGTGGCTATCCCTGTGTCCTACATCTAGATGATGGTATAATTGATCATGGGAATTCTATTTAGGAGAAAAATTAAACAAATACAATTATTTTCCTTGACAATAAACTGCCATTAACAGCCACTAAGGGGCAAAATAAATACAATGATCACATTTCCATAAAATTCCTCTTTAAGAAGGAGATGAGGTGATGTCTTTCTTAAAGATGTTTTGCCTGTTGTAGGTATTTGCAGGTGTGTATATTAATATTCAGCAATTCTTACCAAGGGTTATCCTTGTTGTCCACATAATGGTGTCTCCACCAGGTTGACCATTCTTGACCCCCATACTAAATTTTTGCTTCCTGTTTCCTGTACCTTCCATGTTAAAGCCTATTCATGGAAATATTATTCTAAAAATACTGCACATGAAATGGTAAGTAATGGTTAAGGTTCCCGAATGCGATGGATGTCTGGTTCTGTCCTTTCTTTGTCCCTCTGACACACACATGCACACTGGTTTGGGGTTTTGGCAGAAGGAGATGTTCATCTTTGGACTACAGTTAAATTGCTTTACAATGATCTAATACCACTGGCCTTTAAAAGCAACTGAAAACAAAAGTCAGAGGAACATTTTTCAAAGGCCATATTGTCTTCAGCCGGGATAGGAATCAGACAGTAGGCAATGAAGCAATCAAAAGAGAATTGTCATTTCCCTTTGTCTGTAGGGAACTCGAGAATTAGCCTTTGTGGTTGTACAGTGGATACACCGAGTGGAAATGAGTTGGAAATGAAGAAAACAGAGGGAGATGGTATTATACAACGAGCCAAACCCCAGGAATTATCTCATTTCAACACAGACCCTGAATAGGCGGCCGCCATGTCTTAGGCACACGCCGTTCCTGTGAGGCTCACATGAATCTAAATAAACTTACCGTCCTTCAGCCTACAGACAGTGGGTGCAGGACAACTCCAGTTCCAAGTTAAAGCAAATATGACTGACGGTGTACAGCAATAGGGGCACTTTCTCGAACTTGCTTGCGGGGATTTTTGGGGAAAAGGTGTGCAAAAACCCACAAAAATGATAAGAAGCCTACTGGGTTGACTGAAAGGTCTGTAAGCACACGCACACACTAACCATTAACAAAAGCCACCGTGGAGGGACAAAATGCATGAAATTTGCCTCTCATCTCCTTCAGTTTCGTCAATCCCCCACTTTTAATTTCATGCCCGAGTTTCTTCAAATACACAGAATGGGGAAAAAACATCTTGGAGAAAACAGCAAACTCTGAAGAAATCATACAAAAACAGTTTAATTAAATACTGCAAAATTCAGGAAAAAATGAAGCAATTTTTCCCCCATTACTTAGAATTTCTATTGCATCGGTATATCCACAGCTTAAAGCATTTTAAAAAATCTCTCTTTTTTATGTATCCAACAGTAAAGTGCATTTGTCCTTCTCTCCGTGACAGCCTGCTTAACCATCGCCAGTAGCTCCTCCCCTAAGCTTTTGCCCTCTGCTACTTTAAGATAAGCTTCTTCTTGAAAGTGCAGTTTCTCTCAGCCCCACCCAATCATGCCATGCCACCACCTCTGTCATTCCCTGTCCTGCATTGTGTGTCCAATTCCCAGAACTGCTGGAGGGAAGTTCAGGGGAGATCCGGTCTACCATGGCATAATGTCAGTTTAATTGGGCTGGATGACCTTTAGCAGGTAGGGGAAGGTGGGGTGGATTTAAGCATGCTGGGGAAAGAATTAACAGCATGAGAGGTGTGCATCTCCAGCTAAAGGCCATGATAATGAGGCAGGAGCAGAAGCAGGAGCTATGCACAGCCACTGATGCTCTCGTTACAAGGAAGGCACATGCAGGAACACAGCAGAACTAGTGGTCTCCTTTCTACTGCTCAGGCCTGTGGTGCCAAATCAATACGAGTGTATTGGCCAAGCAGCACCAGCGGCTCTGATTAGCGACATACTGAATACCGGATACCTGCATGCTCACTGAGGGATGTCCAGAGTACTTAACACACACAGACGTGGACACTTTGGGTACCCATATTTTTAGCACTTGAACATCCCTTCAACACATCCAGTTACCCATCCTGTAAGCTCATGGGGTATGGAGACTGATTGAAATGACCCGTTACCTTTTCTGACTGTGACTTCCAGGGGGGGAAATCACTGTCGGGGACACCCAATAAGGGCAGGATGACAATACAGATTCGAGTTAGGATTGGAGGCATTATTGTAAGACCACAGTTATAGGTACAAAGAACTTAAAACATCTTAAACCTTGAAACGTTTTTAAACTACACAACAAAATCTGTTTACCAAGAACTGGGGCTCAAAAAGAAATGCAAATAAAATAATTTCAATGGAAGAAAGGCAACATAGTGTTTGAACAGGGGGTTAAGGAAAGATCTTACCCTGCTTATTGTACAGAAAACACGATAAACGTCACACAACGTCTCAACTGTGCTGTTTTCAGACTGTTCCAATGAGTGCATTGACCATATTTGTGTGAAATTTTTATGATAGAAAACACATCTGAATAAACTGTCTCAAAAGTGGGATCATGAAAATTGTTTGGATACTGCCATGCAATAACAGTACATCTGTCACCATGTCTCAGAGTTTGTTTTGGACTCGCTTGTCTGTTACGTCTCTGAGCATCAGCGTATATCTTAAATAGAGTACGACATTCTGTCCGGAGTTTGAGTAACAGTAGCTGTCCTTGCTGGATCTGACTCTCTGGGGCTTTGGCTCCATACCGTTGACGTGGAGAATCAGAGGGACCAGTGGTCTCATCAAGTCCATTTGAAGGTTGCAATCTGCAAAGTAACTTCCTCAAGTGATGTCATTTCCTGAGGAGTGGTGGCAAACAGGATGTCAACCCACAGCATCACGTGTAGATCTCTTATAACTCAGCAGTGTGCCCTGCTAAAAGTCCGATTAAGGCCCTACAGATCTCCTTCAAGGACAAACATCTAGAAAGGGTGAAGGAAACCAGTAACGTAGCCCAGCAATTCTCAACCCTAATTAGGGGGCCCCAAAAGATCTGCTGGTGAGTGCTTCCACAAATTTCCATTATACACATAAAACGGAAATATACCAGTTATTACATGTGTGCTTGTTTGTGAGAAAAACATTTCACAGGTTCATACCGACTAGTCTGTCATGGTTGATTTCCACCCCGACAACTTAATAAGGTGAATGGTTAATTAATCTCACTATATTGCGCATCATCATAACTCAAATCACTGACCATTAAAGGTTATCATTTGAGGGTCACAAACAGATAGTCGCTGAAGCAAATAAACAAAATACCAAAATTCTTGAATAAAATTGGATTTCTTTATCAGTACAAACACAAAAACAATTATGTTCACAGGGAATTCAGTTAACGTTATGATCCGTCTAATGAACGCAGGGATTCCGGTAAGCGTGAGGATGCAGGAGTCCCCATGCTGCGGATTCTCCAGCACCCTGGGTTGGGAACCACTGATCTACAGTAGACCACCACGCCGTGCCGTGGCGAGCACCATGCACAGCGCGCCTGAGAAAAGGTCAGCAGAAAAAAAAAGAAAGCCACTGCTTCAGCATAGCGAAAAGATCCAAGATCCTAGCGTTTGTCCTTGAAGGACAGGTTAGGGGGCTTCTGGGCTGTACCTCACCACGGGGCAAGAGACAAAGGTGCCTTCGGGGCAGGCAGCAGCCTCGAGGGACGGGGTTGCCAGTAAGGAAGCTAAAAATGAAATGCATCGCATTGTTGTCGATTCCAATTAAGAGCAAGAGTTAGAGGGTTTTACCCAGAACACATTGATCCGTTCTGCTGTTTTTGTGGGTCTGTTGCCAGGTTCCTTTGGCCTCAGCGAGGAGGTCTTCTGCCCGTGTTACCACAGTAGCTCTGCAGACTGTCCCACCCCCACTCCCCCGCCCCCAACACACACTCGTAGACATCGCCCCACTGAGCTGGCCAACCAATGAGATCTCTTCTGGAGATACCAAGTGGAAAAGAGTGAGGCATTGCAAACCAAGTGTGTGGGCATGGGTGTAGGTTTAGACTGCCCCCCCCTCTCCCCCCCACAAATTAGTCCAACAGCAGGGCAGGTAGGCTCGCCTTTGTCCCAAGTGCACTGTTGAGCCTTTTTCTTCCTTCCCGAAAGCCGGCTGTTCCGGGGTTAGGTCTTGCTGCTTTGTGTGACAGGCACTTGAACACCTTTCTGCCCAGTTGCTGTGAGAACAAAGAAAGCCAGATTGAAGTACAATGGAAACTGTCGAGGGGGGGCAATTAAAAAAAGGTGGAGATGATACAGCCTACATGCACAAAGTTGACCTATTCAAGGGTTGGTCTGTATACGGAGCCCTGAGGTACTGTCACCTCCTGCATGCCAAGATATAAAAGTCTCTGGTTCGGGTGGCTTACCCAGTCGGTACTTCTCCTTGGCCTCCGCTCGCTCCTTTGCGTCGAAGTACCAGACTGTGATAGCATAGCTATGGGCACAAGAGGGCATGCAGCTTAAAAAGATCTTCTTTTAATGGTACCAGGCAGTTGGACAAAGCAAAAAACAAAATAAAATCATATCTAACGTCAAGTTACACAAGTACCTCTGGATGAACCACATTACACAAATGAGTCATGAGCTTTTAACAAATTCAGCTCTGATTTGCCATGACTCAAAGGTGCAACAACTAGGATTAGAATCAGAACCGAACCCTTCACATGAACATATACGAGTGAGGGGCCATTACTGTCTAACTGCTGCTGAACCAAGCGTTATGCATAAACTCCAAGGAGCAACACTCAGATTCCAAGCAACTGATCGCTGTCTAGAAACTGATTAAACTGTGGGTGTTTGAACCAACAGCAGCACCACAACATTTATGATATGTAACATCCACCTACCCATTTCCCACAGCTACATATGCAGTACAGGGTTGTGGAGAACCCAGGGACTATCATAGAAAATACAGGGCACACTGTATAGGATGCCAGTCCTAAATATCTATCAAATATTACCACCGTGGAATGAGCAGTATTTTGTGTGAAATGGAAATGAATAATAATTAATGCAACATATAGATACAGTCTTGCATCAACTTACGTTTGCATTTGAGACCAGGACCACTGGACAGTAGTCAATTTGGGCATATCTCGATGTTGTAGATGTCCATCACTTATACATTATTGTATATATACTGTATTACAAGTTAGATATGGAGAGTGGGTCATTACACGGCTGGCAGGGCTGCACATTCCGCTAACATCCTCCTGTGCTGGCTTTCAGGCATCTCCCGATCAGTGGGTATTATTTACTATGGACCTTGGACGTAAATGTAATCAGACGTGACTTGACCAGGTATAATTCAACATAAAACTGTATTTGAGTTTTATAAATGGAAAGACCCCAATTATACCCAAATGAATAAATAACTGATTGGGTTACAAGTGAAATGAAGTTATACCTGCTTATGCAATAACCCACAGAAGCAAAGAAATGTCTTCTAACCACATGATGCATCTTAATGTTGCTTATCCATGGGGCAGAGACTCTGGGAGACGGAGGTGGGGGGAGGGGGCAGAGACTCTGGGAGACGGAGGTGGAGGGGGCAGAGACTTTGGGACATG
>JAODKM010000035.1:9133803-9152154 GCA_026780845.1 Petrocephalus sullivani | reverse complement strand
AGGCGGGATGGAGGGATTTTGGCAAATGTGTAAGCAGAGGGCCAATAACATGCGGCAGAAAGGAGGGGATGTGAGGGGTGGAGCGAGAGGGAAACAGCAAGCAAGACGTATAGAAGGTGCATAAAGGAAAGACAAAAAAAGAGCATGCAGAAAGGAAGACAAGCCCACCCCCCCCAGAATGAGGGCCTGGTGCGGTGACCTTGCTGCCTGGCTGCGCCCGCCCTTTCCGTTTCCCAGAAACCAATCCTGCGAGGACACCAAGAGCTCCCAGGTCCCTGGCCAATCGCGGTCGCCTGCAGCAGCGCCTTAGTTGGCCCAGTTGACAAAAAAAAAAAAAAGACAAAAATTAAACGCTATGGTGAAGACCCTGGCACAAGGGACCTCGATCCACTCGATCCAAGGCTTCAGCAGGTCGCTGGGCCTTTAAGCGGCTTACGCTTCCACTACAGGGTGAGTTTTCCCTAACAAAAAAGACGAAAACCTCATACACATTTGTCCCGACCAGAAACAGTTATATTTAAAACTCAACCAAGCTGCATACAGCAGAAGTGCGTCTGGAAAAGCCCCCAGAATGACTCTCCTGAGCCGCAGGTTCACCGTTCACCAGTGATTAATTCAGGCACAGCAGAACGACATCAGTGGCAATGCAGGGCAGGCGAGCCGTTTTGCTGCTGATGGCATGCTATGCACTTATCTTTGATACAGTGACCACTACCCCTCCCTGCCCCCCCCCCCACATGCCCCAAACCCTCCTAGTGCTTAGGGGAGTGAGGTGGGGGGGGGGTTCCCTAAAAGAAAAGCAGAGCCCAGGGCATCGAATATTCCCAAACATGGCACGGTCATGCGTCAGGTTCATAAACTCAAAATGTGCCCTCTTAAAAAGGGAAGTCCTCCCGAAAATGTCTTTAAACTTTTACCAAAGTTTCAAGGGGATGGGGCAAGTGGTTTCCGCATGGAAGATGGTCATGGGGCTGAATGAAGAATATAAATAAGAGCTAAGGAAACACCCCAAAAAGACGGGTGTGTTATTGATAGTAAACAGGGGAGTGTGACACATGCTTGGGGTGAGATGGCATTGACCTGTCCCAGCAGGCATCGTAAGAGTGCCAGGCTGGGACACACTGGCTGTGTGGGAGCCAATCCCACCACTCTCACACATCGATACTGAGTGCAGCTGTTTACTAGGAGTAACCTAATTTGTCCACATGACATGTGACTGCAATTTGGACCAATTCCCGCTAAACTAGACTGACTCATGTTGATTTTATGCGTGTGATCCTCCGGAGAAAGGAAATGAGAATTACATTCTTGATTCATCCTGGTCAGTAGCCTTGACTGATGCAGGCAGATCCATCTGCTCCTTCAGCTAGATTCCTTCTGAACCACTTTATGTACAGTGCCTTGTTGAGAGGTCCAAATACAGCCGCCCCATTTCGGGGCACCGAAACAGGCTGGTCATCAATTTACTTTAAGGAGCTTCCTTCACCTAGTGCCCAAAGTTATTCACTGAACTGCCCCATTCAGCACTTCAGCGCATGCACACACACACACACAACCATGAGGCAAATGCTCGCACACAAACTTATGGCAAAGAATGCATTGTTTGCATACAAGCAAGATAGCGAGATCGAAAGAGCGGCCTTCAAAGAGTGGGACTGATGCAGGGGGCTGATATCGAGGCTGTGCTTTCACTACTGGGGAGGTGGGAGCCTGAACAGGGAAGAAGCAAACCTTTATTAACTAAAGGCAGACATGGTGCAGACTTCCTCCCCATGTGTGTAAGGGCAAAAAAAAAAAGAAATTGACTGCAGAAGCCATTTTTAATAGAAAAAAAGAACACTCAATGTATCGAATGGCTCAACATTTTGCAGTATGCCATCTTTAAGGCGGCTTTATGACACGCTGAACCCAAGGCAACACTTGTATGGGAGCAGAAATCACCCACAGCTGAAGTTTGATTACCTTGGTGCGGCCGTTGATGACACGGTTTCCCAGCTGGCCGTTCATGGCGCTGTACATGATGGCTTCGTCGATGTGGGCCATGAGAGTGCCGATGCTCTCACAGCCCGGCTCGCAACCCTCCACCCAAGCGATCTGGTCACCCCGGATGTCACGTGACGGGATGGCCCTCTGGCTCACTAGCTGGCCGCCTCGGAACTTGCCGCTTTCCTTGAGCGTCTCCACCTCCTCTAGGACGCGGTCGCTCAGCGGCTTCCCCAGGAAGCCGTCCTTTACACAAATGCCGTAGTAACGCATGCAGGGCACAATGTAGTGCTGCGCGATGTCCTCTGGCGTGGGACGTGGTCTCGCACCCATGGCCTCGTCAGCTCTCTGGCCCATAGGGTTATCCCTGTGACCCGACCCATGGGGCTGCTTGTCTGTGACGGGCAACTTCTCCGTGTCCGTTTCCGATTCACTTTCGTCAGCTTCAACCCACCTTCTCTTGCGCTCTGGGGGCAACTGCTCAACCCCAGCCTTGGCTGTCCCTGAACTGGATCCTCCCACCATGGGGTCGTGAGTCCGCCGGTGAGGGGGGGGTGGCGAGTCACAGTTTGGTCCATTAAGGTGTGGTGCTCGGTCATCCCCATTCTCGACCAGCCGTGCACAGTTGGTTCCATCCATGGCCTCCCCCTTCTCTGGGTGGCCATTGGGAACCTGGGCCAAAGCGTAGCCACCACTGCTCGCTGTAGGGGGCGCCACCCCGTCGCTGTAAGCTGGCAGGCCGCTCTTTGCCTGTTTCTTGGAAACCTCCACGCCGGGCGAGACCGATCTCGAGGTCAAATCTACCAACAGCTCCGCCCTCGAGCCGGAGCCCACGTAACCATTAAGACCCATAGCGTGCTGTAGCTTTGGATCGGTTTCCCGGACCGGGTCCCTGCGTCCTGTCTTGTCCTGCGTGGGTGATGGGCTACTGACTTCTGATGAAGAGCTTTCGTTCAAAAGGTCAGAGCGTCCCAAGCTCTCCATTTCATCTCGTCAAGTCCTAGATACACGTGTAGCACACCAGTCCCCATTTTCTGCAAGATCCTCCTTTATAAAGGGAGAATGCAGCACAGCTGGCAGCCAGACAAACAGAGAGAGGCACTGCAGTGGCCGAAAGTTTCATATTAAAATTAACCTCCCTGGGACGGTTCACGCATAGCCTCCCTCTGCCTCTCTTATCGTCCAGGTGAGAGTCTAGGGGCTGGGGAAAAAAACAGCAATTAATCCTCTACATCAGGAAGTGGGAACGTTTGCACAACGCGTAGCTGACTAATCAGACGTCTCTGGCTTAAATGAACCATAACCTACAATTTGGATGGAGAAAGACATTGAAAATACGCATAGATATTTATCCTGCATTTAAGGCAGACTGTGCAGGGGAGCCAACAGCTAGAATTAAATCTTCATCACCCACATGTTTTTTTAATTGGTGATGCCTAGATCCAGTATTCCTCTAGGCGGATTTTGACAAGTCCTGGGCCAACTTTCACAAATGCGACGTTTTCTTGCACCATGACTTCGGCTTGTTTCGAATGTTTTAATGCACATGCATTACATGCATGCAATCCGGAACGGTGAATTTGGTTTTGTTCTGGGTTGCGATGAGGGATTTTTTTTTCTTCCATACTGTACAGCACTTCGTAAAAAAACTTTTTATACGTCATACCGATAAAAGTAGCCGGTGCTTCACATGGACCGCACTTCAGGGCCATACGGTACCGACGCTGCCCAACTTTTTAGACATTCAAGGTTCAAATTTACGATGAAAAATGTCCCGGGATTCTCATTAAACGCCGAATATTGGCCTTTCATAAGCCGATTTAGGAAAGCCAGGTCACTGGCGTGTCTCCCACACAGAGTACCGGCTAATGCCCTTTTACCAAAAATGACGAGCGCCAGTTTTATACATAATTAGGTACGCCCCCCCCCAATCCAATCACTGGAAATATGTATTATACACTAAGAATTAAACATACACCATTCAAGTTACCACATAAATATTTATTAAAATATTCATTTTACCTTTCGTCGCGACAAAAGTGAACGTAGGCGACGACTAGAACATCGGTGCCGATACCGTTCGGCTTCCGAGAAAACCAATCCACCATGTTGCTATAAATGTATTAAATTCACTATACAGGTAATTTAACCTCTTAAATGATTTGGCTAAATCACATTAAAGGAGAGCCGCTGTAATGTAAAGCAGAGCCGCGAACAGGCGGTCCGCTCCCGAACGCGCACACTCCCATACAGTAGAAAATACATTAAATCCTTACCCCCCGGAGCAGGCAGCGATACTGTACGTGACCAGTCGCGGGGAGATGTGATTTCCGGGATAGTGTCTCTGATATCTTATCCGCTCCCCTCTTTCTCGCAGGAATTCCTGCCGGTTAATGGAGGTGCGCTCGCCGCCTTTGCGCGTCCGGAGCGGGCGGCACAAAGCGCGGGAGAGCGGCGGCCGCGAGCAGCCAGCCGGCGCGAGAGTGCCCTCGCGATCGCCAGCGCCCGCACGGCTCAGGCGCGAGTCCCCCGCGCGCGGCTCGCCCCGGCGCCTCGCTCTCTTTCTCTCTCGCCCGCGCGCGCCGTCCCTCCCGCTCCGCTCTCCATGACCGACTCTGTCAATTACACGTGCGCACACTCGCGGTCACGTGACGCCCTCGCTTGCTTCGAAAACAAAAAAAAAAAAAAAAAAAGGAAAGAAAAAGAAAAAACATGACAATGATAATAAACACGGTTCTTCGCGAGACGTAATTGCTGGTGCTGCTCAAACTGACAAACAAACTGTGGATACATTTCCCGTCTACCAATATTACAATGTAAAATAAATTAGGAATATTTTATTGGTACCATTGGAATTTCCTGGTGTTTCAAACATCCCATAATAAAGTAATATACTAGTACTTATATGTTCAGCATGCATAGACATGGATCACTATATGTAAAGCAATATAGGTATAATCTTTGCGTATTTGAAGTGGTGTTACTGAACATGAGTTGTTTTTCTATCTATACATTTCTGTGGTTGAAACAATTGATAAACGTCAATTCCCAAAGTGGAGAGGAAGTGGAATGTGGCGATTTTTGCTGTTTATCATAATGTTCCATAATGTTTTACCCCTTACCATGTATTCAAAAAATCAATTACGGTCTATTGGACTACATGGTGCAGTCAGTGACTGTGTCTATGGTGGGGAACAGAACTAAACGAAAGAGGATCACTCAGCCATTCTATGGTATTATGGCCTGTAAGCATCAACAAAGCTCTGTTTATTCAGTCCAAATGTGAGCAAACAGTAATTTCAGAGACATGGCTGTATGCAGCCATTTGCCTCATAGGAATATCCCAGATGTACCATTACAAATCCCAGCAAAAACCTTTCTACGCATTGTATAAATGTATAAAGAAAACTGGCAGAATTAGGTGAAGGAGCAGGAAAGGAAGCTGAAGAATTTGCAGGTCATTTAACTGACACCGAGATCAATGTGAACTGCTGGCCGGACAGACAAACATGACACTAACACGGGATATTTCATTGACAACAACATTTATGGCAGCAGTAACAGCAATATTCATAAAAGATATTTCCTTTTTCTTCAGAAAACTCTATATTGACAATAAGTGACAATATACAATATCCAACTTTTTAGCTGCCAATGTTATTTTTGTAATACAGTACAAAAATTGTGATTAGTTTACAGGATTTTCTACATTTGTTCATTTCTCATTTGTTCTACTAGTAACAATCCGTCCTCATCTAAAACTATCCCTCATTGCTCATTTGACAGAGCAACTAATGAAACATTCTTCAGGGTGAAAACAGCATCAGTGTTATCATGGACTGACCATGGATTTTTGTTTGGTTAGGGTTATCTATTAGGTACTACTTATAAGTAATAGCAATACATTTAACGTGGTTAGTAGAAAATCCGGGAATATGGCACATTATGCTGAAAGTAGTTTGTGGGAGCCTTCCTACTCCTCAAGATTCAAGAGTCAAAGGTTTATTGTCATGTGTACAAGCACAGTGTACAAATCACAGTGAAATTCTACAGACTATAGACAATTAACAGAGCAGTGCAATGTCACAGTACAACAAATATGAAGTATAAAATACTAACCACTATGAGATATCTAACAATATTCAACAACATATGATATTCTTCACCAGTAAGTGGTGCCTTGATCTCCTGCATATGTTATTGCAAGGAAGCTTTTATTGCATATGAGCATATACAGAATGCAGCTGCCACTGTTTACATCATTAAGAACATTTTTTTTAAGTATTGGGGTTCCATAACATTTTCTGATACACTAGCAATAAGTAATGTGGGACGATACTTTACTGTTTGGAATCAGTTATAACAAAAAACAAAGGCTGGTCATTGTAACGTCAGCAGATGGGGGTGGATCCAACATTTATTAAGCTTTGTGGACCTTACACTGAGACTTGTGAGACTGCATGGCCCAATGGCATTTATAGTGGTGCCCACAGCTTCGTGCTGAAGGATTGCGATCAATGAAAATAACCAGATACCATAATCTCGCACTCAAAAAGTGCAAAACAATGTATAGAATCGTTCTGTTTGTAGTGGAGTGCCCCTTTAAGCACACAGACATTGTATGAATGTGACCTGCCTTTAATCCTCTGCCTAGGAACATTGCTTGCCTTCTCTGCACAGACAGCAGTTAATCAGTGACGCACTCCGTTCAGTGTGGGGAGGGCCCATTCGTTCCTGAGCGGGTCTGGAGCCCCAAGCATCCATTCCAATAACCATTATCACCATAAAATCTGCCTAAAGCCACTCCCTCTCGCTTTCTCCTAAATGTCGGTGGCCTCTTATATAAGTGCAGCATACAGCGAACAGGGTGACACCCTTGCCAGAATGTGACGAATTTCAGCAGCAATGGACAGAGGGAGTCACAAATCAAAATGGGTGAATAACTGACAGCACACAGCAGACCTGCAATGAGAATGAGGCAACCAGCTTTGTGAATGTCGTGAGAAATCGTGTTAATATCTGTGTTTGCTTAAAATGTTTATAGCAGTCTGTGTTATCACTAGGTGGACTGGAGTGATCTATGACCGGGACTTTTTTTTTATATACTTTTAAGGTTTCCTACTAAGCAATCTGATGAATAACCTTTTATATTGCAGTGGGTAAATTCATCAGATATATACTCAGATGTTTTCAGATGGATGTTTTTGCCAAAACAGGTAGACAGTGCTGTATACGTGTCTTAGAAATTGGCTTGTACATATTGTACCGTAAATGTAAAATTAGTCATGAAGGCAAACACTAGATTTGAATGGGCCGATCCCATTATATGAAAGTCTGTCAAAACTCTTACAATTACATGGTTAGCCAACGATCTGAAAAAACAAACTTGTTCTGCAAAAAAAAGGACAGCGGCCAAAAACAAAGCAGTCTAAAAAAACAGATATAAATAATTTCAAATCACGCCTAAGGAAAAAAAAAAACAAAACAAAAGGACAGAATATTTCCGTAAAGACAAAAAGGGGAAGATGCGGACACACACCTGTACACACACACACACACACACACACCAGTGCGACGCGCTCATAAACAACGGGGCTCACGTCTGCGTACAGCCCATGCCCCGCTTCCTGCATCCCGCTGCGCTCCCGCAGATCAGCACAACTCCCCTTCCTCAGATCCCTGCCGGGAACCGTTAACTCTTTGCGACAACTTCATGGTGATCTGGCGGTTTACAGTAGAGAAGCCATTTCACACGCGTTAACAAATCACACCCTATTCGGGCGCGATAATTGTTTCATCGTGTGCACCTGATACAAGTAGGTTGATCTTATATCACGTCAATAAACATTCCTTGTACGTAGCAAAAAAGAAATAAAAATTATAATAAACTGCAAAGTGTAACTGTGGCAGAAACAGTTACAGTCTGCTGTCGTGGTGATTTCGTCACTATATAACCACAGAAGATATAACAGAACACCCCAGCAGGATCGTTGTTACACTGGCTACAGGATTTTATTGAGTTTCGTTTACTTTAATGAAACCACTGAAAAAAAACAATATATTTACAGAACAGTAACAAAACACTTTAATTACAAAATGATTAATAAGTAATCGGCATTTTGGGAAATAAATAATAAATGCTAACGATCTACACAAAGCCCATCCTCTTTTGCCGTATCTATGGCAACATTACGGAGGATGAACGCTTTCCGTCGTTGCAGTTGTGACACGTATGTGTAAATGGATCTATTTTGAGTAACACTATAATAATGTACAACGTTAAATTGGTTGTTGATGTTCTGACATATTCTCATCTTTCCGTTTGTTTATTTCTTTTTTTTTTCGCCCGCTGAAGCCGAAAACATATAAGCCATTGCCAAGGTCGTTGCTCCCTGAGCAGCTGGGCTGAGGTCCCCCAGAATGCACCTCGTGGAAGAGTGCCGCTCCGCACGTATACCTCTCTGGCGGGAGCGCGCGGGCGCGCGGGCACGCTCGTCTCCCTGTGCGCGTGTGGGGGCGTGTGGCGTGCGCGCGTGTGTGTGTGTCCGTGCGTAACACGCTAGCTTAACTAAGATACTATGTGTTGACAGGCGAACGTGCATTTTAACAATCTATGAAGATGACTATACATCCATTGAACGTTGTTAAAGCGGAGATAAAAGTAAAAAAGTAAAAAAAAAAAATCCACAGAAAGATACAAATGCGGTTGTATTTTTTGTTGTTGTTTAGTAACAATAAATATACTTTCTAGATGTTGCAAGGATATTTCTCCTCACGAAAAGATCTGCAAAAGCGACCAATACAAACATTTTTAAAGAAAGAACTTATAACAACGACTTATAACTTAATGCGATTTTTGGATGCTGTATTTGAATTCGCGAGATGTTTCCGTAACAGTAAACCTCCATGGGAAAATATGTGAATAGTTATGTTTTCGGGTTACTGTCAGATTGGGAAAAAGGGAAGAGAGCGGCCATATACGTAATTGTGCAAATGTTGTGGAAGATACCAGAATAATGGATATAAATAGTCGTGAGGACAGTGTTTTCAGTTAGAGAGGGAGGGACAGGGCAGAAAGATTCTACGAACTGCCTAAATATAGCACTTGTATCTAAAATGGCTGGTCTTCCCGATAAACATTAATTACTAAGTAATACGTAATGAATAGCCGATATTAGATGCAAAAGACGGAAGGGGTACATCATATGAAGGCTCGAAGGAGAAAAAGATTTATTGTTCGTCCTTTTGGAAACTGGCAGCCCTACGTATTTCCATTTAACGAGACACTGCCCAGTCAGTTTTTTACATTATGCCCCTCAGTTCACTACGACTCAGTTAATGAACGTCAGTTTGCGTGGAGGCAAAATGTAGATGCCCTGAGAAAACCTGCGTTTCACATTGCAGCAAACAAAATTTGAAAATCTTAATGCATAAGAAGAAAGGAAATAATGTACGTGCTGTAGACCCCTATCATTGTAAATATGAACTGTGTTAATTGAGCTGTACTGGGTATATATTGAGTCTTACGAATAGTTATTATATGTATGACTAGATGTTTGTTTATGTGCTCCATGTGCTGACTTGTCCCTCCCCCTTCTCTTGGATTTTCTGGAAAAGGAGTTGTCAAATATGGACGATTCACTTGGAGCTTTATTAATATTACTAAGAGCACTCTCTGGGCCATGAATCACACAAGCCCCCCACCCCAGACCCCTTGATCTGTGGCATTTTGGGTACTGTATAACACGACCGCACGAGAGGTGCTTTCCAGCCCCGCTTTATGTAGCAGTAATATTAGAGTCATGAGGGAAGTCTCCTTTTTGTTGACTCTGATTCACCGTCGGACGTCGTCAACTCCGGCGTCGCGGTAAATGTTTCGTTATCATGTAAATTAAAGAATGCTTTAGCGCCATCTTTCGGTCATAAAATGAAGTCCCCGAGATATGAAATCCTCATTTAAGGGCCTCGCTCAAGGGCCCATTTATGAAAGCACTCTGCTGGCCATGAGACCTGAACTGACAACAATCCAATTATTAGCAGAGTCTTAACTGGCAGAGCCACACAAACTGGAGGACAGAGTCACCACGCGTCACGAACACCACCTGTCCATAGCAATTTGCCGAACGCACGAGGCACTGACCATTGCGAAGAGTTGAAGGGGAAGTCATTCGTTTAACCCCAAGTGCTGTAGGGACTGACTGTCCCTGATCGCTCATCATCACTTGTGGTTTATTTGGACAGTAGTATCTCCTACTGAAATAAATGTAATAAAGTAGGTTTCCCATAGACTCCCAAGTTTTAATTGTTCCATACATGAACATACACTGTACATGTGTTTAATGAAATGCATTTTCACCTGCTTCCTTAACTGTGGTGATTAAGAAGTATGCAATTACAAAGAAAAATTTGTAGAAATAAAGAAAAATAAAAAAACAAAATAAGACAATAAAGATAAAAAGCAATGCTACAGTAACTGCACTTACACAAGGCAGTGTTTGTCAGAAAGATGTATAATGAAAAGTGAGGAATAGTATAAAATGCATAAAAGTGGCATGTTAGCTGTCCTTTTTTATTCCTTATTTAGTAAAATATACAAATTGAGTAAAAACCAACCATATTCAGCACACATTTACTGCATTATATTTATAGTACTGTGTACTGTACTATATACTATATATGTAAAAATATTTGATGGACTTGGCCCATTTTTTTGCATAGGCGTATATATTAAACTGTATATCACAGATGATTTTGGGACGCTTGCTTAATTCTGTAAAAATCAATGTTTAACATATCTGCCCATTTCTTCTGCACAGACATTTTCTTTTTATTAAGTGTCATAAATCTTTTGACTGAGTCATTTGGTTCTATTCTTGCCATTTTGCTATTAATTGCAATTGTAGTCACTGGCTCCAAATGAGATACTAAACACAAATGTTATGAATTTTATGTTATTGCAAAGGTGTTACAAATTAAAAAGCACCCAGTCAGACTGTTTGTCAATTAACTTTTTAACTCAGAACAGCTCTTTTAGAACTACAATTTGGGTTTCAATTTATTTCTACTTGAAATGAATTTATTTCTTAAAACTTCTCATTTCTCTCATTTCTAATCTGATACTTATTTTTTGTAAACAAAAGAATTAATAAAAGAATGATTTTATCACACCAATACATTTGCAATAATTTTACCAAATTAAAGAAGCATCCCAAGACTTTCTGTGGGCACTGTATAAAGTGCAAAAAATAAAAGTGTAAAAAAAAAAACAGTTGTTAATCCTTAGAGCCAGTCAGGACTCACCTGGGTAGAACTCCAAAGTCCAAAGCTGGACACTGTAGAAGTGAGCCCCATGGTCAGTTACACTGATCTTTATACACTTTAGTCACAGGGGTCTTTTCTGGACCAGTTGCCATCATTGTGTTTCCCCTTCAGGGGCCCAGGTGGCCCTTGCCCCTATGTCTTCACCATCATTCCATGTCTGAACTGGGGTCCAATTACTTCCCCACCTCCGTATGATTGGGTTGCCAATCACAGAAAGCGCAATAATAGCAAAGTGGCTTCCACGATATCTTTGCTTACTCATGGCTAAGGGCCAAGATATTGGCCAAGGCCATTGCTTATGGAGACCCAGGCAAGTGGCCCAGGGCTACCGTGAGAACCCAGGTGCTTCTTAAACATTAGCAGTTTTAGCTGCTTTGGCCTTCAACTTGGCAACAAGCTCGCTGCGCTAAATAATGAGTATACTCATGTAACCAAAACTAACAAAAGACAACAGAAACTTCCAAGCTAATTATAAGATGCAGGTGCAAGTACATAAAAAGACGTTCAGAGCCTGGATAGCCATGGAGGAGAAACTGTTCTCCACCGTCAGCATTACCAATGCGTAACATTAAGCGACGTCTCGTGATGTCATTTGTAGCAGTCCTAGCCTGGTTGAATTCAGTCATAAACTTTTACTTATGTCGTGTCGAAAGTGAGTCTGGATTGCACTCTGGCAACCTTTCAATGGCAATAAAGCATATTAAAACAGTTGCAACAGCTTGTATTTTCTCTGGGCCTTGTAGGTTTCCTCCAGAAACTGGTCTGCTCCTGCACTCAAAAAAATCGCAGTTAGGTGAATAGTGTTCTCTATATTTCCGGTATATGTGTGATTCTGTGTGTGTGCTGCACTGTCATGATCTGACATCCCAGCCAGGATGTCCCCTGCTTTATGCCCTGTGTTTCCTGAGATCGTTTTTCTTTCACAAAAGCACTTCCTTTCTCACAAGCACGTAGGAGATGGATGGTTTACAACTGGCGACTTTTTACCGTGTGGCCGGTAGATGGCGCCAAAATTTAACGCAACAGTTCCTTACCTTTATATCAGGGGTCTCAAATTCCAGTTCTGGAGGGCCGGAGTCCTGTGTAGCTTAATTCTTTCCCTGTTCCATCACAAATGACTGAGCTCAAGTGCTGTGTGGTAATTAGCTCAGTAAGTTGAATCAGGTGTGTTAAATGAGGGTAAACCCAAAAATGTGTAGGGCTCCGGCCCTCCAGGACTGGAGTTTGAGACCCCCTGCTTTATATGCACTAGTTCAGCTGTGCAGCACTTGTTGCTAAATGCCTGTAACTGAATTACAGTAGTTTGTTTAAAGAAGTTTGCTCATTTTTGAAGAAGAAATAAACCAGTGAGCCATTTAACAAACCTTACCTTTTCGGTATTTGGCTATTGCTACTTGGTGTTGTTTATAAAAGATGCAATTCACCATTCACGGGCAACTGAGTTACAGGCACCAGGTAATGTTTCTTTAAGGTTCACACAGAGTTGGTAGGCGGACAAGGCAATACAGTCATTTTCATTCTTCATCTTTAATCAGTATTAAAGTCCCAGGGTCGCTACCAAAGGTTGCTTCTCAAGCAGAAGGCCTATTCTAGCCTCTGTTCTAGGAGCTGAATCGCAGATTGTTTCCTGTGAAACCCTAAGAGTACCTACTCTGGAGTGAGATGCTATTGATGTGACTTCAGAAGGCGTGTGAGACCTTCGCAAACGTAAACTTTGGGAAAACACATGCAGTTGGAAAGTTAAATATTCTCAGGCGTTAGCCCATAAGTACGTGTGACTTTACAATCCAACTTCAAGTGACAATTTACATAGGGAATTTAGGAAATAATTTCCTGTTCTTTCATGGCTGTCTTTTATAAAAATATAATCATTTTAGTATGCTTTGGTATTTCCTGTTGATGGTTCGATTTATTTGGAAATGTGATTTTTGTGAACAAATAAGGTCTCCACAAGACAATGCAAATTTAAAGCTCTAATGCTCACCATAGTGGGTATATTAAGTCCCACCCCCTGAATGACGAGGTCATCAGATCACTGGCAAATGCATCTTGATGAACATAAATAGAAGGTCGGCCAATGGTTTCATATTGTGCAAAATTGATAGATTACTTTAGTAAACAAAAGTTGCACATTGGAGCCCATCTCTCTCTCCCTCTCTATATAAATGCTCTAGTGAGGCAGCTGGCATCTTGTCCTGAGTGGCCTTAAGCCTTATACTTGGTGATCCCTGCTATCCAAAAATTAATATGTAGTTAATTAACCTGGACGACTGGACAGACTGTAGCATAATATTTGAAATTTATGTTCAGTAAAAATATTCTGACACAGTCGGTCTGGTCTGTTTTACTACCTCCTCACTTTACTGGCATATCGTTTGCTGCAATGTACGGCCAGGCTTTCACTGCTTTTGTCTGATCCCTCCACCTAGCAGGTAATGGTCTCAAACCATCCATCTGTCCTTTCAAATAGGTCAGGAGTTCAGCGCATTCATGTTAATGTCACTCCAAGGGGCTATTGCCTTTTTACACCTTGAAGCTGATTTCTGCCATTTCAGTGTCCCTCTGACTATAAAGTCTCCTGTCTCCTGTTTTTTTAACTTTATTTTTTATTATTGCTTTTTTCCATTACAAAAAAAACAGAATACAAACGCACAACAAAGAAACTTGCTTACTTCTACATACTGATCCTTTGCTATATCAGTACCTAAATGCCTGTTATAAAGAAGTGTTGCATTGTGCATATTTATATATTCTTACATCATATGTCACTATGTGCAATATAGTATAGTATTGTATAGTGTAGTATACTTTAGTATAGTTGTTTAAATTCCTTTGCTTATATAGTATTGAATACTATAATATAGTTATTTAGTGTTATTTATGTTATTTCTTTCAGTTGTGTAACTTAAAGTAATCCTCATATCAATGTAAAATAATTCTCTTTGTTATAATATGGGAGGGAATTAGAAAATAACTTGGTTATATCTCATGTTTAGTGCATAATTCTGGCACACAACTGATGTTTTACTGTGTGAGCCACAGTAAAGGACATTATTGCTAACAAAAACAGATATTACTCTGTTTCTGTAATATACAGTTTTTTAAATGTGCCTTTTGGGGTTTCCCCAGCCGCCTCTCTTGGTGTTTGAGATGTGAAAGTAGACCCTATGTACAGCTGTGTTTTCTGTGCCTATTAGTATATTAGAATTGCCATAAAAATATTCAGTTATATAAACAGCTGACTCTACAAGCACATCAGTTATGTACCTAAATGCAGTTGGTCATACAGATTAAATGTAATTAAAAAAAAAACTTTTCCCAGTGGGATTGGTCATTAAAGTACTTTGCTCTGTCAATAATGAAGGACCAAATTTAAACACAGCCTTTGTTGACCTGAGGTGTGGAAAGTTATACTGTGTCAACAGATCAAACAGGCTGTGTGTGTGTCAGTAATTACATGAATGTGAGCTATACTGCAGAAAAAAGAGGCTCAAATGAGTGAGGATCTCTGAGTTTGCTCTTAGTATTCCCTGCTGTTTTTCGATGTTTGACTGCTGTGCACATAGGATGTTTATTTTAAGCAATTTGTTTTGTTATTGTGCCTCAGAATCTCTTGGTTGTCTTATAACCAATGTATTCAATGCAAACGCCACGTTCTTTTTTCACAACAAGCCAAAGCAAACTATATAGGTTTCTCCGCTGAACGTTCAAGTGTTTATGGGGGCGGGTACATTTATAAAAATACGTACCGGAAAACTCTGAGTAGTCTCAGCCAAAAACATGAAGCAGCACAGTGATTGGATGGTTGTCCTAGTGAAATAATGAATATTAACTATAGTGCAATCAGATCGTAATAAATACTACAGGTTGAAAATATTACCGTCTCTTTTAACACATGGAAAGTTTAAATAGAAAAATACGGTGCATATTTCATTTTGTGAATTGAACTTTAGGATGAAGGTTAGTCTTTTGGCTTTTGGAACACGCTGCATCAATTTTTTGCTGATTGATTCCCAGTCCGTTCAGTTCTGCCTTTTCTGTGCCCAGCTGGTTCACTGGTATTTCTTGGATCATGTTGTTCCCTCAGAAAATGGATTCTGGTGTCAAACTACAACATGCATTTACAGGCCTGAGTACCTTGGCAAGCAGACAACACCAATTTAATCCTTTATTTTCCCTGGGTTTTCTCACTCTCATGCAGTAAAAATCAAGTCAGTAGCAAATAGCTCCAAATCCCCTGATGAGAAGTCTTCCATTACTTATTGGTGGAACTCACACTACATCTCGAATCATCGAAGGTAATTCATACACAATAGCTACAGTCAAGACTAATTCTTTGTTAAACGCCCAATGTGCGAAAGGCTGCTATTAATGTATGCTGCTCTCCACCCTTTGTTGGCCAAAGGAGGAACAGATATGACCACTTTCGAAGAAACATGGGCCCAGATGAGGGCTTGGGAAGGCAGTGGAGAGGGGACCCAGCTTGGTTTCAGGCAGTGGGGCCTATTTTAGCTCTTGTCACGCCACGGAATTTTTATGCCAGCCTTGGCTTTGGAATAGACAGAGGTGAATTTAAAAAAGGAAGGAAGTAAGGGATTAAAGCTCATTAATTAAAGAGAAATGAGAAGAGAAATTAAGGTATAAGGGTGTAATTTTAGCCTTTTTGGAAAATCCATGTGTTGCTAGTGCAGATAATTTATAGGGGAGATTGATTTTGGGATTGAAAGCGTATGAGTTTGAAAGAGTATGTGGAGAACTTGGCAGCAAGACCAATGTAGAAGCAAATTTTCGGGTGCACCATAATTTAAATCCTTAGGACTTTCAGGAACAAATGGGTGAATGTGTAGGTTTTAAACAAACCAAGATTATTCAAGAGGGAAACTACAACCAAATGTCCCCAAACATAACTTTGTCTTGTCTATATACTCGAGTTATCAGCTGTTCACAGAGGGTAAAATCTTTGATGGACATGCAAAATGTGTTGTCTACAGGAGACACATTGGGGCACCATCACATTCCATCAGAGAAACACCATCTGTCAGCTTGGCTGTAAGTGATAATGTATCCAGACCAAGAGAGATGGGATACTGCCTGAAAATCTCCAGTGCAGCTGAGTGCAATTTCAGTCAATTTCAGGTGCATCCCTTTTATGTACAGAAACAGTTCTCATACAAGCCAACTATCCAAAAATTAACATATGCACAACCCTTAAAGCCCATTACATCAGAATCACTTCAGTTCTTTTAGCTCAAACAGAATGTAACATGGTTATAATAAAAGAAAATATTAATAAAACCTTTGTAGATAATGTAATAAATGGACAAAAACAGACAATGAAGAAACAACACTTGCCAGAGACAGAGGAGTAAAATCAATGTGATATTTAAGTACACTGTACTTTTGGCTTGGTAAGTTAGCATCACCCTGAAGATCTAGGTGTAGAGAGATGAGGGGGTCACATGGTTGGGCCAAGATTTTGGGTGTTGTCATGGCGCTATGCTTTCAGGCTTATACCTCTTAATGTCAGGGGTACTATGTACAAAAACAGTGACCATAAACGCATCCACTTCACTATCAGAAAACATCAGAGTTCTGTGATCTTAGCAGGAAGGAAACATGGAGGCTGACAGGAGTTATTTGCGGCCTGAAGGTTAATTATATCCACTCAGAAGATATGGTCAGAATAACACAGAGGCTCATCACTCAAACGTCACTGAAACGTCGATCTTGGCTGGAATAAACTTCTCCTCCTCCGAAGCTGAGCGCTCCGCCGTCGAATGACCTCTGGGCTTCTCTCTCTTTCTGCATCCCTTGGCAATTTTATAATTGCCTCTTTAACAATATGCAGGCACTGGGTCCAAACACAACTGCAGAGAGTAGTAGCAGGCAGACCAAGGGTTAGGGCTGTTTCTGAAGGTTTATTGTGTAAGAACTTACCAGAACAGAAGTTAGAGTATTGCGAACACACAGGCTCGAGGCGATATCTCAACATGTTGACTATTCTGCAGTTTTCTTAATATATTTTTCTTGAATTATTGACTTGTTTGTATCACCTTACTTAAATTGTATTTATGTGGCTAAGATCTTGTGAAGTTTGACTTTGTTGGCTATCTCTGTATGTTTGTTATCTTTTAGTTAGCCAGTGCTGGAATTTATGGAATTTGCATTAGATGGTCATTTTACTCTGTCTGGCTTATGTGTTCTGTCTGCGTCTTTGATGGAGGGGTGTAAATAAGACTCCAGCTAATACCTGCGGACATATATTCAGTCTCGCAGAGGCTTGTTTCATCAGCTAAAAGTAAGTTGGATTTGTTCAGCCGATAGCGTGTGTGTGCTTGTGAACTTGGCCTGAATCACTGTTTGTGCAGTATGAGTTTGGGTGTTACAGTCTATGCCAGTTTTCAATCTGGTTCTCAAGGACCCCTAGGCAGGCCACATGCTTGCTCCCTCCCAGCTTCCTACCAGACTGTCTACATTTTTTGCTCCCTCCCTGAGATCTCTGTGCGTGGGGAGAGCATTCTCATAGTGCTGGGAATAAGTGACTCAATAACTCTGCTGTGGCCTGTGGGCAGGGGGGATGGGGGGGGGGTGGCTATGTGCTACTTCAAGGTTATCCTCATGGGTCACCTGCTAGCTCAGTACCCTGCCCTGCTGCCTCAGCTCACACGCTGGGCTGCAGACACTGCCGAGGTCCAGACTTCCCTGTCTTCACCTTCAGGTGATCATTTCCTCACTCCATATTTCACATATTATCTCCCGTAGCCTTTCCAGTAGGACGATTCCATCACGACGTCTATCACCTTCCCAATAAAATCTCTCCTCCCTTCTAATCTCATACGCAATAAAATTTTAACGACACATGTAGTAATATTAATTTCAGACAAGCTTTGATTTTGAAATATCCTGTCCCTACGCAGGGCGGGATGGTGGGTAAGGCTGTTGCCACACGGCCCAAGGGTTTGAGGTTTGATTTGTGTGCCCCCCCCCCCCCCCCCCCCCCCCCCCCCCCCCCCCTCCCCCCCCCCCCCCCCCACCCCCACCCCCAAC
>JAODKM010000035.1:9090168-9118795 GCA_026780845.1 Petrocephalus sullivani | reverse complement strand
CCCTTAAAAATAGCTTTTGGTCTCCGCTCCCCCAAAAAGAAGAGGGATGAAATTTATAAGGGGAGCCCCAACCCCCAAAATGTATTTATGGATGCAACCCTTAGATGAACAACATCAGCTGAGCAGCTACAAGCCTTGTTCTGTACAGGACATCTTAATTCTTGTGCAGAAGTAAATATTATAATAGTACAGTGGTCTTCTCTGTTACGCTTTGAATGCAGAGATCTGCCAAGGACAGAAATGCTGGGACGTGGAGAAATGCAAGGAGCTGCCTGAATGGGAAAGGTGCTGCTGGAAACACTGTATCCAGTTCAGCGACCACTGGAGCGGGATCAGGCCGCCTCCGTAATCCCTGCCGTTCCCTGCCACATAGAACAAAAGGCACCTTTGCCGCCTCCGTGACATTCATGACATCCGCCTTCACTCTTGACTCATGTGTCGACTTGAAATGTCGTTCTGACCAGGCAACATTTTCCAAGTACTTTGTGATCTGAAAATATGCTACGGTTGCATCATCAAAACAGGAGTAAATGAGAAACAATTTTTCTTCTTAATTTACTGGAGAACTCTGCCTTAGATACGTTGAGAGCAAACTTCCCTTTCTTTCAGTACAGATATAATGAAACCGTGAACTGAATCTTACTCAAGTGTTTAGCAGGAAAGGAGGTGTTGGTACAACCCATCTGTCATCTTTGACGTCATGGTGAGACTGGAGTCTACTCCAGTAAGCAAAGCGCAATAACGAGGAGGGCACCCACCTATTAGGGGGCACGCAAAGACAAAGAGAGCATGCCCAGGGCTTGGGGGGGGGGGTCTACCTGATGCTTCCCACTAGTCACAGCACCCCAAATCCACAGCTCAGACGAATGGTAATGGCTTTCTGCCTAACATCAAAGGAGCTCGCAGTTTGGAGCGGAGTAGGGCGAAGGCAAACGCATCAAACACAGGGAACTGGCCTTGCCTACTCCAGGGAAGGGTCCATTGCTGCGTAACGGTTCACACTTGCATTTGACGCCCTGATTAAACTTTGTGACAAGTGCACACATGCCAGCAAAGAGCTGTCAACATAGTTAACATAACAGGAAAAGGCATACATTCATTTAGTCAACCTGTCTTTTTAAGGAATGAAAACTCCACCAATTATTATCATGTTTTTATTTTCTCTGTGCGCTATTTTACAGTCCCCGGAGTTGTTGTTTCCATGTTTTCCTTTGGTAGTTTTGGGATTTTTGTTCTTCCTCGTGGTTTTGCTTGTGAATGTGGAGCGGGCCATTGCAGGGCAGCATTGGCTATGTCTGCTAGCAGGCTTCTTCAAAGGCTCTGTGGACCTGGAGACAGGAAATGGAAATGGAGTGGGTGCAATGCCAGGTGTGGAGAGATGATATCGGGCCCTCCTGCTCATTCTTCAGCACTGCAATGCCTCCCCCTTCACCCCCGCTGTCCACAGCCTCTGTTTCTCACGACACCGAACACCACGGAGCATTGTGGCAGGCCATTCTCGTGTCCCATTTATCGAGGTCACATGACGGCCTATCGATTTACCGGGTCGGTAGAGGGGCCTGTGAGTCGACACAATGCCACTGCACAGAGGCAGACTCTCACCACTCACAATGCGGATCGTCTGATGAATGCAGTCTCTATTTTCTTATCCTTGATGCCTGTACTCCTCCTGCAAAAATCCTCTACTTTTATTACAAAAGTTTAATGGAGAATTTTATTTACATGTGGAAAAAAAACACTCCAGAGTAATCCAATATTCATTACATTATTTTTTTAAACAAATTGTTTGCCAGAAGGAAGTATTTTTGAAGATTTATACTGCTACTAGATCTGGTTATGGAATTGAAAACAGTCTAGGCTCCACCTAAGCCTCCAAGCACTGACCAGACATTGTTAATAAGATCCATCTTTTAAAAGCTTTGAATGTTATCATGCAAAGAGCATTTAATTACAGATACAATAACTTACCAGTGCTGCACAATACTACTGCAAACTATTTTCATGGTTAAACAGAGAGGCAGGCTCATTATATAAGCTGGATTTTTGCTGGCCAACATTATTGCTTTACTTGATCTGATAACAATTTTAAATATGAAATAAACATATATTAATTTACCATTTCATTTTTTGCAATGACATTGGACTATAGTATACTGAATTATATATTTGCAGTATATCCTGCTTCATATAGAGAAATATGTTTATATGTATCAGAATTTTGTAGTGTTTGACACAAACTTTGATAGGATATCATCTAGACAAAGCCTTGCATGTTTTGGAAGTGCTCTTCTGCATCATAAACAACATGATAGAGTTTTGAAGGGAGTCATCATGGTTGGACTTAGAGTCTGGGACATTTACAGCATGGTGATTGGCCCTCGTAGCTGAAAGATCGAATTTCTCGGCTGCCTTGGCTCTCACTCACGCCCCTGTTCCAGCTGGGGGCCACAAAATGTCAGTCACGCGGCAGGACTCGCTAAACAACTAGCCCTGTGAAAACAGGACAAGGTGTTTTGAGGAGGACCCACTGTGTATTTAACTAAATTGTGTGCATAAGAAGGGTGGCCCAAAAAAGCACTACTGAACCACCACAGTGAGTCGATCCGAATCCAACAGGCACTCATACTGAGCACCTAGGCACCTGAGCACTTTCAGTATGTAGTCAGCAGTTAGCTTCAACCTGAGGTTCTTTCTTCCAAGCAATGAGGCTAATGTACAGTACACTATGCTACCCGTTAATTTGGGCTGGGCTTCCACATCTTGAGGGAGGTGGTACGACGGTTGTATAAAACGGCTAATTAAATAACAAAGACTACTAACAAAGGGGTCAAGGGCGTCGAACGCTAGCAAAATAGACTCGTTTGTTTTCCTTCACCCTCTCAGCGGAATTTTACATACAACACAATCCATTTTATATGTAAATTAGCTTACGTGTTTGTTGAGCATGCATGGAAGTGATTTAATGTCCCAAAAGCTGACATTTACAAGGCTGCCCAAATCCTGAGTGAGCTTAAGAGAAGTTTGCCTGTTTATGTTTCTAACATGGGTTTTGTCGCTCAACAAGTTACCCCACCTTAGCTATTCTAATTTTTCCCCTTTACACCCAGTCATTGACAGATACAGATTAGTCGCATTAAGGCATGTAACCACCCTTACCGGTTTTCATTGATCTTACGGTTTATGATGTGGGATATATTAAAATAGGATACTTTACAATACTTCTGAACATCGTCTTGACTTTTCGAAGCATTACTAACCAACCTTAAAAGTATATCTCCTGTTACTTATATTATTATTATTAGTTTCAACCTTAAGTGACCTTGTTAACCCCCTCCCCCCATACATCATATCCATGGTACTGAGCTCTGCCACCAGCTAACAACAACCTGGTTTTACAGTCCAGGATTAGACGTTACGGACTTCAATTGCCCTAATTATCATAGCACCAGAAACAAGCGAAGCGTTAAACGAATTGTATATTTATAAAATAATAACTGTATATTTATTTCTTCATCATTTCCACACAAGACCACGTTGCACATGACTTTGCTAATTGCCATGGGTTTATTTAGGCTTATAATATGTATAGTTCTCCAGGGGTACATGAGACTGAGGACGTTGCGTAAGGGAACGCAAAGCCGAAGTCGCACAGACATATTTTATTCCCGGAGAGGCTCTGACGTCACGGGCACTATTTTGTCACCGCGCGCAGCTCAGCGAAGATAAAGCCCTGTGCGCTTCTCCGGAGGAGGACAGAAGAACGTCTCTCCAAACCCAGACACACAAGGCTTTTATTTTTGTGGTCCGTACCTAGCAGCACTGAACTCGGATTCGGGAGTCGTCACTTTTGTGTTCATTTAAGTTTTACTGGGAGAACTCGGAATGGCAGCATTTGTGGCGATGGGAGAGGAGAAGACGGCAAATGGAGAGACGGAGAAAGAGCGTGCTGTAGCGAACGGAGTGGCCGGCATGGAGCCGGGACGCCCGCAGTCGCGGTCGGCTAGGGCGAAGAGGATTGTTTTGGCCAACTTGCTGGTGATCTTGACTGTAACCGGTGTTATAATCGGCGTGATCATTGGGCTCTGCGTCCGCAGCGCAGAACTTAATAAAACTCAAGTGATCTACTTCGGATTCCCCGGCGAGCTCCTGATACGCCTGTTGAAGATGATCATCATCCCCTTGGTCGTGTGCAGTCTGGTCTCCGGAGCGGCCAGCATTGACCCCCAAGCGCTGGGCAAGCTGGGCGGCTGGGCGATGCTCTTCTTTTTAGTGACAACTCTAATTGCGTCAGCCATCGGGGTAGTGGTGGCGTTTATCATTCAGCCCGGCTCCGGGACCAAAATCACCATCCAGACATCCGATGAAGTGCCGCAGGCGAAGGATGTGATAGACTCCTTCTTGGACCTCATCAGGTAATAATTCGCCAAGCAGGGCACACTTGGAGAGAGGCGGCCACGTTTAAGCCCGTGTGATGTCAGGGTAGCGGGCACGTGCGGCACACAGTGTACGGAGCGGAACTGACACGTGGGCTCCGGGACTGCTGGCTGTAAGCGCGGCTCCCGGCCTCTGTATCCTGAGCGTTATTAACTCTAATAAATAACTATGCGTGGCTGTTTAATGTGGACAAATCGGCAAAGCAAAAAATGTTTAACTTTGTAGCATTTTTTGTGTCAAATATACAATAAATATAGGCATATTACAATATTTTACAAATATATCCAAGTCTATTATAATTAGCTACAAATTGTTACAGTTTACTTATTCTGGAGTGTTGAGGTCACCGATCTAATACAGACTGATGTATAAAAGTATATACACTGGCGAATACTTGTAGATACAATTTGTTGATACTTGTGGATACAAGTGTAATATATGTAATTTTTGGTTTGTGATACCTTCTCCTTCTCATGCCTATACATTCAGGTCACCCCCCATGTTCGTGGAGGTTACCGGAATGTAAGATCGCAGTGTGGCAGTTAGGCATGGGGTTAGTTATAGCTAATAGTACTAGACTGTTGCATCATCTGGACGCTAGTTGTGTCCGTGTGCATGCTTTGGAGGTTGTTCTTCCGTTTCGCAGCAGATGGAGTACGATTTTAAAATAAACCAGACCAAAGCATTTTCTGTTATTACTCATCGGTAGCATAGATGATTGGCAACCCAAGGATACTGTACAGCTATCACATCAGAAAAAGTAAACCGTAACAATTTGCAGCCAGTTATAATAGACATCGATACAGTTGTATGTTTTATAGCTCCAAGTAAACCATTAAAAGGGTAATTTTAAGAATGAGTTTAATGATCTTTTAAATGAAATGCACGAAATTGCCCGCAAATTCAGGACAATAATTCGATTAAATCATCATTTTTATAACTAATCGCGAAGCGATTGTAAACGAATTTATTGTCTATTTTAAAGTCGATTGTGCAATTATTTTAGAGCGCTAGCCATACCGAGTCATTGGGAAGCGCGAGGCTACATTTTTATACGCTTTTGAATTCGGCTATTCGTCCAGTCGATCTTTAATTAAGAGTATGGGGTGTCTGGCTTTTACAGGTATACGCTTCCTGGATTGACAAACGAATAGCATTGAAGGCAGGATCCGATTCTAAATTTACCGAATGACGTGTCTAAAAGTTTCCCCGCCCTCTCAGTTTCTTAGTAAAATAACCAACTTCGTATGAATTTAAGCGCGTACAGTGCGCACTTCTGTATTATCGTAGCTGCCCGGAATTTCCCACAAAGAAGGAAAGAAGGAAAGCGGAGTAAACGCCCGCCATACACGAAAGCTGGTGTTTGACACACGCTGTTGACGTCTGACTGTTTTATTCTTGGCAAACTCTACAGCAGGGGTGCCCAACTCCAGTGCCGAAGGGGCTGAATCCAACACAGCTTGCAGATTTCCCTGCTCAAACATACATATTACACCTGATAATTAGCAGATTAGGATGTGTTTGAGCTGGGAAATCTGCAAACTATGTTGGATTCTGGCCTTTCTGTACCCCTGCCCTGATGAGTTACTGCATTTTTCTCCTGAAGAAATGGTGACGTTCTCCACGCCTTGCTTCTGTTGTGCCCGATGAGTCTCCTCCTCTGAAACACTAGCACATTCGCACATGCATGGTTACAATTAGGGCTGTGCTTGGCATCTCTGCCCTCTTCTGTGCATTGCTTCCTCTGATGCTATTTTAGAAGAATGAGAAGTCACCATTGGTTAGCATCAAATGATCCAGGATAAATTAGTCACACTGGAACTGCAGACTTTCGCAGTGTGTCGCTGCTTTGCCATTTTGATCTGTTTTCCTTCAGAGTAAGGTTGTTGGGGCCTGGCTGCCCCGGAACAGCGATAGCAGTACAGTTAGGTGACTTATATTACTTGTGGACCTGTTGCTTGGATACTAATGATGGATACTTCCTGTTTAACTGGCAGGACATCCTGTGCGTCACAAATTTCAGCGCAGATGAAGGAATTTTAATGACTGGCACAAGGCGGACTGAGAACCGTAATGGAATCACAAACATTTACTGTATGTCTCGGTTTGGCTGGACAGTGAAAATGCCAGTGGTCATGTCACTTTCCACTCTGCTTATTCCGCGTTTGGTGCCCTGTAAGTGTGATGTCTAGTTTTCTTAATGTTTCTTATAGGGCTGTCACTATTGATTATATCAACAATCGAGTATTTTCACCTTCACCCGACATGCACCGTCTCCCTTCCGGGATATTGCCGAGTAATCGACAAGGAGTATTTTAAATGATGTCTATTAGTAATTGTATAATCCAGTTTCACTGAGTAATCGTGGCGGCTCTAGTTTCTTAATGAAATCAGCGCTGTGCTTCGGAGGCTTGTATTTTGGCTCACCGTTGGTCATTGTCGTGTTTGCTCCAGTGACTGGACATGTTTCTTGTTGGTTGTGGTACCTTTCCTTTTAGGCATTCAGAAAGCTGCAAGTCTGTCATGTAGGGAAGGTTGCATTATATCAGCGATTGTTTGAGTTATTCAGGATTTAAAATCACATTATGTTGGGGCAGGGGAATCAGGTCACTTCTAGACAGTACTATAGATATCTAAATGATTGGCTATAAGGATCACATTAATTGCTCTTTTGGAAGTGAGAAAATGGTGTATTGTGACATTACTGAGCAGATGTAGTGCCTGTGTGAGTGTGTCAGCGTCGTCTTCCTTTTCGTGGTCTCTTCAAAAGAAGTCAGACTTCTCTCCCTCGGGAACCAGTACTTGGCTGACTGTGTGATTCATGAGAAACAGGAGTCATGATGAAACTGACCACCCCGTACAGACAGAGCTTTCTGGGAACTGCGGGCCTCGCGTAACACACGTGCTGCACACATGCATGCCTTTAATCGAGGGCTGGATGTTTTAATGGGCACTTTAGTTTTCATGGGCAATCTTGTGAGACTGGTGCCCGGGACAGTTCTGCCAAATGGTAACTTTTGAGGTTTTGGCGAGGCTGCCAATACCCTATTAAAAACTAAGGTAAACTGTTAATGAGTTTCATGTAACAGTACGCAGTGCCTCCTCACGCCGTCCTACTCAGGCTGAAGTACTGACAAAAACTGTACAAATCAGTATAATTCAATAACGGCTCGCGAAGCAGCCTTCAGCATAGCCCTCTAATTAGATTTGTCTAGCGATACGCAGGCTGATTTGCAAAACTGCTGGAAAGATCTCACTCTGGTAATTACTCCCTTGGACTATCATGCAACAGGCCCTTGCCTGCCAGAAAGGGTGACCTTAAAGAGCTCTTCCAGCTGTCTTCTCACAAGCCATATTTGAGTCTGCGATGTTACATTAGCTAGGACTTCTCCCGGATCTCCAGTTCCCGACAGTAATGGGATTCCGCCATCCTTCCTGCTGATCTTCTTGGCACAGACACTGGATGGCCAGCTGTCAATAGGGCTGGTTTGGGTGTAGTCATCTGGCACGGCGCGTAGACAGACATGCAGTGCACTCTGATAACTGGCAGCTTCCATTTGCTCATGCTGATAGCAGTAGCACTCTAGGAGTTCTGCAAGTGTTGGCTCACCTGATGGAATCTGCTACAGTGGTTGAAACGTGGAGCACTTACACAAGGCTCCATGTGCTGCCAGGGATATGGGTTTTCATGGACACAAAGTTCCCACCCGGACATGTGCAAATAGCTTTACCGAAATGTAGAGACAGATTTTCCATATTGCTAAATATAGTGTGGACCCCCTTCTGCATACTGAGTCATTCATACAAGGTTGCATGTCTCACTTGTGCACGGTCACTCTGCATGTCCAAAAATACTCCATATTTACACCTTCCGACAAGTCAAGAAGAACTTGTAATACAATGATTAGCCAAAAAATGTATCCCATAGATTTGTATCTACCGGCATTAGCTGTTCTAGGCCTCTGAGGCTGTTTACAGTTGGTTTTAAAATGCATCTTGGCCAATCTGATCACAAGTGGACAGTGCTAACTACAAGTATAAACAGCAATCAAGACTAGCCTAGTACTAGCCAAGTCAAGGTGGTCTCGAATGCACTTAACCACACGTCTTGTGTAAACGTGTCCCCGTCAAGCGCGTCACGATAACTGTGCATGAGGCCGTTTGACCTTCTAGCGGAATTGACACAGGCAGTTATGAAATCTGAACACGAGTGGTCAGCTGGACACCTTGGAGACGCATGATAGGCACAGGTGGCAACGATTTATCCACCTGTGATCCAATCGCCTAAGATGCATTTTAAAAACCAAGTGTAAAAGGGGCTTCAATGTTTTGTGGTTTTGACTGATAATTTGAGTTTTAACTGCAAAAAGACAAGCCAAGAGACAGCGTGGAACTGTGCAATGGTAGCTAGGCATCCTCTAGGAGACAAAGGCAAATGGGTTATAGTTCATGATGGCTCAGGCTAGAGCGAGGTAATGTGGGATGCCTCCAACAGTGAGTGTATTGGTAGCGATAAGACGTGGGTAGCTGTTTTCCACCATGTCAGTTACATAAATACCCAGGACTGTAGGGCAGAAGCTTTGGAAGCCATAGAATCTATTACCAAGGGCTGTCACCATCTGCTGAGTCAGTCTTTAGATGTTAGGTCCAGAAATGGAAACGCGATACAGGGTTTCTAGGGAAAGGAGAATCTCATGGTGTCTTTGTCTGATTGACTGACTGACTCCTTGCTACTTTGCTACTTTTTTTTTTTTAGAAGACTGTGATACCTACAGTATGTGTTCTAACGTAGCATGGAGGATGTAGCATATTATCCTGGTGTACTAGATTCTAGCATCAACCACAAGGAGAAAGGCAATGCTATCTACTGTTTCTCTGCATGCCATTGGATGATGTTACCAGTTAATGCAAAGTGCTCCTTTCTGCACGTGACGAGTTAATGTGTTGGATTGGTTTTGGCTTACTAAAGTCTCCATTCCCTGTTTTTGTTCTTCAGGAACGTTTTCCCTTCCAACCTGGTGGCAGCAGCCTTTCAATCGGTGAGTCGCCAAATTCACGCCGGCAAGCAGCCATTTACACGCAGTCTTGCTTGATGTTTGCAGTGAGCATTTACTCAGTGTTCCAGCCAAACATTTTAAAAGGTCCACACTATCTCATTAGCATTATATTATCAAAATATTTGTTATATTTAAGCTCTCCTATATGTTGTTTGGAAGTGGTGTAGATGAATGTACCAACCATAGACAACAAAATGGAGATGTTTTCCTGAGAAAAAATATAATAAATAATGGCTAGATGTTCTATCTGTCTTTCAGTATTCCACCAACTACAAAAATGTCAGCTCAAAAGAAATGAATGAAACGGGCTTTGTCCTCAACACCACCTTTGAGCGGGTGAGTCTCGCCGTAGCTGTGTCCTGAGTGATGCTTCCCCGTGTGTCCTATAGTATACATGTACCTGAGTAGGACATCTCTGACTGTTTGCTTCTCTGTTTATTCGCATGTATTTGAATTTGTAAGTATAACAGTGACCAACAGTGACATGTTAATGATGCAACACTTTTGTCCCGTATGACTAAATAAGTAGAAAGTCTTGCACTAAAGAGCCTTTATACAGCTGTATTCAAGCTGAGTCCAAAACTATATTAAACCTTCAGCCAAAATCCTCAAATGAACTGATGTGTAATGTTCGAATATTATGCAGCTGAACAGGGAGAGGCATATAGGCATGTAAACATCTGATTGTCAAGGTGTGTTGTTAGTGGTTCCTCCCTTGTTGCAATGGTGTTTTGTTTGATGTTGTCTGATTTTGTTTAGTGTGCATGTGAAATTCTGCAAAAGAATGCCCCTCTATGAATTAATCTGTGTAGTGTGTTCAATATTATCTATATAGGCCCTTTTTAGGAAATGGTTGTATTTAAGTTCCTTCTACTGGATCCCTAGGTGCCAATAGGCAAGGAAGTGGAGGGCATGAACATCTTGGGCCTGGTGGTGTTTGCCATCGTGTTTGGTGTTGCACTGCGCAAGCTCGGAGAGGAGGGCGAGATCCTCATCAAATTTTTCAACTCCTTCAATGAGGCCACAATGGTGTTGGTGTCCTGGATTATGTGGTGAGTGTCCCCATGCAGGTTTGTGTGGCTGGGGGTTCTTTGTGAATGGGATATCGGAGTGTATGAATACCTTCTTATTTTAATCCCTTAAAAATGAAGAATTCTGTAGATGCAGCATGAATTAATTTTGGTAATCGCATGATATGTATGAGAGTGTATAGACTTTGAGACTAGATTTTGCCCACAGGTATGCCCCTCTTGGTATCATGTTCCTGGTCGCAGCAAAGATTGTGGAGATGGACGACGTTGCCATGCTGTTCGCCAGTCTGGGAAAGTACATCGCCTGCTGCATGATTGGTCATGCACTGCACGGACTGCTGGTCCTGCCGCTCATCTACTTCGCCTTCACACGCAAGAATCCGTACAACTTCCTCTGGGGGATTTTCACTGCCCTGGCCACCGCATTTGGGACCTCGTCTAGGTAGGCAGTTTTGCTTCTATCTCTATTTTAATGAATTATTGTTGAATCTCTTTGGGTTCTCAAGTCAGAGTGGATTTCCTCTGAATCTGTGGCCTGTCTTACCTAATTCTCATCCGTGTTTCGTGCCCTTTTCTTGTAGAGAGACCATTTTTGTCTCCATAGTTTCTCCTCCTTCATTCTCTGCATGTTCTATAAAGATACGTCCGGACACTCCACATCATTCCATTCTGGGTCTTCACAATCTCATTGCCCTCCCTCGTTTCCTCCCAACTGCTTGCCCTCTCCCCCTGACCTCCAATTTTTTGCCTTGTCCCTTATACCTGTTCTCTGGCCTCGTCTTCCCTGCCCAGTTCGGCCACGTTGCCGCTGATGATGAAGTGCGTGGAGGAGAACAACGGCGTCTCCAAGCACATTAGCCGCTTCATCCTGCCCATCGGGGCCACCGTCAACATGGACGGAGCTGCTCTCTTCCAGTGTGTGGCCGCTGTCTTCATTGCCCAGCTCAACTCCGTTTCCTTGAACTTCATCCAGGTCATTACGATCCTGTGAGTGTGAAACTCTTATGTCTTGTTTCTTGAATTCTGAATGAATCTTGAAGAGTGGCTGGGATCTCAGGCTATATTTTGACCGCCATCTTGGAACTGCACATTGAATTTGTCCCGCCCCCCCCCTCCATCAGAGTGACAGCGACAGCATCCAGTGTGGGAGCGGCTGGCATTCCTGCCGGAGGTGTGCTCACCTTGGCCATTATCTTGGAAGCGGTGAACCTACCAACCAGCGACATCTCCCTCATCCTTGCTGTGGATTGGCTAGTGTAAGTTTGATTTCAGCTTCAGCTTCCAATCACGGAAAGGCATCTGCAGTTTTAAATGGCGGGAGCCTTTGTTAGTCTAGTAGCAGTTGTAGATATAGCTTGTCTTATTCAAGCTTAATCCTTCATGAGGTCATGGTGTCTCTCCACCCTTTGATACAGCGACCGCACCTGTACCATCCTCAACGTGGAGGGCGATGCCTTTGGAGCGGGACTGCTGCAGCACTTTGTTGATCGCAACGCCCACAAAGACGGGCTGAATCCCAAAGAGAAAGCGCTGGTTGAAGTGGTGTCAGTCAGGCCCGAGGACTCGCCCCTCATTATCAAGACCAGGAGCGAGACTGAAGACAAGGTGGCGGGGGTCCGGCCCAGTGAGGAGGAGTCTGTCATGTAGGCGGGTCGGACTCGCTTCACCTGACACGAAGAGAACGACACACTGCCAGGACATTCACTCCTTACTTTTGACCAAATTCTGAAAGCACATATCGACTTGTAAAAATATGCCCCCCACCCCCTTCTCCTTTTTGATTGCTGTACATTTTTTTTGGTACATTCATGAGTCAAGTGTCATACAGGTAAGACAGCAAAACCTAACAGTAGGCTCTAGCCAAAGATCCTCCTCTGATTTGGAGGTGGTTGTGTGTTCAAAAAGAGGAATAGATAAGACTAAATCCTTTTCTGAAGCTCACTTATTTGTTCCAAAGGGCTGATGTATCAAGCTTTGTTATGTTACTTTAGAGGTTATTAGGTTATTTTCAACCAAATTAGTTACCTCATTTGACAAGTAAAGGTAACACTAAAGGCCAGTAGGGTAGACACAGGGGCACCTCTTGAATTTTGGGACAGCATATCCCATTTTTTGCCGTCCGTTATTACAGGGCCTTTGAAATCACCCTAATTGCCCCCCCCCTACCAAATCTCTGCGTAAACATGCATGCTTGTGCTTTATATTAGTTTAGTTTGGAGGATTATTTGCCTCTAGCACCTCCTGCTTCCTATTCATATCCCCTGAGTCGGTTCAAACCAGATCAAGCTAGATCTGACTTTTGCAAACTGTCTGCGATATGATACCTACCACTCCTTATTAGTGGGGTGCGGGATTGCACACATGTATGGTTGGATTGGGAATCTGATATCTATGCGATGTAGTGTTCACCAAAATGGCTAGTGCTTTGTATATTTATATGTAAATTTTTTTTAATATTTCCAAAGAACTCTAAATGCAGTTTTATCAGTTTTCCTTCAACCTTGACAATGCGTGATTTTTTTTCAGTTATTTACATTAACTGTCTTCACCTGTTTGTAAGTGTGTGATTATGACGTGTGTGTATTGCCCATCTGCCGAGAAACTGTTAGTTTACGTCCAGTGTACCATGTCTGTTCCTGAGCGCGTTGGCCATGTAGTTTGTCCGATATAGTAAAAGCTTTAAAGAACATTCCGTACGCTTCCTGTGCGGCTTCCTAGCCACAGCCAAAGAAAACTGTCACGGTCCGAAATGTGCTCCGTTTTTACTGTAAATAAAATTGTATTATTTAATCAGTTTCATACATTCATCCATCTAATTTTTCACAAGCATCAACCCATGCCTTCCTTATGATTTGGTCTATTTATACTCTTTAGTGAATGGGGCTTTTATTTTGGCGTGGTTTCCGCTTAGTACAAATATGCGGAATGTCAGTTGGTCGTAAGTGTGGCTGAAATCCATGTACATTTTTTATCCATCTACATTGAATCAGCTTCTCCTGGTCGGAGTCACTGGGCCTGGAGCGTATGTCTGTTATACAAAGAAATGTCAAATCGCACTTTACTTTTTCTAGGTATGATTTTCTAATTACCAGCATTGTTCAACAGAAAAATGCACGTCCGGCCAATCATATTCGATTCATTTTCTCACAATATCTATTGTTAGATTTCACATGAACTACATTTTTTTTACAGAAAAGCTCTGTTTGCAAATACTATTGTCTGTATGATTAAAATAAAAACAATTTCCCATATTATGCTTCTATTTTGTTGGGTTCTGATTTTTTAGTGGTAAATTCCAGACTGCATCTTAAATTTATGTGCCTCGTCTGCCACCTGCTGGAAGTGGGTGAATTACACCCTAGTCGGAATGGGAGTCTGATGACGAATCACCATAGCACACTATTGGTAATACGGAGAAATCTATTCACCAAATTGGGGGGAATATAATGCAGAAGAATACACAAACTATTCACAGAGCTGGGGGCAGGAATCCAGCTCACAATCCAGGGGATGCCACTACGTTTTAAAATAAAAAATTCAAATTCAAAAGATGGTAAAATCTCAATTTGGATACCTACCACAAACAGACTGCAATAAGATATTTTGACGATCATCGTAGCTTGACAACACCCTCAGGAAACACAGCAGAGACACTTCTTTTTATTTGAAAGGGGTGTAAAATGGCAGTGTCTGAAGGAGAATCATGTGCTAAAACATCTACGCCTGTGGCTTTGTGCAACAATTAGTGCTTCACCACATGCAATAATGAGATTCACACAGTGAGAATATGAAACTTGTCTGTGTAAAATATGCACCAGACAGGTATCTACATCTGCCACTTTAAGAAAAGCAAAAAAAAGAATTTCATATGTGTAGTACCTTTACTGGCAGCATGGCCAATCAGAGCCTGCCATTATAATTTTATATCTAACACTGGTTCAAGGTCATGCTATGAAATCAGTTCAAGTTTTGTGTCTGACAGATGGCAGCGTTTCCAGCAACTGGGAACTAACTTACTGTTTAAATACACATACAGTACATGTTTAGATTGTGCAACACCTAACAATAAAGTGAAGCAGTGCAATAGAACAGAAACAGTAGTCTTTGCTGCAGGGCAGCTCAGGGAATTAGCATTATTTGAACGTCCAAGTCAGTTCATACACGAGTTTTGCTACTTCTTCTATAGGCAAATAATTTTGCAGTTCTTGTTTATAAGCAAAGGTGTTCGTTTGAGATTTACGGTGTAGCTACACGTGTAGCTATATAAAATAAATATAGATAGACAGCTCCATTCCCTTGTACTGCGAGCGCACACTCGAGCTGCGTCTATGCTCTCCAGTCATGGGCAGAGTACATAGTCATATGTGACAGCCCAGCCTTGCCATACGTTGACATAAATGGGCCTTTTATCGAGCTGCAAATCATATGACTGTTATTCTACAGACAATAAATAAAGTGGCATTATCCTACAGTTTGTGCGACAGTTATAGCAGAACTGAGAGGCGAAGAACCAGCCAATGCGTACTGGCATCGGCAGAAGGTCTATGTAATCACTCAGTGAGAATATAAGTACCTGCAGTGGTGACGAGAATTGCTCCCCAGCGTCACGCTGAGCTGTGCTAGTAGATAAATCAATAAACAAGCTTCAAAAGTTGTATGCTGTTCATTACTTCTGACGGACGATTATCTTGGCACAACTTAAATCCCCATCATCCATTTCTCCCTTTAAAGTCGACTTCTATCCAGTCTCTTTTTCGTTGGGTTGGGGTATTGAGGGTTTTCAATGACCCCCTCACCGAATTTGAGTTCCAGGAAAGCTCGGTGGTTGTTAGGGCCATAAGCAGTGACACCCGCAAACTGCATGGGCACCAGAGGCTGGAGGAAGTGTTCGGGGAACTCCACGTCTTGCCTGTGCTCCGTCCAGGTATCCTTGGTCATGACACCATTGCGGGCATAGAAGGGCCAGAGGTCCACGTGCAGGTGGTTGGACTCGCTGTACTGAACCCGGTAGAAGTCTCCCTCTACCGCACGCTCCCACACGTACCCGTTGGCATCCACCAACGAGCCGGCGTCCAGGTTCTTCAGGTACTCGCAGTTGGGCACGTCCTCCAGGTAGATGCCGAGGTCCACGTCATAGTCCCAAGGGATGATGTCCTGGTGGCGGGCCGCCCCCAGGAGGCTTCCTCCTTCCAGCCAGTAGCGCACTCCCGCCGTCTCCAGGATGTTGATGACGTACTTGGTGGTCTCGCGTAGGGCGCGCAAGCAGCAGGGCGGCGTCCAGCGCTCCAAGTAGAGGTACTCGGGCGTGTCGTCTTTGACCGTGCCGAAGCAGCGGGCGATCTCCTTACCACAGCCGAACCACTGCTCCTTCCCATCCGGCTGGACCAGGCGCTTGATGCCGAAGTCGCGCATGAGTCGGCCGGTCGCCTCCCGCTGCCGGCTCTCCGCCTTCCACTGGTTGTGGGCGGAGCTGAAGAGGGGGCGGTGACTGGCGGCGAAACAGGGCCCCTCCAGGAGTTTCACCTTCCAGCCGCGCAGGGAGGTCTGTATGAAGAGGGAGGCCAGCAGGGGCCGAGCTAGCGGGGTCGACAAGTTGAAGAGGTCCTCGGAGCGCATCAGGATCGCGGCGTCCCCGCGCAGGGCTGTGCAGACACTACCGCTGCTGCCCGAGGCCGCCGGGGTATAGGTCGCCGTCCACTCCCGTAAGCTGACCCGGAGGTGCAGGCACTGCACGGCGGAGCGTGCCAGTACCGGAGCAGCCACGAGCCGCACGGGGCCGCCACCTTCCCCCTCCAGCTCTCGAATCAGGCGCTCCAGCTGCCGGCCCTGCTCCAGCTCTGTGCCGTCCGGCACCAGCAGCACATACTCAGTCTGGACGTGGAACTCAGGCCGGTGAGCCTGTGGTGGCTGCTCGGGGCTGGGGGACAGCACCAGGAGGCGTGCCCCCTCTGGCAGGGCCAGCGGCGGGTAGGGCAAGCTGTCGGCCACCGCCAGGAAGGGCAACTCGGGCCTCTGCTGCAGGAAGGAGCGGGCCATGTCAGCCACATAGTTCTCAAAGTCCTCAAACTCGCGCACCAGCACCGTCACCCGCGGGTTACGGCCGTTTCCTGCTCCCCCGGCTCCGCCCCCCACAGGCCCAGTCAGTCCTCCGGCGGCCCCAAGCCCCGACACCGGAAGGGCGGTTTTTTTGGGAGAGGGCTTCCCAGAATCCCGCCGTTTCTCCATCATTTGCTGCTGGGCCCGGGAAACATAGTACAGAATCAGGAGGTTCAAAGCTATGGCCCCAGTGAGGAGGCCCTGGCAGAAACTGATACGCATGGTACTTTCGTGTTGTCAGCCGGGGACCTGATAGGATCTAACGATGTGCCTGCAATTAATATTTTCCGGAACCAAGCTTATCGCAGCTTCAGTAGTCCACAGTCACCTCCAGCGAGCACAGTTCGAAACAAAAGAAGCTACATTTGTGCCGTGGTTTTCGAATCAACGCTATGTCGAGGTTATCTTAGATCACCGATAAAACTACGAAACTATAAAATTACACCAGGGTCACCTGAAGCGTCAACCCTCAAGGTGCAAGCAGGAAAAGCTAAACTCGATAAGGTGCTGCAGGTCACAGTATCAACCGGAGCCATCGCACTGAGCTATAAAGTTGCCTTTTTCTGGTCCAAGGAAACAGAATTTGTTGCTCGCAAGCGTTTTGTCCTCAAATTTGAAGACGGAAGATGCCACCGTTTCACGTACACTCGGGGACTGAGCATTTCTCATTTTCCCTTCTCAGGTGAAGCCTGGGGTATCCTGCAGATGGACACAGATCGCTTTTGGACCTCTTCAGTAAAAAAGCCATAAAGCACAATGTCTTCGGTCAGCTATGGTAACATCTGAAATAGAAAAATAAGCCAAAGGTGAAAATGAATGTCAAGAATAATTCTTTGCTTTTTATTGTGCATCACAGCATAAACTGCACTTTACAGCCAGACACACGCAAATGTCGATACATCTGTACGGACGGCAGCAACCTTCTTCCTCTCCTTGTTAATTGGGTTATAGGAGCTAACCACTATCATAACTTTAGTACAACACCAGCCAAATTCTTCTCGAGCAATAGCTGGCCAACAGACGGCCGCGCCCCCCTGACAGTCAGACTTAAAGTAAATGAAGGATAAATCCTACAGCACTCGTCCTTTTCTGATGAAAGCAGCAAATGTAGTGCAAACTTTTATTTTTGCTTTGCAAGAATCCGTTATAGTGCGGTTTGAGTTAATATTTGGACTGTTTTTTTCTACAATAAACCTCACACAGCTAAATTAACTGCATGACCATACACGGGCAGTCTTCCAAATATATAAAGTAAGTCTCACGATATATAACAAAATATTTTGGGATTTAGGTGCTCAATTACAGCCTTAACAAATTAATTTCATTTAATCATAATACATTTCGGATTTTTCTGGTCGATTTCTGAATGGCTATTTAAAAGCAAAAAAATATTATTAAATATTATTAAAATATTATTATAACTGTCGAATAACACATCAAACGTTACTAGTTACAACACAAAGAAGATATCTGAACGTCAATTGTCACGTAAATCATGTATGTGTCAACATTTTGGTATTTCAAAATTTCGTTTGCTGTTTTTATGTACCTAGTTATTCTACATTAGAAAACGTGGAATTTAAGTTACCAACGTAGATACATGCAAATTTGTATCTTAAAAAAAAAACCCGAATCTCGAAGATTTGACTTTTCAAACGTGACCCCAGTAATAAGGCGATCACCCAGTTGCTTAATTAGCATCTCCTACAATGAACCATTAATACGCGGAATTCCCCGACAGGTCCGATCGTGCGGTCGCCTTTTAATTCTCACTGCACATGCAACAGTGATCGCATGAATACTGACCTGCGGCAGAGTAAATGCGCGTTTTATCCCCTTTAAGATGGCTAACAGACCCCCCACGCAAACAGTTGCTACACTTGCGAAAAATATCAAATCAAAAAACACACGCGGAAACTGTATCGAAACCGTGCAAGCGAGCGGGACGTACGCTGCGGCGCAGGGGACTGCTGGGGAGCGCGCATGTATCCATCCATAAATCCATTATGGGTTCGTTTTATCATTGTTATTCCCCCTCTCTCTCCCCAGAAGGTGCGCTGTAGCCCCTGCATGGCCGCTTCGGAAATGAGCGCAGGGAAGCCGTGAGATCATAATGTGGCAGGAAGCGTCCGCCCCGGTTACGGCTGGGAAGAGGCTGGGCGCCGCGCTGCGCTCCGCCGAGGCCAGCTCACTATTTCGCAGCCGCTTCCCTATGCCTGCTCGCAGTTCCCGTCCGCACTGAGTGAGTGAGGAAGAAAGAGGGAGAACCGAGCGGTGGGTATCCCGGGGAAAAGGGGCATCATATCGGAATTATCTCTCTTTTTCCCCCCTCCCGCCCCTCCCTCCACCGCCGTGTCCTAAAGGCTGATCGCTAGGCGTAATGGAGGCGGAAAGGTCCGGAGGAACCGGCGGCACCAATGCGAATCTGGGAGGGAGCGGCGCGGGGCGCAATCCGAACGGGCCGAAGCCGGGGCCGGGGACTGCAGCGGCGGCGGCGGCGGTGACGACCACCACAGCAGCAGCAGCGGCGGCGGCGGGGGCGATGGCCGGCACCTCGCAGCCGCGGGAGCCGCAGGAGGGCCTCTCCCTGCCTGGCATCCTGCATTTCATCCAGTTCGAATGGGGACGTTTCCAGGCAGAAAAATACCGCTGGGAAGCCGAGAGGGACGAACTCCGGGTAACTCTGCCTTTTTGTTGTTTACCCCCCGATTTTCGCAATGATCCTTTAATGGGGTGCACATGCACGAGACACGCCAGTGGGCTATTTCCCTTATTTCCCAGTAGGGCAGCGTGAGGGACGCGCGATCGGCGCCCGGCTCCCGGCTCCCGGCTCCGGCCGCAACATTGTTTCGCCGTGCGCTCCTGCCGACATCAGGTGGCCCTTCGGGGCGCCTCGGCGGGCTCTGCCAAGGGGGGGGGGGACACCGGAGATTAGTGCGATCAACTTGTGTTGCAGCGATTGCAGCATCCGTCGGCTCGCACGTTTCTGCGCGATCGGGGGGGACGAAAATCCCTGCCTTAACGCAAGTGCGGGCAACAGTTTATTTATTCCAAAGTCTTTGTTTTTGTATGCCCCTACAAAGCATTCGCCTATGAGAGTAGCTTGCGTCCGAATAATAATCGCAGCGGTGCATATCGTTTCGGATGTAGGTTGTTTATAGTCTGTGGCTTCCTGTTGTGGAAATGGCACTGGACAAAGCGCAAACTGGACATACAGTAGCGTCCCCCCAGTAGCGTCCTATCGGAATGCTGCCTTTTTTTGGGATTGGCGGCGTAGATCTGGCCTTGATTCAGAGGTAGCGACTCGGACGGTCCGGCAGCAATGTTCATTTGCATCGCTTTAGAAATGGGGCGTTGGAGGAGAAGTAGCAGGATGTCATAGAGGTACCGTCTCCCGGTCCCATTTTCAGACCCTAGTCTGAGATTACCGCCGGTCACGTGACTCCAGTCTTGCTACATTTAGTAGTACAGTGAATCCCGCTGCCACACCATGCAATAATGATGATGATAATAATAATAGCGATAATAATTATGATGATATTACTAATCATTTTCCTGAAAAAATTTGCACGTTGACTATATGTCTTAAGACATGTCTGCTGTACATGTGAACATGTGAAGCCCTACCCTTATATTATTGGCGTATCATTGGCCCCATGGGTCAGTGATGGAGAGAGCATCTTGTTTTAAACTGCGGTCGGAAAAAAAATGAATCTGCATCTTTAAAAATTAAAGATCATAGATATGGCTGGCTGCTACTTATATAAGTGAGTTGGAAGCTTAATGGCACGTATGGGAGATATAAATGTAATTATCTTGCTATAATAAGAAGGAAATTCGTGTCTCATTTAATCTGCGTTCGATTTGAGCTATTCTAGTAGGTAATGGTTGAATTCAAGGAGAGTGTGATGCCGTTTATTGGTGGTAGACTATTGTACTCCGACATCAGGTTACTGACAGAGGAAACACGTCACAGAATAAACACTTAAGTCTATTTACAGGTTGACACCGGTTACATAAGGCTGTAAAGTGGCCGGAAAGGATGTGTCCTCCTTACATGCAGTATACCTGACGCAATTGTTTTTTTGCCTTGGTCTTTTGGTGGTTGTCTTTACTGGAAACTGTACCTGAGCTTCTCCACGCAAGAGATTTGCTAGAAAAGTCCTTGCTGTTTGTTCTGTCTTTTCTCCATTTTCGGAATGAAATTAGGCTCTGGGAAGTTGTGGTTTGGTAGGTGCGTGGTCAAAATGACAGTGCTTTCTCTGTGTGTTTCAAAAGGTCAGAACTCATGCTTCTACCTTAACGAAAGAAGGTGCAGCTTTCGCAGAGGTCCTAGTCTAAGCAGAAGCAAGGCGGGTTGATTTGGTGTCAGATGGAGAACGTGACGTGTATCTTTGCGATGTTGGACAACCCTTTGTGTTGGGGAGGAACAATGTGAGAGATGTTTTTGGGAAGCACTGCCCACTTTTTCACCCCGACTTTGATCTTCCTTGGGCAAATACAGGTCAGGAAAGGCCTGTAATTTGAGTGAAATGTTAATCGGTACATTTGACAGGCTGCAAGTTTTCAGTATGATTTTAGTTTTCAAATTTAGTGTGGTAGTTGCCCTCATTTGACGGTATCCCTGGACTATGGTGATTTTAAATTTTATGATCTTTCTGTAATAAGGCAGTTTTAAAAAGGCTGGAAAGATCACGCACACGGGCCGACATTTAGTCTCGTATTTCTGCTGGGTGCTTATTGCGGGATGTACTTGAAGCAGGGAACTTCTAGGATCAGAAATGGACGGATTGTCATTTGCTTTAGGGAGTCTAAGCAATCCGACTACAACCCCTTTAGGGAGTCTGTGCATTCTTCTTGGAGGGTAATGAAATGACTTGGAGATTGACGCGGATCTGAGCTTGCATGAGGACCTTAATTCCCTTCTATATAGGCATGGAAACGTGCCATGTGTCTGCTAGTGGCAGATGAGTTTACAGCATCCAGCAGGACCGTGCGTGTACTAGTCTCGCTGAACCCTCTCTCACCAAGGCTAGACCCATGTCCCAGAAAAGTACTCTGTTGCACTTGCGTGGGTCTTTTGGGAATAGATGGTGTACAGCAGTGTGTGGATGAGTGTCCTTGACCTTATTGCAGAGGTGAAAGAAGTGGTCCTGGCTTGGATTTGTATTTGTGCGAGCTACCACCTGATTGAAACGCATATATTTTATCAATCCCCTATGGAGGGTGGGGAGGTGGGCGAGTCTCTTCTCGCTTGCCCCATTGGGCTCACTGTAGGCGCGGGCAAGCTTGGCTGCAAAGGGAGCTGTGGGTCTAAGGTCCTCACTCCCGGGCCGCAGACATACCGAGGTCGAGCGTCAACTAGTGACTTTCCGATCCCAGGCACAGAGGCTAAGCCCCCTGAGCCACACGCTGCCCCCCAACACAGTCCAATGCAGCTCAATATTGGTAGACCAGCAAGAGTCTGACAGTTAGTCAAAACACCCCAGAAGCAAGCTAGGGAAGATCTAGGTGGCTGACGTCCAGGGTAGAAGTTTAACTCCTGTTCCTCCTTGAATAGTAAATGACTGCTGAAAGGGCAGCCCTCATTGTCGTGATCTGTTCAGGCCTAAGGTATGAGGCAGGGTGGCAGATGGAGGCAGGTATCTGCATGTTGCTCTTGGTGCCGGGAGGAAGGTGTCCACCATTCCTCCTGTTTATAAAAGCAGCATTCCAATCCACCCACTCCTAGCCTGGCTTCAAATTGCCTCTCTCACCTGCCAGTTTGGTTTCTTCACCAACTCATCTCTATTTGTGCTGTATTACACGTGTTACATGTGCTATCCCCGAAGTTTCCATGTTGACTTTGTCAGGAGATGTAGCACTACAAGTTCTGTTGCTCGATATAGCAGTAGTCTATAAAGCGCAGGTGGGTAGTTCAGATCCAGAGAGGAAAAATCCAGACCAAGATTTTGTTGCAACCTGCTCTGTATACTCAACTGGTTTGTTGAGATTGGTTGGTTGGGTCTTGGTCTGGATTTTTACATTCTGCACTTCTGAGAATGCGTGTTTTTCTCAAGAAGTCCCCTGAAATGCAAACCTGCAATTTTCTGGTCTCAATTTCAGGTCAGACCTCAACATGCATACTGTAATAGATGGCCCTTTGTTTTTGTTGGAGTCGGCTAAACTGGGCCGCAGAATTTCAGCTTGGCGCTTCTAAAATCTTTGTGTGCATGTGAAAGAACATTTCTAATTTTGTTTTCTGGCTTTTGACAATTAACTAAAGTTTATCTGTTTAAACACTTAATTGTTAAATTTCACAGTACATAAACATTCAATGCCTTTGCGTAACCTCCATTTGAGTTTTTAATTGAACAAGCTTAATTAATTTGCAGGATTTGTCTTGCAAGTCTTAATTCAGTGATGGAGCAAAAACCCTGCTTTGTGATTTTAAATTTCAACATGTCTATTTTTTGAGCAGGACCATTTAGGATAATTCAATGTTCTCTGCTGTGTAGTTTGTGTGACTGGCTGCAGTGGTTGTGTCGTGTGTGAATATTATAATGGAAGGCCTGGTGTCTGAGTTGTTACTCCTCTAAACTTTTTAATGTTTCCTGAGCACTTCATGCCAGGGTTGCAAATAATAGAAGCATGATCCAGATAGCATCAGTGTCAGGAAGCCCTGGAAAAAGCAAACTTGGCAGTTGAATGATACTTCAGTGGTACGAGGAAAGCCAGATGAAGGATGGCAAGAAGATTTTTTCAGTAGCTCCTCCAGGAGATGTCCTCCTAACAAATGTCTGTCAATGGTTTATACTCGATGTAAGCCGTGTGGCCTAGTTCCAAAATTGTTCAGGGCCTATTGCAGCCACTGGGGGGCAGTAAGGAAACTCAAGCCTGTGTTAAAAACCAAAGTCACTGTATCATCAGTTTACTTTTTTCTGAATATATTAAATGCATTTGTTTAGATCTAATATGCTTTTAAGATGCGCCGTTGCATAATTGTCTCTTGGCAGCGTCTCGACTAAACTGTTAAACGGCACTCCGTGTTTTTATGGTGCATATTCATTCAGCGTGAAGCCGCGTTGCGTAACGGACCCTCGCGTCGCGAGAGGAGGGGGTCGCGGCCGCTGCCCACGTGGAGATCTGATGGCCTTCCCATGTGCGAATGCAGGCACAGGTGGCTTTCCTGCAGGGCGAGAGGAAAGGCCAGGAGAACATGAAGCAGGACCTGGTGCGGAGGATTAAGATGCTGGAGTATGCGCTGAAGCAGGAGAGGTGAGGAGGTGTGTGTGAGGGTGTGTGTGAGGCTGGGAGAGCCAAGAAACAGGATGGAGAACAACAGGGGAGGGTTTTTATTATTATTTTTAAACACTCTGTGGCTGGAAGGACCAAACGAAAGGGCTTTCGTTTGTGGAGAACAGAAGGATGTGGAGCGTGTTGCTGGTGGGAGGGAATTCTGGGCTGGAGAAGTTTGGGCTGATTCTCTGTCCTCTGTATGGCTACGTGTCCTCAGGGCTAAACACCAGAAGCTCAAGGCAGGAACCGAGCAGAGTGCCGGAGAGAAGAAAGTGGAAGCAGAAGCTGAGCAAGGTGGGAGCGCTTTTCGCTGCTGATGGATACGTGTGGGTGTGTGCAGGGTGGGGCCTTCGAGACCCCTTGTGTGCAGGGTGGGGCCTTCGAGACCCCCTGTGTGCAGGGTGGGGCCTTCGAGACCCCCTGTGTGCAGGGTGGGGCCGTTGAGACCCCCGAGTGCTCCATGAGGGCAGGCCTTCTGCTGAACTTCATACCATCATGCCTATGAGTGAGTCATACAGACATCCTGTTGTCCTCTCTCGTCTGGACAGTGCCCAATGGCCCGGGCGTGCCTGATGCTGAGCCGACCAATCAGATGTCCTGGAAGGAAGGGCGTCAACTGCTGCGCAAGTAAAAAAAAAATATATAATTAATGCTCCTTTTGATATGATAGGTTTGCCTTAAGTTCGCTTGTCCAAGCAATCTATGCATCGTGTATTATTTATAATTTGTTTATGCAGTTTTAAAAAAATGGTTCATATTTATGATTAGGGGTGAAAACAAATATTCAGTAATTTTAAATTTTAAAATCAATTTTTCAAATAAGAAAAACATGAATTTGAATAATGTATTGCTGTTACTTGGAAATGTCCACATATGGCAGAATTATTGAAGTTTCTGTTTTCAGTCTATTTTAAGAGACTGGCAATAGCGACACTTGGCGGCGTGTCGTCCAGGCAAAAAAGATGTAGCCGAAACGGTCAGGGGTCTGGCGCTTTTTCAAACAAGTGGGGGACGGTAGTGCAGTGTGATATTATGCAAAGATAAACTGACCCGGCGTGATGCGTGAAAGAGCATTTGCAACGAAAACATCCCGGCGCAAGGGAGTGTTTAGACACGTAACTTATATTAGCTTCCCGGTTTGATGTCAATGTAGTTATGCTAAATAATTAAGCATTTTCCAGCAAACACTGTTCTTGTGCAAATAGTAAAGAGCATTATTGACTTATTCTCATTATAAACAGTTTTTTCCCCCCAGACCATGTGATTTTAAGGTTATTGTAGGGACTCTTTGATCAGGATTGACTTGATAATCACAGCACAGGAAAATGGTTAATAATTACATGGGGGCTAATTATGTGGCATGTACCCAAAACAGTAATTCTGTATGTCGTCTTTATGAACATTTAAAGAGTTGTGTTCAGTTGTGTAATTGACTTACAGTGATTTAATTGACTTAAAGCGAGTTTTTAATTTAAGTACCTCCCTGATGGTACAAGAGCACCTTTTCTTCTAGGATTTGAAGCAGCAACTTCAGGGTTATGCTTCAAATGAAGCAAAGCAGTGTGGATCTATGATGTAGCCTCAAGTGTATTTTCAAAATTCAGAATGTTGTGTTCCCCCCGTGGCTGACATTTTTTAATGTTTAATGAAATGCGAGAAAGACTTGAAACATGATGGCTGGTTTAACTATGTGTGTCAAACTGGTCATTTGAAATCTGAGGTCTGAATTTGATGTCAAGTCACAAGGCGAGAAAATCTGTACTCTGTTGGGGGTTTTTCACTGCAGCAAGCACCGTACTTTTGGAATCTCCGTAAAGTACCAAAAGTTCAGTACTTATTTTGCATTTGTTTTCCATTTGCGTCAAATAAAAGCACAGCATGAGGGGGGGCATTTTGTACTGGATGGCTGTAGTATGCAGCTGGACGATGATGGGTACCTAAACCTATGTTATGCACATACAGGTCTTACAGCACTAGTGAGTTACTTTAAGATCAGGCTTTTTCTTACTTTCGGTTTTATACGGACGTTACGGACGGTGCAGGGGGTTAATGTTTTGCTAAAACATTTTTACTTTCGCACAGGGAAAAGCAATTTTGATGATTATTTCTTGCATAGATTATATCCAATACATGTTTTTTTAAATCAGTTTAATGTTTACCTCCACTGCTTTTGCTTGGGCGCTGCATGCGATCTCCGAGACTATCATAATCATTCTCACCCTTGCTATTTTAATCACTCCTAGACAGATAACTATTTTTTTTTTATTTTATGTTAAGTAACTTAGAAATACCCCAATGTTTATTACTACAAAATCACATCGCTATATCTGGAATTTCTCAAATACCATGCTGTACTAAATTGCCTATGCCATCCTGATCTTGTTCTTCCAACCAGATTGCAATTATTATTTTTTTATTTTGTTTATTGCTGTTTTCTGAGCTCGTAACTTTTTTTTTTTTCCAAGACGATGGTCGCATTATGTTTCAGAATCTGGCTATTTGCATAACCAATTGACAGCACAAGTTACGCCCCAAAGTACCAAAGAAGTACCCCGCCGGGTTCGCCACTTTCGGTTTTTGAATTTTTGGTACTGGTACTTGACCGGAAGTCAATGGAAAAGTGAAAGTACCAAAAGTACCAAACTTCGCGTGGTGGAAAAGTGCTCTATATCCCATACTGGGTACTTGATTTATAGGGAGGTCTAATTCAGATTCAATTATATTTCGGTCCACCTGGTGGGGACCGATGATATGTAGCATAATGACTCTCTAGCTACTTTTTAGTATATAGTTTAGACTCATATCTGCGTAAAGGATACGATATTGGTGTGATGGGCGGTCCCCACAATGTCACATGACCCCTCTCCCCAGGTACCTGGAGGAGGTAGGCTACTCCGACACTATCCTGGACATGCGTTCCAAGCGGGTGCGCTCGCTGCTGGACCGCGGCAGCCCTGAGGTGAACGGCCCCCCGCCGGCAGAGCCCCAGCCCGAGCCGGAGCCTCACGGCGCGGAGTCTCTGCTCGTCCGCCAGATCGAGGAGCAGATCAAAAGGTGGGTTCAGTGGTGCAGAACAGTGTTTCCCGATCCAGTCCTGGGTACCCATAGCCGGTCCACATTTTTGCTCCCTGCCAGCCAGTTCACATTTTTGCTCCCTCCCAGCTCCTGGCAAAAACGTGGACTGTGGAAACACTGGTGTAGGTGGACAAGAAGAGCTTTGTTTTATATATAATCCTGTCTGTGTGTATATGCAAAAATGTCATAGATAAATAGCAAATGAACATAATGGCTGTCAAATGTAAGTATAGCATTACAGAGAACATTATTTTTGTTGAAATATAATGAATAACCTATTACTGGATGATTCTGTTATTATGAGAGCTGAGAGTGGTGGTTTTGGGTGTGTAAAGTCAGGTCAATTAGTGCCTCTGAATTTCTCAGAGTTATGGGTCAGTATTCCAGCGGGTGGCGAATTTTTGGTGGGGGGGAGGTTAATTTCCAGATAAATATTAATTTTCCAAATAAACTCTTTTTTTCAATTTTTGACAACCGCTCACGTTCACACTTTCTGTTCATGTCCTAAAAATAACGGTGACAGCTAAAGTTAGGAAATCGCTGATCTGTCCACCAGTTCCCATGCCCCCCTCCCGGGGTGCATAGACATGGCATCCTGCCCTTTTTGTACCTGAGCTGCATGGCATGGGCTGCAGGCCCATTGACTTGTCCGTGTCGCGCACACGCTCGCCAGGAATGCTGGGAAGGAGGGTTCGAAGGAGCGCCTGGGCGCTTCGGTCCTGGACAAGCTGCCGTTCCTGCGCGGCTGCGAGGATGACGACGACGAGGACGACAGCGACGAGGACGACGACTTCCAGGGCGTCACCACCGACTGCATCGACGGGCCGCGTAAGAGCAGGAAGGCCCGGGTCAAGGTGAGCAGCGCGGCTCTGGCGTGCGGATGGGCCGCACCCTCCTCACATCCGCCTTGGGCTCTTTGGCTGAACTTGCAGCCGACATTCTCTACTCTACTACTCCGGTCTGGGCTTAGGCCCAAGGCATTGGAATTGTGGGGCGCAGCCCTCTGGTGGAGAATGAAAGAATTGCAGGGGGGTGCAGGTGAGGGGATAAGATAATGAGAACAACAGTGTATTAACATATTACCTCCAGCAGTGGTGCCAGGGCCAAGGGAACCAGTCAAATTAATGTGAAACCACATTGTGGATTTGTGGATATGACACCAGTGTGCTTTGTTTTTGTGTGTGTGTGTTCATGCGCATGCATGCACAGCTGGGGGCGGAGCCCATCACGGCAGACCTAGACCCAGAGGATGAGGAGGATGAAGATGACTCGGAGGACGCCCTGGGAGAGTTTGACTTCCTGGGGTCGGGCGAGGAGGGTGAGGGAGCCGGAGAGGCGCGCATATCTGGAGACGGCCGGGAGTTAGGTGGGCTCTCCTGGGTCTTAGTGCCAGTCCTGTGTGCTGCCGTCATCAGGTTTGTCTCCCCCTGCTGACTAACGTCTGCTCTGCACCGGACAGAGAACCGCAGGAACAAGCTTCAGGGCATCATTTCAGATTTCCCACCCAAACCTTCTCCACCGCCTTCAGTCCCAGGACAGTCTCGTGCAACTGAAGGTACAACGCCCCCCCCCCCCCCCCCCCGCTCCCACGCCCCCCCCCCCCCACCCCCCCCCCCACCACCGCCCCCCCCCCGCACCCCCCCCACGACTCCGCCC
>JAODKM010000035.1:9068855-9082205 GCA_026780845.1 Petrocephalus sullivani | reverse complement strand
GTCTGGCCCGTGCACTTAAGGCCCATCTCTGCCATTTGTGCGCTCCGCACATGTCTCAAAGCCCTCCTCCAGCTGGCGACAGACTCCACTTGCCCCGCCCGTCTTGTAACACGTGAGAGCCCCCCAACCCCTCCCGGCTTTTTTTGTAATGCATTCAGGCTCGTATCAAATTATATATTTTCCATTTACCCTCTGGTTTTGTTTACCTAGCGGGTCTCGTATGTCATTCAGAAAAAGCTTCATAACGTTAAACAATAAAGATTTTGTACATAGAGCTTTGCATTTTTTTTGTGTTTGTGTAGAGTGTGGTTTTTAATTTAAAATTTTTCCTCCCTCTGAGGCTCATTGAAATGTGGATTTTATCATGTGCACTTCCCAGTGTAAGCATAATTACCTAGTTTATCAGTATGAAGTTCCTTATGTATGTATGTATGTATGTATTCACATGAAGTGAGATACTTCCGTGTTTCCCAAGAACGGATGCCTAGGCACAAAGCTTTAGTCAAAACGTCTCCTTTTTATTCTCCTTTCCAGAATTTATACTTTACAGAGCACTCATCTAAAAGACAACCAATAGCTAGCCAGACTGATGAAAAAGGCCCATTCACTTTCAATGCAGGATGGTAACTTAAGCTAACAGCATTGACACAAGGGGAGAAACTTCTCCAAGTCAGGGTTAGACACTGAAAATTAAAGTATGTGATCCAATACTATTTCATCAAGAAGAATATGACAAGATTTTTATATTATCAGAGGATTCCTGAATAGCTTTCATCCTTAATATAAACTGGAATTCAGATAAGTGAATATATGATATATTGTGGATTGGCACAACTTTTGTCAAGTTCCTTGGGGCAACTCTTGTAAAAGGCACTATATACAAATAAATTGAATTGGCTCTGACAGATTAGACCCTTTGATAAAGGTACATAAGTGGTCTTACGCAATATCTCAGGTTTTGGGTTTGCTGGGGTGAGATTCATGTTCATTAAATGCACGGACGTGTGAGTTTCCACTATTTTTCATGCGTGTAGGTGTGAGAGGTGAATGATCAGGGTCTCACCCAGGCTGCACCCCTGCCTGGCTCTGCCTGCTTTGCTAGGTTAGGGTCCAGGGCGACAGAAACGAATGGCTGATTTTCAGGGGGAAGTTGCAATGTGTAACAAGGGAATTCATTGTCCCCCACCACTCAAAATACAGCTCTCACTGGTCAGTGTTTTAAGGAACTTCAACAGTGTGTCTAGCCAAGACAATAGAACACAGGGCTAATTGTGAGTATCTAAACCAAAGTTATGTTATGGAATCAGACTGGTGTTTACTAAACAACTCCTGATTCATTCAAGGCTCTGGAAAGACTGGAAAGTAGCCACACCATAGTTCCTGGTGATATTTTCTCTCTTTTTTTCCTTTAACAAAGTCCGCACACACTCCAAATATGTTTTAAAGTAGGCAACAAGGGCTACTGTCAGCGTCTGGTGAGTTGTCACACTTCTTAATCTCTCTGGGTGTACCGCATTTATGGTGAGTTTAATATAGCAGAATCACAGCAGGAAAATCTAAGCACAAAGTGGACACTTTTCATGGCTTGGGAAAGCCGGATTTGAGCACACTTTTTTCCAGATTATGAATTTAGCCAAATTCTTTCAACTGCTGTTTCCTTGTCTTGGTTTTAAGCCAGTCAATCTCTCTCTCACGGCAACAAAAAAAAAAACATATCCCTAAACTGGGTAGATGTGGTTTCACCAGGTAGGTGACTGCCCTGTGGATCTGGTCCAGATTAAACCAATTAAAAAAAAAAAAAAAACGACAGAATTCAGTGAAAAATAGTGTGATAGTGGAGGAGGTGTAGAACGTAGCCTGTGGGTTAGGTGGGGACATGCGAGATGAAAAAAAAAATTTGTCAACACCGGCTTCAGGCTGTGGGAGATGGATAACAGCCACTCTTTGGGGCTGGAAGGAGAAGAGGAATAAACAAAACGAATCACTCGTTCACACAAGCAAAGAAAGGCAAGAGCAGGGGAGGGGTGACTGGATTAGAGAGAGAGGGGCGGAGACTAGAGGCAGGGGTGGAGAGCTAGTGATATCACAATGCAGCTGCTTACCCCCGCCTTCTGCTCATTGGCCGAGCGGCCTGCCCGTCGTTCCACTTCCTCCTCGAGTCTGGTAAAGTTCAGAAAGTACAGAAGTGGAGGCAGAGTTGAGGGAGGGACCCGCACATGCACTCTGAGGCTTTCACAGCAAGAAACTGAAACAGAGCACGACTTGTAAAGCAAGCCTGGCCAGGCCCTTTCTGTCTCCTCTGCTCTGAGTTTCCTGCTCTGCAAGGAAGCCATTTTGTAGGCCAGAAGAGCTCACCCTTTGTTTTTTTTTTTTTTTAAAAGTCTGTTTTCGTTCCCCTCTGGATTGAGTTTCTCTGCACCGGTCTGGACTTTCCTCTCTGTGGATCAGCTCCTCAGCAGAAGGCAGGAGGAAGAGGGCACCAGCGTAGCTTCTAAGCCTGATCTCTTTCAGCTGTTGCTTCAGGTGACTCCTGATATTTTGATTTTTTAATTAGAGAAACGAGGAAAAAAGGGGGGGTGTAGGGGGGGAGGGGGGTAACTGCCAGATAGGAGGGTGAACTTTCCTGCTTTGACTCTCTGGAAGGATCAGAGAAGTGGAGAGGCAGCCAAAGCCTGGGCTGTGAAAGCCAGGATTCTGGGTGAGTGTGTGGCTGCAGCACTCAGCACCGGGTCCTGCCCAGAGTTCCAGGTTACAGGGGCCCCGGCAGGATGGCCCACGCCAGCTCCTGCATGCCCTCGGGTCCTCTTTCCCCCTTCTTTGCACCTGGTGGCCCCTCTTCCTCGGGATCCATGGTAGCCCAGCCGGGAACTCCTGTCACCATGACTCCTGCAACCAATCAGCCGGGATTCCTGACAGACTTCGGATCTTCTCCCGGAGCCGGCGGGGCGACTGCATCCCCGGTGTCGGCAGCCCCTACCGGGGTCTCCTTCATCATCCAAATTGGGCTGACTAGGGAGTCAGTGCTGTTACCCCACTCTGCAGACCTGGCTTATGTTAAGCAAATTGCCTGTTCCATTGTGGACCAGAAGGTGAGTCCAATCATATAATGTCCTTAAATGACACTTCATTGTACATCCTGACCACATTGGGCGGTTATGAGCCTTTGTGTTGATTTGTGTTTGTTATTCTTGGGAGGGTCTACGAAAATTGCCTCCTAATTTGGATATAAGGCGTTTTGGCTCGCTTCATTTGTTTTGTTTATAACAGGCACCGGCACCCCCAGCTCGCGTTGAGTGTATTTTTAAAATCCGGTGCGCGGGCTCTTCAGTATACATCTGTGCCAGTAGCATGCCGACACGAACACACGCCCGGCGCTCTGCGGCGTCAGAACTTATACACCTGGAAACAGTCTAAACAACGGGGTTAGCGCTCAGAGATTGAGTCAGGGGTCAGTTTTAGACGAAAAAAGTTTTGCTATTATTAACTGTCAGGCGCATAGCTATAAATTCTTGGGCCCCTTGGTAGATTGCGGCAACTTTTTAGGGCCCCTGTGAAGTGTTGGGGCCCCTGAGTCTGCCAGGTTATCCCTGCCCCTCTGACACTCATGCTGATGGTAATAATAATAATGACACCTACCCCGGGCAGCTCAGGTGACACATGAACCTTGCTGAGATGCCAACAGAGTTTTCAGGCAGATAGTATATTTAGCCCGGGTTCTGTACCTATGCATCGACATTTCAAAAAAAGAGTCAGTAATGTGATTTCATTCACATTAATCTTTTAGCAAAGCAATTAATACATAGAAACCATCTTTGACTAGGGACTTAATTATCGGGGGGCGAATACCCCCCAATATTTAATTTGGCTTCATTCACCACCACCCCCCCCCCAAATAAACAGAGCTTTGTTTATATTATTGAGTTGACTCTCCTCGCTATTAAGTTCTCTCCCTTATACTCTTGCCCGGTGTAACACTGGCCATGTCCCTCACGAGTATCTTTCACTGGTGGCATTGGTGAGCAGACAGTCTATACACTTGTTTATATACTTTACAGCTGCCGTCAAACTGGTGACAGCTTCATTTTTCTCTGGACTGCTGGCATGCTGTCTCCCTGTGACCTACTCCAGTGCCCTTCATACGCAGCGATAACCAGCATGTATACCGAATTTCCCTCGGATAGACCCTTCTATTGTGAGTCCTTTGGCATCTGGCGCTAATTTACAGTCTGAACTGGGGAGCTTTTGGGTAAGGTATGTGCTGCCGTTTTCGGCGTCGCCGGCTCCGGTGGCCGAAGTGCAGTGGGTCACGGCTCGCCGTGTTTATTCAATGGCCACCTTCTTCCGTTAAAACATTCCATCCGTTCATTTGCTGGCGGCGGGTCCGCCTCATATCCCCTTACGGCGCATCCGCAGCCAGCCTTTCTCTTCGCTGGTTGGGCCTTTGTAAAAATTTGAATAATTTATTCATTAGTCTGTGGACCCTTCTGGACAGCATTCTGCAGCCCCGGCGTGTTAGTGGGGCATGTCAGCCCCCCATTGTCCGGGAGATTAAGCGGAGGGATTGGCGGCCCTGATGGGCCTGGTGCCCAGCAGTGCCCCCCCCCGCCCCACACCCCTGCTTGTGGCACCTGGAGACAGGTGTTGACCAAAGGACGCCCCCCTCAGTGTTTTTTTGCTTGGGTGTTTTGTCCCTAACCGTAACACCCGGCTTGTTTTGGTGCTGCCATGCTAATCAAGGACTGAAGTCAGTTTCGTAATGTTAATTCTTCTCTAAACCTGTAGAGCAAACCTCATGGGTTTGTTTTGGTGTCTGAAAAGGGTCCAAACGGGCAAAGCCCTGAAGCCATATCACCACACCCAGTCTTTTAAGTCCTGAAAGACTCTGGGAGGCTGGTTGGGTTTCAGGATGAATAGAAGATTTCAGACACTAGGTCTGAATACTGGGATTTAATTTGTGAAAAGTTACAAAAAGTGTTATCATTTCATGTTCAAGTGCTCACTACACTGGACGTTATCAAAGACATCATGGGAGTTTAAACGTGAGGAATTTCTAGCAAAGGAAATCTTGCATTGCCAGCAAAAGCCATTGCCTGGCCTGTTGGCCAGCTATTACATTTCCATATATGGGTGGGCAGCATACACACTGAGAGCGGGCAGCACAGTAACTCAGTGCTAAATTTGTTACGAAATGTATCATATCCATCTCAGCCTTCAGCCTCTTTTCCATGTCCTCGTCAACGCCTCATTCTCCCAATTTTTGAAAATGTTTACTAATTTTATAATGACTCATGTGTTAATAATCTAGATACAATGACGGATTTGTTATTTCCTGGAGTATTGAAATTGAATGTGATCCTGTATTCTGAGTCTGTTGTCCTCGTCTTCCATTTCCCCTGACGGTCTTATTGCAACGCTGAACCAAGTGTCAAGACTGACGTAATACCTTTAGGTGTGAATATGGAATATGTTTCTTTAAACATATTTTTATACACAACTAACCTCAATGTAGCACTTGTACCTAAGTTGGCTTCTTGACAGCTATATACTTGATATTATCTGCCTCACTTGTGTGTAGCTTTGGAAAATCATATCTTCTGCCAAAGAAATGTAGATGTAAATGAATCGTTTCCTAAGAGGGACAGCCAGCCCTGGAGGCTGTTTATGGTTCAGATGAAGTAAAGCTGGTACATATCAGAGTGAACATAAGTATGGGAGACTTGACTTGTCTCACTCACATTTAATGGGTTTGAGATTGCGATTCAGTGTACCCAGAAATCCAGACCAAGATTTTGTTTCAACCGACCAGTTGAGCATAAAGAGTCGCAGTCACAGAGTGCTCAACTGGTTGGCTTAAAGAAAATCTTGGTCTGGATTTTTACTTTTTGAACCTGAACTATCCACCTCGTATTTCTAACTTATTTATTCACCCTTGTCCCTTGGTAGCTAATCTGTGCACTGAATCAAAAATAAGGTTATTGTAAAGTCCACCCCACCCTCCAATCCTCAGGCTTATTCCGCTAATGTAATGCTCTCTTGGTGTTGCAGACTGGTGACTTGGCCCACCTCCCTGTCTCTGCAGACGGGCTCAGCATCAGCTGCGCCCTTTGCTTTGCCAAGACTCCACTTCTCTCTGGCCGTATGCATCATTAACACAGAATCTGGTGAAGCTTTGCGATCCTGGTTTAGTCTATTGCTTATTCAATCAGCACAGTTGTTTAATTAGGGTCAAAGTTATCTTGAGCCTTTTCCAGGAAGACCGTGATGTAAGGCCTGGTTACAGGGGCACAGCCTGCATGGGGTACCACAGGGCTCCCCCACGGCCCTCACCCTTGAAATGTTTTTACAACTTGACCACTGCCTTTTATTTGCAATATATCACAAAGAACCATCTACGTTTTGTGTTCAGAAGTTCTGTAGCTCTGTGGATATCATTCTACTTCCTCATGTAGGGCTCAGATTTGTTATGTTATGTGTGATTTTCACCACTGATAAAAGACACGGCACTATCAAAGTGACAGCTATGTTTTCCGTGATTTTAAAGCTCTTACAGCTTGCTTGTTTGCTGGTAGCGAAGGATGTGCAGATTCTCCAGTCCGCACTGTCTCACCTTTTTGACATCATGTGAGATGCTGCATGTAAAGAAGCTGATTGGTCAGGTTGGGAGTGTGTCTGGGGTACACTGTGTCTTTGTGGGCCCTAGAAAATGAACTTTTGATCAAATGGCCTTTTTACTCTGCAGTTTTTTGAGTGACTCGTAATTCAAACCCTGTTTCTGAATAAATTTACTTCATTTAAGTTGGTTGGCTGCAATTTAAGGGTGGTAGGAAATTAGGTCAAGTAAGTTTTTTACTGACAAAAATTCTATTCATGCACGATAGAAAAACTAGCAATACCTATACTACAGTTATGTCATGTGTGAAACAGGACTGGGTAACCTGGAGCCTGTTCCAAAAAACATAGGCACAAGGCAGAGGTCCATCCTGGACAGGACATACTTTATTCAAAGCAGCTTACAGTAGAGGGAAGGATTATTGTTTGCATGTTCCCTGTGATTTGAACCTGTAACCTTAGAACAATGCTTTACATGTTGAGCTACAGGGATGCACTTTTGGCTGGCTATGTCTTTGTAGTAGGGGATGAAACCACACAGGGTGAACATGCAAACTCCATGCCCATGCATAACCCTAACCCTTAAGGTGACAGGCTACAGAGTCACCCCCGGAATCGTCGGGTCCTTTTATTATTTATTTTTATAGTTATTTTTAAGATATTTTGTATTTGCATGGAGTGGACATTACTAAAAATAACTTTTTCTTCATTTTCAAGCTACAGTCAGAGTTGGGCCCATGAGACAGTTGTATCGCTGCCTCTTTTACTGGGCAATTTAATGCTCCTCCTTGTCGCATTAGAATTTAAACTTTTTGTCTTGGATATTTTCCTTTCCCAGTGCTTACCCCCCCCCCCCTCTAAACCCTTTCCTTCTCAGACTTACCCTCTGACTTTTGTTTCTTTTATGGCTTTAATTTCAGACGGGTGTCTGAAATCTAACTAACTCATTAGCTACGCCTGAGGTGACCTCACAGTAGTGCCCTTGTTAGGTAGGGAGAGAGAGCCTTGCTGGTGCATGGGGGTGGGGTTGTTGGGGAAGGGGGGTGGTCTAACTGCCCTTTGCAGGTGCCCCCCTGCCCCCCATAACCCATAAGCCACAAAAAAGGAGCCCTGTGTGATTTCCACCTCCATGCCTGGGAATGTGAGTAGGTCCCTGATCTCCTGTTTACTAACCTCAGCAGGGCTGCAGTAGGGCCTCTCTGTGGGCGTGTACAGACGGATGGTTCTGATAAAACCACATCCTGAAAGTCGCATTGTTGTTGTTATAATAGTAGACACCTTCATCCAAGATGCACTGAAATAGCTTACAGCACGTCCAATTGTTTATTCAGACCTGGATGTTCCACTGGGGCCGATTCGGGGGAAGTAAAAGTTTGTTTAAACGATGGAACTGATTCTGGTGTTCTGTTAGTGGGTGACATCGAAATCCTTCACATTCAGAAATCACCCAGTCATGGGGGCTCTTTGAAAAATGGTGGCACTGCTTTTTATTGGCTGTCAGAACTTCCAGTAGCTGTCAGAACTTCCAGTAGCCAGGGTTGAGGAATCACCATGATTCTTAAAATGCTGTAGATGTCTCTTAGTCTGGAAAGATATTTCATTTTAATTGTCCCACGATACCTGCTCAAAGAATTACTCAATACTGAGATCTGCGGTAGAACTTTAGATGCTATTTGATGGATGATCCTGACAAATCCAGTTTGCTACACCGCATGGCTCCTTACAGTCTTCCATTTATCCAAGGTATTCTTTGCTTGTCTAGCAAATCAGGCGTTTAGCGCAGTAGTGAGAAACCACAGCTTCACCTGCCTTTGTGTGGTCAGCACATACAACGACACGGCACCGCATACGACAGAGCCGCAACCGGTGCCATCTGCTTTGCACGCCGCCCCAGTGCACGTGACCCTTGCCGAGCCCAAAAACGCCAGCCGATCCTTTTTCACCAGGCCCGCTCCTCTCCTGAGGCCGCACCTCTCTCAGATGGACAGTGATGCTCCCGTAACATGATGCACACCCACAAACCGTTGCTCCTCATTTGCATCGGAGCGGAACAGAGGTTCGTATTTCCTGGCTCGGCCTTCCGTATCGGCAAAGGTGAGGCCTTACATTTGACTAGTCAAAACTGCTGTTGATCACGTCGGCATTCCAGCAGGAAGAGGAAGGCAGGAGGGAGGTCACTTAGGTCATAGACAGAGTAGGAGTGCACCATGTAGACAGTGACGCGCAATGTCGTCGGAGAGCAGATGTGCAGTCTTTGTTCGCTTACTTGTTCTGCAAATTTAAGATCTAGCCCAACTATTTTGCTGTTTAGCCCATTTTATGAATCCTACCAACCATGCATAGTCCATACATACATATATATATGTATGTATGTATGTATGTATGTATTAATATGGTCTTCACAAAAAATAACTTTGAGGGTAAGCGTGCTCTTTTGAATCACTTGTTGTGTTTTTTTGTTGAATTCTTCTCACCTTGTCTCTATACCATCAGTTATGTCCATGGGCGTACTGATCAGCTGTGCCCCAGTACTGATCAGCTGTGCCCCAGTACAGCTTTACCTCCAACAACTCAAAAAGTTGTCCGACTCTATCAGATCAATTTGCTCCTTTCATCCCCTTTTCTGCTTACACACACTGCGTCAGGGAGCACTTCAGGGTGTACCTTTACTGAGTAAAATAAAACATAGGTCAGAAAAGTAATCTGTTGTAAATAAGGGGAGTAGAACGTCCTTGGCCCTGTTGTGTGTATGCTGGCTGTCACGCCACAAAACATAGTTAAACCAGGATTCGGCTAGCCATGCTTTCTGGATGTAGAATTACTGTGACTGGAAGTGAGAGGCACGCTCTTGGAACAGTGGCTTAACCTATTCTCCAACATAATCAGCTATGAATGAACCTGAGTTGGGGTTTTTAGTAAACTTAACTTTAAATGGTTTTATTGGACATACGCATTTTGGCTGCTAGCTTGAAAGTTTAATAACATAACTAGATCCTAAGAAAATGTGAAGTTTTCTTGTTTTTTTTCTGTACCTACAATACCAGCTAGCTGAGTCAGATATAAATACACTCTCATGAAGGATTCAGCACACATAGGAATCCCCTTTTCATGTACAGAGAGCAGTTATCTGCAAAGGCGAGCTGCAGAACTCCTTATCTGTCTCTCACCTCGATCCCTGTGCCTTTCAGAACATAGGGGTCCAATCGAGGTGTTTACACTTCTCGTTTCTCGTTGGCTTCCTCATATGTTTATGTGTAACGCTGCCCTTTGTGTCATACTGCTTGTCTTTATGAGGTCACAGGTTGATCTTGCTAGATATTTATGTGAAACATCAGGGACCATGGCCTTGCTGCAGTGACTCATATGTTGCACAAGCTCTGACATACAGGGGCACCAGAAGACCCGGAGAAGTTCGTCACCGACAGACAAACTGTGTTAAACTCACATTGCCAGAAATTCAGACAGTCCCCAGGTTAAGAATCTCCGACATATGAACAACTCATACTTATTATTATGTACTGTATTACCAAGTGGAAGAGTTTAAGTATCTCGGGGTCTTGTTCAGGAGTGAGGGAAGGATGGAGCAGGAGATCGACAGGCGGGTCGGTGTAGCGTCAGCAGTGATGCGGGCACTGCATCGGTCAGTCGTGGTGAAGAAGGAGCTGAGCCAAAAGGCAAAGCTCTCGATTTACCAGTCGATCTACGTTCCTACCCTCACCTATGGTCATGAGCTGTGGGTAGTGACCGAAAGAACGAGATACAAGCGGCCGAAATGAGTTTCCTCCGCAGGGTGGCTGGGCTCTCCCGTAGAGAGAGGGCGAGAAGCTCGGTCATTCGGGGGAGACTCAGAGAGGAGTCAGATGAGGTGGCTCGGGCACCTGGTTAGGATGCCTCAGGGACGCTTCCCTGGTGAGGTGTTCCGGGCATGTCCCACTGGGAGGAGGCCCCGGGGGCGGCCCAGGACACGCTGGAGAGACTATGTCTCTCGGCTAGCCTGGGAACGCCTCGGGATCCCCCGAGAAGAGCTGGACGAAGTGGCCGGGGAGAGGGAAGTCTGGATGTCCCTGCTTAGGCTGCTGCCTCCGCGACCCGACCCGGAACAGTGGTAGGAGATTGATGGATGGATGGATATTACCTAAAGATTTCAGCAAAATTTGTGAGTAGAAAGAATCGGCAGAAGGGTGACACAAAGGATAATGTGCAAAGCTGAAGGTCGTGTGTTTATCGTCGTCCATAAACCAGTTTCCATCACAAGACAGAAGTCTTCGGTTGTATCATGATGCAATTATGCTGCAAACTGGTTGGCTGTTTAGAACAACAAAGGATGACATTATATGCATAGTGCTGGCAATAGACTGAATTATAGGAAGGCATGAAGCTTTCAACCTGAAGAAAGCTCAACAAATTCAGTCTTCCTTTGTTCACTCATTTCTTTGGATTTAATGGAGCATACACTCAGCCTGAGTGGTGGCTTTCAACCCATTACCTCAGCCTAAGGAGAGGCTACAGTTCATTTGCATTTGGGTTCTCAAAACCAGCTAACTGCCTGTTTTGCCTCGATGGAAAGTGTTTCCGTGCCGGAAAATCAAACGCACACTCAGCGCATTGCCTGCGATCGGACTGCCTACCTCGTACTTATTGGAATCAACAGAAGAATGACACTGATTTATTTTTTGTGAATGTGGCCTGCTGACTGACTGGGTGTGGCTAGAAAGAAGTTCTAAAAAGCTCTGTCACCAGTGCAGACGTAAACGGGGGTGACGGCATCCCTCTTGGGAAAGTGTACATCCAGAGGGACAGGCAGTGCTCTGATAATTCTAGCAGGAAGCAAGCAGCCAAGTGGCTAACTATTCCAGCCTAGCATTATAGGTACTTGGCTAAGATGGATTCTTAGGAATAAGGGGAACGATAATTTTAGTGTTTGAAGTAATGCTTGATTTACCATTTGCAAAAGGACAGACACATTTGAGGGTTTATTTTCACTTATTCCATCTTCATCTTTATGAAGCACTGTGCAAAAGTCTTGGACAAAGAAAATATTTATGGCTTTTTATCTTGGTAGTAAACTTGTATTTGCTTAGAAAACACAATTTGACGTTATAATATATGCACATTAACAATAACGCAATAAAAGAGCTGGAAAAAGTTTGTGATATCTTGTCGGATTCCAAGATAAACTCCAGTTTGGTTCTCAAACCTTGTGTCAGGGAGACCTCAGGCATTCCACGTATTAGTTAAAGTTCTCCTCCTGCTCAATTAATTGATTAACCTGATTTGTTAAATAACTCAGTGGGCTAATGGTTAGCCAAAGGAGGTGGGGCAGGGGTTAGGCGGAAGTTTGCTACAAACACTGCAGTAGTTTTAGGAGAGCTTCTGCTGTTCCGGAATGGCTTAGCTGACACTTAGACAGACTCCATAGTTTTACATCAGCATGAAGATAATTTGAACACCATTTCTATGACTGGCTAAGACTTTTGCGCAGTACTATACAGTGCCTGTCCTAGCTGATGTGGTGCCCTAGGCGAGCATCACCACCAGCGCCCACCATTCAAGGCAAAGTGACAGTCAATGGCAAGCTGCTGCCCTCAGAAGATGCCAGCCACCTATGCTGCCTGTAGGGTTGACTGGCCTTGGTGCTGATTATGTACAATTGAAAGTGAAGCCTGGGGTCCAAGTACAGGGGTAGCCTTGCTTGAGGGCTCAATGGACATGTGACTCAGCCTTACCTGCCTGTGATTGGCTGATTCAAATCCAGACCCCGGCAGCTATCTCACTGAAGCACATGTGTCATCATCTCATTTTTTTGAATACATGGTTATATACACATATATATATCTCCCTTAACCTCCGGGATGGGCTCTGGACCCCGAGCAACCCTGAACAGGACAGGCGGTTACAGAAAATTTTATGTATGTATTTATTTATCTTTATCAAGATAATATTTTGAAGTAACCCCCCCCCCCCCCCATACGTCAATACTAAGGGGTGCCCTTCTTTGTGCCTGTTTATAAATATTTCCGCAGACAGAGATTAGGCAGGACATATGATGTATGATGTTATTTGGACTTGCAGCTTATTGGTCAACCTGTATATTGTTAACCAGCCCGACAGGCACTGAGTCTGGGACCTGAAAGCAGCGGCCGCCGTTTTCGCCTCCACACAGAGGCGGCTTTGTGTTTTGTGAGGGCAGGAGTGGCAGAAATGGGAGGGGGAGACAGACACCCAGGGCGACTAGGGATGAAAAGAGGCATGGTTAAAAAAAAAAAAACTAAACACAAACAAAACCTTGGAGGAATTTGAAAAAGAATCACTTTTCAGCGGACACGTATCGCACTGCTGCGTAAGAGCCGCAGAAGTAAGGTGCCAGTACAGTCAGAGTTTGTTATTGTGGCGCCTTTTCTCGAAAGTGACGTCTTCTGCGTGTAAATGAGGCCGACAGATTTATAGGGCCGAAAAGCAGAGCATTCAGCCGGCTCTACAAAAGAGGGAAATGGAGAGCTGGGAGCGTGACTGTTGGGAAAAGACGTGCGTGAAGGTGGGTGGAGGGAGGGAGGTGTCCACCAGGTCACAATGAGGCCATTCAGCAGTACGGCCTTACCGCCACCGGGGGGGGGGGGGGGGGGGGGGGGTTTTTGGGTTTTTTTTTTTTTTTTTTGGGGGGCCCCGAGAAAAAGGGCCCCGGCCCCCCCCCCCCGGGGGGGTGGGGGCGGGGGGGGGGGGGGGGGGGGGGGGGGCAAACAT
>JAODKM010000035.1:9034647-9051106 GCA_026780845.1 Petrocephalus sullivani | reverse complement strand
ATTATTATACTCTTGCTATACCTTTGGTTATCATACTCTAGCCATACCCCTTGTTATTATTATACTCTTGCTATACCCTTTATCATACTCTAGCCATACCCCTTGTTATTATTATACTCTTGCTATACCTTTGGTTATCACAGTCTAGCCATACCCCTTGTTATTATTATACTCTTGCTATACCTTTGGTTATCACAGTCTAGCCATGCCCTTTGTTGAGATCATACTCAGTAGGCTGAGCTGCTTATTTAGCAGTGGTCTTTGTAAGATCTGTGCACTGACTGCCTGTCCCCTCTCGCCGACCCCGTGGCTCTGCAGCTCCGGACCCCCAGCGAGGCCCGCCGCCTCTACACGGGCCGTCCCGTCGAGCTGGACAAGATGCTAATGAGCAAAGTGAAGGTGCCACACACGTTCGCTGTCCACTCCTACACGCGGCCCACCGTCTGCCAGTACTGCAAGAGGCTGCTCAGGGGCCTGTTCCGCCAGGGGCTGCAGTGCAAGGGTAAGCCAGGAGGGGGTGCCACCATTAAAGAGCGAGAAGTGGGAAGGGGGCGGGTAAAGGGGGAAGAGCTGGCTCACCTCTGGCCAGGATGCCGACACTGCATTAAACAGACCACTTTCAGCAAACAACGCTCTAAGCCAGGTGGAAAATCCGAGAGTCTCACACACTGCTGTTGAGAACAACAGTTTTCTCTCATTTATATTTTATGGAAGTACAGTCAGTACAAAAAGCAATTAAACGTATATTTGATCTGTACGCTGTTAATCCAGCGTAGAGTAACCCTGTTTATCTCACATTTCGAAAGTACATTTTTTATGAATTTGACTGTGAAGGATGATTTACTCCCTGCGTCTTTTGTACAGACTGCAAGTTCAACTGTCACAAGCGCTGTGCGTATAAGGTGCCCAACGACTGCCTAGGAGAGACCATTGGAGGTACAGTCGGGGGGGGGCAGTACAGAGTATATCTGTTTCTGTCAGATAAAATGCAGATTGATGGATAAAAAGAGATGACCGCGTCTTATAATACTTTGGGTATGTGTCAGTTGTTTCGTTTCGCTGTGTATCTATGTATGTCGATGCCAGTATGACTGTCCCCCCCCAGACATGCTGAGTCCCAACGTGGACCAGGAGGTCCCCATGGAGTACACCAGTGAGTTAGACCCTGAGAAGTCATCCATACTAGATGACCCAGATGATGCTTGCAGCATCCCAGGCTCATTCTCCCCAAACACCTTCCCAGACAACAGTCAGGGGGAAACCAACGAAGATCAGAGGTGTGTGACGCCCTCGTCGACATCTTCGTTATTTTTTTTCCACTTAGATGTAACATGAACATGAACCGAACAGTAAAACTGTAGCTGTGCCTCTAGTTGAAACTACAGTAAACTTTTCCAGCAAATGGTATAATTTTAGATTTAATCGAATGGGTCATATCAATTCACTCTGGTTAGTAGCAATAGCTTAAATTATCAGCTGAGGGCAGGTATCTGAGGTCAAGTGTCAATAATATTAGATGAATACAGCAAGGCCTATATACTTAATAACCCTAAACTTAATGCATGTTAACGCTCAACTGCATATAAGCTCTACACAGTTCAGCTTGTACTACATGTAACATGTAACAGCTGCATAAAACATGACTTTGATTGCAAGTCCTTATATCGGTTTATACAATATACTTATTTCGTAGCAGTATTATTCGTATTACTTTTTTAAATTTTCATTCAATTTCAGTTCACTTCTGTCTTCCGTACCTGCCTCAGCAGGTCCTGACGCATCACTTGGCACCATCATCCCGGGGAATAATTTGCAGACTCGTCTACTTAATTTAATAGTAATCTTCATCTCGGTGTACAAAACCGGGGCCACCAACAAGAGGGTAGAGGGTAGAGGGAAGATTTTCGGGGCCCCATACACTAGGGGGCGCTCATGAGCCTGTGAGCGTGGATATGGTAGCTTTGGTTTGGAGCAGCGTCCTGTCTTTGTGCGGCCCATCCTGCGACTTTGCTGACCCTGCTGTCGTCTCTGTCCAGCTCCATGGGCTACATTCCCCTCATGAGGGTGGTCCAGTCCGTCAGACAGACTACACGTCGCTCTAGTACTGCCATCAAGGAGGGATGGATGGTGCATTACAGCAACAAAGACACGCTGGTACTGCTGCTGCGTCTCCTTGCCCCGTGTCGCCTTCCATTCCAGCTGTCCTCCCACGCGCCATGTGCTCGGCTTACTATCTGTCCATCTGTTTTCCACTTGCTCCTTTTGACCCTACACAAGCTGCACAGTAAACACACCAGTGAAGTAAGAGATCCCCATCTAATTCTATTATCCTTCAAGGCAATTATAGCAGAGCTTTTGAGCACTTGTTGCAAACAGTCAAGCTAACACCGTTCCCGCAGTTGTCAGAGAACGCGTCGTTTACTGCCTGCATTCTGGAATTCAGATAAATAACCCTGTACCTCGCAGCGCTTCAGCTGGTCGCTCTAACTCCCCTTGCCTCCTTCTTATTCTCTCCTCGCTCTCCATTCCTTCCTCCTCTCAGCTATCGCTGTACTCCCTTCTCCTTCTCACCTCTCCTGGGACGCCGGCCTTTCTGAACCTGCCATGAACCCCATCCTGACCCCTGACCCTTGACCTCTCTTCCCCTACCCGACACAAACAGAGGAAGCGGCACTTCTGGCGTCTGGACTGTAAGTGCATCATCCTCTTCCAGAACGACACCACCAACAAATACTACAAGGTAGGTCCTGTCTACCTGACCACACAGCATGTCTACATATTCAGGGGGCACTCAGAAGAGGGGATATTTCAATAGGTTGTCAATATGACAGAAAGGGAAACAATTTATTTCTTTGGGCTCCTTTTTAGGAAATCACTAAGGAATATAGAAGGAAATTCTAATATGAGACTAAATAATCATAAATGTATCATGGTGTATATTTAAATAGGTCTACATTTATTTTTATTGAAGGACATGCTATATTTCTTATTTGGTTTCTAGTTATTTCCGTATTTCCGCAATCAGCCGTTTTGTAACGTTTTGGGAAGGCATGCCAGAGTGCCTTATGATGTTTTTCTGCTTGCGTAAAGTACATAATCGCCTGAGAACGGCTGAGGAGTGTCACATGGCATGCCCCAGATGTAAGGGGGATAAAATATAAGCGGAGGTAAAACTTTGTCTTGATTTAAAAAAAAGAATTCTGAATGCATTACACAATGAGCGCGGTACAGGATTAGGCTTCCTGGCCGCTTAAATAGAACATAGACGTTCCCATACCAGAGAATTACACTCCAAAATGCATTGAAGCTGAAAGACACCGTTTCTAGTGCGAGTTGACTGCTGACACGTTTAGGTTATGATTTTACATACAGTACCATGAGAAAGTTTAAAACAGTCTAAAAAATTATGTTAAGATGATCTTGTTGGTGTAAAACTATGATGATATGTCTGTCAAAGTGTGTCAGCATTTCAAAATCCCTCCTAAAATCACCATAGTATTTGTAACAACCATGCAATAGACCCAGCTACCTCCTGAGGCAGGCACGTCTCGTTTGGCTAATCAATACCTCTCTGACTTTTTAAGACAAATTTGAGCTGGATGTAAAATGTAACCAATACATGGAATGGCTGCGATACGTTTGGGAGCTGAAGCTGTGTTCTTCCAGGCATCCAACAAGATATCAGTAACTTTCTGGAGGATAGAAGAAATTTTAGTAATTTTTTTCTTGTGTTGCTCCTAATTTTCTTGTGTTGTAATGTAATGTTAAACTTTGTTTTTGTTCTGAGGACATATACCCTTAATACACAGATAAATAGCTTTAGATATTTCCTTTGACTGCCTGAGACTTTTGCACAGTGCTGTAAGCGCAGCTAACGGCCTGCATGGGTTCCACGTCTGAGTCCTCTGTGTCCCTTCTCAGGAAATCCCTCTTTCTGAGATCCTGGAGGTGCGTCCTGCAGGGGATTTCACCCTCATCCCCCCGGGCATGAGTCCCCACTGCTTTGAGATCGTCACCGGCACCGTCATCTACTTCGTGGGGGAGGACCCCAACCCCTCCTCCTCGCCAGTTCCAGCCCACCACCCATTCCACTGCAGCTCCTCCAAAATCTCGGCCCCCTCGCTACCCCCCAGTAGTGTCGTGCCAAACAGCGGGGTGGGGAGGGAGGCGGCCAAGGCATGGGAGAGTGCTATTCGCCAGGCTCTCATGCCTGTCATCTTCCAGGATGCGCCCACTGCCCGGGGACACGCCCCCCATAGTAAGTGGCCTATATTTCAAGTGAGTCTAAGATAGATGTTTAGCAGATTATGGTCTGCCCCACCCTCTCCTTCTCGACGATGCGTTGTAGTGTTTTTTTCTGTCTGGCTGTATTGTCATGTCCGGTCTGTTATTGGCTCAGAATCAGCCCCTCTTCTAACATGTTTGGCCGCATGCTACTCTTAAGTGCTCCAGACAACAGAGCAAGCGAATCAGTAGCGAGCCTCCCCGTGGCAAATCGGAATTCCTACAATCCTTTGCTGTGATTGCAGGGCAGGCATCCGTCAGCATATCGGTCTCCAACAGTCAGATCCAGGAAAATGTGGTGAGTACTTTTCTCCTGAACTCAAAGCTATTTATTTTGTCCTGGTGCTGACGGGGTTGCCAGATGTTGTAGGTGATTTGCACAAAAAATTGTTATCCAATAGTATCCATAATCACATAACACTGACTATAATACCTTCAAAAATTGAATCTAAATTAAATTATCTTTAATAACCCTTAATTACTTGGCTCATTTATGTGAATGACAACAATATTGATGGATTAATGATGGACTAATGATAGTGATCTTTTTTGAAGGATATTGGCATGGTGTATCAAATCTTTGCTGATGAGGTACTTGGTTCTGGGCAGTTTGGAGTAGTATATGGAGGTGAGTTCCACTTCTATTCACAGAGAGCAAGCCACCATTAATGGTGAATTGAATGCCTTGTGTTGTGCTGTAACTCTTTGGATGCGTTGCAGGAAAGCACAGAAAGACAGGCCGGGATGTGGCCGTCAAGGTCATTGACAAGCTACGCTTCCCCACCAAGCAGGAGAGCCAGCTTAGGAACGAGGTGGCCATCCTGCAGGTACTGAGCAGAGAGGGCCCCAGCACAACAGCACCAACACCCTAAATAGGTTTCTAATCAGAGGACTGATTTGCTGAAAAGTCCTCACAGCAGAGTTTGAACAGCTGACCTAAAGGTTATCCCCAAAACCTGCATCATATCTTTTGTGGATAAGATTGCCCACCCCTGATCTAGCAGGATCAGAAAGCAAATCCTAAAGCATCATTTTGTCCATCACTAGTAGAAACGCACAAAACAGGTGGCAACATTCCTTAGTAGCTCCAGATATGACTTCAGCCTCTGACCCAGCCTCTGGCCGTCTGTGGGCCCTTGAGCAAGGCCCTTAACCCCCAGCTCCCTGGGCGCCGCACAAGTGGCTGCCCTTCACGGCCAAGCTTACTCTCATGGAGAGCAAGGTTGGGGGAGGTGAAAAGTCAATTTCCCCATGGGGATCAATAAAGTATAATTCTTCTTCTTCTTCCCCAATACGTGCACATCCTTAATGGCCCCGCGCCATCGTCTCCTTTCCATCCCTAACAGAGTCTGCGTCACCTGGGCATCGTCAACCTGGAGTGCATGTTTGAGACCCCAGAGAAGGTGTTTGTGGTCATGGAGAAGCTGCACGGCGACATGCTGGAGATGATCCTGTCCAGCGAGAAAGGCCGGCTTCCCGAAAGGCTCACGAAATTCCTCATCACACAGGTGGGTGCTCCTCTCCGCTCCTGTGGGTCACGCTGTGGCCGAGGGTGCGCCCTACCATGTGAAGTGGGCCTGCTTTCCGAGGGTCTCAAGGAACGCAAACCAGACACAAGGATATATAAATTAATATATAAATCATAGGCATTTGTCTACATTCGAACCAAAAATAGTAAGATACGCAAATTGACTCATTGATATTAAGCTTACCCATGCTCAAAGGCATTTTATTGCCAATTTGTGTCTAAATGTGACACAATCGTTAAGACCTTCCTCTGCGTCCACGGAGAGGGACTTTTCACTCTATGTAAATGTGTCACATCACTGTTTCTTCCTGGGTTGTGATGTGAGTGGTTGTCAGCTGGTTCCCCGGGCACATTCCACACACTTGAGTTCTTCCTGGTCAGGCTTTCTATAGTATTACGGTTTCCTCTCCTCAGATCCTGGCTGCTCTGAGGCACCTGCACTTTAAGAACATCGTGCACTGCGACCTGAAGCCTGAAAACGTGCTGCTGGCCTCAGCTGATCCCTTCCCTCAGGTACGGTCACCTGACCTGATACGCCCCCCTACGCACACAGAGTGCTGCACTACGTTCTCTCAAGTGGATGAAGACGTAGACTTACAAAAGGGTAGCAAGGTCAATGATGTATGATTATATCATTTGTCTTGGTTGCATCAGCTAATTGAAGGGAAATTTTTCAAAACTTACTAAATAAATTTTTTTGCGTTTTTGGGACGAAACGGCCAATGACCTTAAGTCGGCTTCTCCTCCTCGCATGTTATAGTATCTGAAACCAAAAACTCACTCAGTCCTCATGAGAACTTTCATATAATTTCCACAGAAATTTTCTCAAAGGGAGACTGCGTGAGGTTTGGAAATTTGGAAATTTGCATTGTATGTGTATGTGTGTCCAATTTGAAGTGCAGGGGGATATGGGATGGTGTCTTCATGGCCCTCATCAATCCGAACCCATATCCCCATCCAGGTGAAGCTTTGTGACTTTGGTTTTGCCCGGATCATCGGTGAGAAATCATTCCGACGCTCGGTGGTGGGGACGCCTGCTTACCTGGCCCCTGAAGTGCTGCTCAACCAGGGGTACAACCGCTCCCTGGACATGTGGTCGGTGGGAGTCATCATGTACGTTAGCCTGAGCGGCACCTTCCCCTTCAATGAGGACGAGGACATCAACGACCAGATCCACAACGCTGCTTTCATGTACCCACCAAACCCCTGGAAGCACATCTCACCCGAAGGTGCGCGTCTCTCAGCGTACGGGTCATGTACGCAGAAATGCCAGCACTGCCAGACACACCATACACTCACAAACACACTCGTTCATGGGGCATCAGAGGCACAGGCTCGCATTAGAGGAATTAACTGGATTATCGGAGGGAGTCTGTGATGTCTTATGATCCTGAGCCTTGCCAAGCTTTGGACAGCTTCCTTCCTGTTGCCCTAAAATTAGGTACCGGCAGGTAAGTGCATTGACTGGGGTCGATTGTAAAAACTAGCCCAAAACACTTTGTCACATTTATGTCACATTTAAACTTTTTTTTCTTTGAAAACAAAGGATATTTCTTTTTCGCCAATCTATACCTTCTTTCAAAAATGTCAACTGAAATCATCCATCGAAAACACAATACTCAATGGTTCCATAAAAAATATTCACCCTCAGCTTTGAAGCAATTCATACCCTGCATCCGGTCTGACATCTTTGGTGTTGAAGGTCGCCTGATGGTGGCCCTAATCTTCCCTGCCTCCTGGCTTCTGCTTTCTCTGCAGCCATTGACCTGATCAACAACTTGCTGCAGGTGAAGATGAGGAAGCGCTACAGTGTCGATAAAAGCCTGAGCCACACCTACCTGCAGGTATATACCTACCAGCCGGGGTCCAAACGAGCCCCATACACCACAGCCAGACTAGACCTGGGCTGCCTTCCCCAAAGCCTCTGCGATGCAACAATCGTAACTTCAGAGAGAGAGAGAGAATTCAATATGATGACCCTTGGACTGATTAGGTCTCTGGACTTAGCCCTGGCCGTCTTAAGATCCTGGTAAAGCTCCAGTGTATACCTTTCCCACGCTTACTTAGCAAAAGGGCTTAGGTAAAGGGCAGTGAATGGCTCCGTACCTGTGATCAGACGATCGCCAGCCACAGCCACAGCAGAATAGTCACATATCTGTGGGCCCTTGAGCGAGGGTCTTAACCCTCAGCTCCGGGGGTACCACCCATTGGCTGACTCTGTGCTCTGACCAAAAAATAGAATACCAATGTACTTGGGCAAATAACGGATTATAATTTGGGGTTTTCACACTCTGATGAAGCAACTGTTACTGGTTATTGGTACTTTATTTTTCCTACCTGCTTCTGTCCATCCTAATGTTTCCTTCTATCCAGCCTTATTTTGCTCTCTACTTCATTTCCTCCACCAGATGTGTCAATTTCAGGTCCAGAAAGTAAAAATCCAGACCAGGATTTTGCTTCAATCAATCAGTTGAGCATAAAGAGTCACAGTCTCAGAGAGCTCAACTAGTTGGCTGAAACAAAATCCTGGTCTGGATTTTTACTCTATGGACCTGGAATTGACACCTTTGTCATCCACTAACACCAAATCTGCCCCCCCCCACCCAACTCTCCATCCGTCTCCCAGGACTACCAGACATGGCTGGACCTGCGTGAGCTGGAGACCAAGCTGGCTGAGCGCTACATCACCCACGAGAGTGACGACAACCGCTGGCAGCAGTACGCCCATGAGCACATGCTGCCATACCCCGCCCACCTCGTACCCGCGCCGACCACCTTCGACGAGGAGGAGGCCCACGACGAGTTGCAGGGCCTGACCGAGAGAGTCAGCATTCTATGAACGGGGGTTCCATCACCATTGGCTATTTAAAGACTTGAACCTATTTTTGGACCTATCGCCCATCTACCCCAATATTTAACCCCTCCTTCTCTACCCTCTCCAGCCCTGAATCACCCCTATCTCTGTCCTCCTCCTGCACCCATATCGCTCAGCCGTAGCTTATCGAGCGACAGGAGTGAAATCATCGAAGTGTCCTTCCCTCACAAGCGGCCGACACTTTGGTCCTCTAGCATGTCATGTGACCCGGCTCCCAAAGTGTACTGAAGTGCCCGGCACACTGGATCTGAGCCCCACGTCCACCAGAGTAGGAATACCACATCTACGGCAGTTCAGGACCAGGACTGGGCCGGGCTCAGTTACCAGCAGAATATGCCAACTTTTCTTTCCTGAAGGAGATCCATGATGGAAAAGAGACGCTCAAAAGACGGATAATTTAAACTTTCAGCCCAGACATGTCTCCTATACAGAAAAGCATGTTGATTAATGATTTCCAATGGATAAAACAACAAAAGGGGGGGGGGTTCGTTTTTTAAGTAGGTGAAAGATTTAAAAGTGGGCTTATATAAAAGAGAGCTGTGAAATATTTCTACAGGGAGACAAATTGAAGATTAATTGGAATCACGATACATGTTGCATCCTAAGTCTTTCATTCCGTGCCCGTCCTGGGTGGATAACCAGGCAATGCATATGCGCTGAAACTTTGTGCAAGGTCCCAGCCCACCTCTGCAAGGTCATTTGAATATAGGGTTGCCACATTTCATGCTGAAAAATAAAGGACGCCTACCATAGTGGGGCTTGCCACGATGTGCCAAGTGACGCACCAGTGGTGGTAAATCAAAACTTAAACCATGGTCACAAGAAAGTTTTACGATCTATACTTAATATTTGAAGTACTTTATTATCAACGAACATAAAAATGAACTGAGTAAAAAACTTTTCAGTTATAAACTTGGTAATGAGATTAGCGTTGACATACGAAATCAGTCGCTTTATATCAAAACTTAAGGTGCATAACACTTAACAAATTAAATTAATCTTCAGCATATACATAGTTAAGTCATCCATAACTTATTAACTATAAATAAGACAAATGAATCTAATCAATCCAACGGCGTTTTATACTAAATGTGGACGGGATTATGCTGGACAAACCGCGTCTCGTATTGATTAAAAACGGGCGCACAAATTTATCGTATTTTAAGGGACGTGTGGCAACCCTATTTGAATAGTGTGGCCTCATGTTACACTGGCTTCATCATATATGAATCCATCACTAGATTAAACGACCAGGAGCTCTGATAATCTCAAATTATATACGTTATCTTTACCCCTGTCATTCAAACTGTTGCGATCTCATGGCATGGCTGATTATATTATTTTTTTACAAAAGAAAAAAGAATACTCTAGTTGTTATTTTAAATCGTATTAGGCTGTAGAAAAGCATGGTATCCAGACCTGACAAAAGCAAAGATATTCCTCTATTAAGCCGCGACACAAATAGGCTGTTTTCCCCCTGGATTTTGGGAAAGGGCTGCAGTTATTATTTAGTACAGCAGAGGGCGACACGCCACAATTTAACGACGTGAGAAAGTATTTAATGAACATTCGGTTTGAGGGGACTATTTCGGGGGTCTGTATGAAGTAGATTTTTTTTTTTTAATGATTAACCTGTTAGCAATTTTATTTGTTTTTGTGAACTATGGTAGGTTGCACAGTAAATAACCATTGATTAGTTTTTATATATTAAATTCCTAAATGTACTAGTACTGGTTGTAGTGTATGTGCCTATGTGTGGAACGTTCCAGCACGCACAAATACAATAACATAATCTATAATTATTTCCCTGTGTATGATTTCTAACCTAGTTTACAAAATCACTATAAATATGTTACAAGGAATTTCTCATTAAATATGAGTACGGATACTAGTTTTCTGGTATACCCATTTAGAAATAGTAATAATAATAATAATTAATAATATTAATGAGTGGGTCATCATCCTATTTTCTCGCCTGCACCATGCCTCGCCACTGTCGTGTCCATGACAGAATGACCAGCTCACTTCCGGCTCCAGTACAACAAAGGGGTAAACAGCATGGATGGTATCAGGATGGCCAGCAACACCCGCTGGCCAAAGGGGGAAGGGCACAAAGGACAGGGTGGGACAGGCACCCACCCTGACAGTGTGTGTGTACCGTAATAGCAGATATGGTGCAATCATACATGCATCTTAGACCCAGTGATTAAAAATAAATAAAACGTAGAACTGATGATGCATTTAGCTGAAGAACCCTAACATATGACTTCCTTGCCCGCACCATCTACATGCCAACATCAGATTCTGCTGTCAGGGGGCAGCTGGATTTCTGGTTCAGCAGGATAACTTGTTGGATTTAAGGTAGTCTGGGATAACTGTGAGTGAAGTCAGTTTAAACTGGGATACCTTAAATCCAACAAGTTATCTAGCTAACCATCAAGACTCACTTTGTAAATACAGGCCCCAGGGGAGTCTTGAATGGAAATATTGGGCCAGAAATAATAAGCTTGTAAGCCTGGGTGTCACGATTTATCAATAAACTAATTTTCAGTTCTTTCTGTAAGTAGATGAGACCATATGTACTAATTCATTAGAAGTGATTTTTACATCTGTAAGCGTTTATTATGTGTTTAATTAAGAAGAGTTCCTATTTCTGTTGGAATTCCATAAATCTCCAAAATGACAGAAGTCATCAGTCATAAAGAAATTTTTTATTTTCAGTAGTTTGCATGAATATAGAACTGGATCGAGCCAAGTTGAAATATGTATGTATTACCCAAAAAGGTAAGACCTACTTTTGTTTAAGAAAATATAAAACAAAATGCAAAGTGTAAAGAATATGAGGAAGGATTGATGAATCCGATAGACGTATGTTCACTTAACTACAGTGAGTGTTCTATCAGGCCAAATATCCCAGGTAAACCTCTTATAGTGTAGAAAAAGATTTATGGACCAGTCTGTGAATGGGTCTTCTTCCTCCTGGGATATTCCTGTAATAACACATTGGAGAATCATTTACACAGAAAACCTAGTGCAATCATCACTGAAGTTGTTCTCGACCTTTCAACAACTCATGCTGCATGAGTTTTACCAGAGCCAGGTGCACGCTGGCCTCCTTGATGCCCCAGGTGTTGTGCCAAGCTGAGCACTTCGGAGAGGTAAGACCCTAGGGGCTCTTTCCTACTGTAGCCCGGGAGCTTCAGGATGGTCTTTGCCCTGCCCCTCTCTGTTACGTGTGCTTGGGTAGTGTGGTAGACAGTGTAGGATCACACACCCATGAGAGCCCCAACATTCCAAGTTTTATGGCCCATAAAGATAGGAGCCATATGAGAAGGACCAGTCTGCTACCAAAACTTGGAATGTTGGGCCTTGCATGGGTCTGTGAGCCTACAGCAGGGAGCACTAGACCCATCAGGTCACCCCGGGAAGGTCCTGCACTTGGTTCCCAGGGTTTCCTACTGGTTAGCCGCTGTCCCTCTCCACCACTGTCTGGGAAGCCTTGCATGTATTCTGAAATAAAATAATTTCTTCTACGACCTTGCATTCCACTGCTGCCATCAGTGTCAGCACAATGAGATATGTTTAATTATGTTTAATTAACAAGCAGAAACACGTATGACAGTGAACACAGTTACTTCACACAACTGCCATAGAGGCATGGATAAGTCAGCAGTGCATGGGGAAGTCAGCAGTACACATATCAATCACCATCAGGGGACGGAATTAGAAACACACCACAAGTACTTGACACACTTCCGTGCACTGACGGTGTCATTATTTAGACAGGGATTTACATTATTACAGTCTGGTTCAATGCATTGCATCTCACAGCAGAACTCATGGCAGCCAACATGTTTGTCCATTAGCCCAACATTTATTAGTGGCCATAACAAGAATAAAGGATATTTGAAGCTTTTTCGTTCGGTCATCAGTTATGAATCAGACATAATGAAATGTGAAACAAAGTGATGCTGATTCAGCATTTATTATTTAATATTACTACTAAATGGTTCATTGTACATTAAGTATATTACATCTGCAATGTATGTGAAATTACAAAGCTTTTAACCAATACGAATCATCACAGTTTTTCTCATTAAAAATAATTGACAATATATAGTACTTTCTTGCTTGCTGTTATTCTCTGTATTTTATCTTTCTTTCATTTCATTACAGTTTATATATTACATTTAAAAACTCATTTAACATCCTTTCACAGCAAAGGACACCTGGTCATATTTATCTGTTACATTTATACTGCTAATTTGAGGAGTATGTGTGTGACCTTGCTTTGACCTTGCTTTTGGCTCCAAACCCTATTTAGACTGTGTCGTGCGCATTTCTTATTGCGTACTTGACTGTACTCGTGTTGCCATGCACCCGTTTCTTCCTCCGATGACCAGTTCCAGTCCTTAAGAACGGAGGACAGTAAAAATCCCCGGATGTTGTTCTAACCCTGCCCCAAATATCAAGGATGCATCAGTTGCACCCTCGCAAAACTAAATCAGTCAATCGATTCATTGATCTCCAAGTTTGCTCTTAGGAGACAAGTTAGCAAGATGGTCTTGCCAACACCGCAAGTATGATCTTTGCATTCTCTGTATTGAGGAACAGAGAAGGGCTCAGGTGTCAGTTTTATTTGGTGTCTAATTTCTGGGTTCCCAGTGCTAGATGGCCAGGGTCTTGTCCCTGGTTTCATGGATTGGGGATATTTCTCAATATGCAAACTTGACCATACTTGTATTCTCACATTACCATTCTACTACATCTTCCATTGCTGAACGCCAACATCCAATACTAAGACCAGAAGTACAGAGGATGGTAAATAACTTGAGATGTCATTCTTCTCCTTGCCCAAATTCAAGGATTCATCGGTTCCATCCTTGGCAAATCAAAGTAATCCCGTGATTCATTGTGTCCCAAGTAAATTCTTGGGAGGCAAGTTAGCAAGACTGCTCTTGCCAAAAGCACAAGTATGATCTTCGTGTTTGTGGTATTGAGAAACACCCTTGGTTAGCTACCGTCTCGTTCACCATCTTAGGTAGACAGAGTTCCACAGCTTTCAGGTGTACTATGATGCGAATTTTACATACCCAGAGTTAATAGAGCCAGATTAATTAACCCTGATTGCCCAGATCAGCATTAGCATCCATATCTATTAGTGATAGTGATCTATTAGTCATAAACCAAATGAGTTATATTGCTTTTCTCAACTATCAAGTCGATGGGCAGCTCTTAAACGTTACGTTTTTGATGAAACGGCAGCTCATATATACTTTTTTAGTGAAATGCCTGAAAACCTGCACTTAAATCTGCTCCGAGCAGGTTAGGCATGCATATTAAATTACCACTGAAATAATATACCCTGTTTAAACCTGAGCTACGTTTCGTAATGCCGGAAACTCATGAGTAAGCTTCGTCAAACCTGATCATTTTTTTTTCTGTCGAAAATTGAGTCATACAAAAACGTATCAAAGTGGGCATGCCTATACTGTTTCAGAGGACAGATGCTTTCACATTACATAAATAAGGAGTGCTTAATTGTAATTATGAAAGTGAACTGTCAAAATAGGCAATACGGATCTGAGCAGAAAATCGGAATTGAACAATGAGGCTATTTTGTCCTGTCTGCGATGATTCAGTTACAACATGTATGCAAACGGCAGAGTAGTGGCTATGGAAGTAGATTCATGTCTAAAGTAATCACACATAAAAAAATGACTTGCCAATCATATTTGTAGATCTGTAACTTGAACTGAAGGCAAATATTGGTCATTTTGCAAGTACACTTCTACTGTGACATTTACGGTAATGCACATTCATTCCGTTACATTACTTATTTAACGATGACGCATTTTGTAGCCGCTAATTCCGCAATGGCTTCATAGTTGTATGTAGACCGCGCTTACCATACTAATCACCTCCTTACAGTTTTTACGTTATCGTTAACATGAACTGGAACTGGTGCATTTTGTTGGCATATCATTGAAACCAATTTAATTGGTCATCCAGGATTCCAAGCATTAATTCATTACAGTTTTTATTGTAACAAATCATTATATTCATTGATTCGCATTTTTATTTTGTATTTAGAAGCTTGTTGGGCATATATTGTACTCATCCACTGACTCTTAATTTGTAGTTTGTAGTTGCGGTATGTTCAGCGCAGCTCCATCAGTCTTCTGGTCTGGTCTGTTTTTTTGTCTATACCCATTAGTATAGCAGCATAAGTTTCCCCATATAACTAGTAATTTGTAAATGTAGTACTTAAGTTGTAAATGCATAAACTGTGTTCGTATGGTGGCCCGTAAGTATCAAAGACCTGCAAATTCAGTAAACGCGTACAAATTCCGAAAGCAGGCTACAAGGAAAGCACTTACAAATTCTGAAAACGTAATAGACACTTTGCAATTGACAGATGCGTTGCAGATTTTAAAAAGACACGCAAACCAAAATAATTTTAGCTACAAATGCAGTAACAGTAGACAATGGAAGTTTCCGCGGAACAACAAAAGTACACGGACCCCTGGTTTTTCATGGGCTAATTACCGGTACATTTTTTCAACATTAACATGTATCCATATATTTATGTGCAATTTATGCGACAATACACAAAAATGTTCTGAAAATGCTAAAAACAACCATGTTCTGCTTTGATCAGCGGATGTTGGGGACAGTGCACATGCAGCCCTTGAATTTTTGGTTTATGTCTGTATTATCTATTAATTATTACATAAACACTGAACTCCTGTTGTCGTGGTTTTCACAGCTCTGTAGGTCCTTTATTACTTAAGACCAGTGAGGTAGCTAACTATATATATAAATATATATTTATAATGCACAATGGGGAAATACATGAATGGGATACTATAGCACTAAACAATAGCGGTTTCTTCTGAATACTATTGCCATAATTGTTTTATTCTCAATAAATAGATTATTTTGTGGATGCATGTATACGCAGCTATAATCATCTGACAAAATAACAAATATCTCACTATACTTTGTGACTGTTTCTCCTATCCTCTATATAGTCTGTCTATAGAGTAAATTAGAATTCGTAATTGTAAAATGAGAAGAGTAGCTGCTTGTGAGCACAGGTACACATTTGCCACTCCTGAATATGATTTGCATTTCATAAAATGACAAGATTGTCATGTAATCGCAGTTAAATTTCTTTAGACGTAAATTTATCTGCACTTTCTATGTGTAGTTTATGTTTCCCCATGTTTGCTTTGATTTCCTCTGGGTATGTCTGTGTCCTTGCATGGTCTAAAAGCAAACAGATTGAATTGGTGCCTTATAGTGTAAATGTGTCCTCTGCATTTAACCCATGTGACAGGGGGCAGCTACTTGAGCGCCTGGGGAGCAGTGCTTAGGGACAGTACCTTGCTCAGGGTATCTCAGCGGTATTTAGAGGTTAGGGACTTGAACCAGCTATTTTTTGATTACACGGTCGCATCCCTGACCACTGCACCACCTGCCTGCCCCAGACTGGACTGGCTTCTCATCCAGTGTCTCCTGCTGTGTTTTTTTTCAGTTGGGATCTATACCAAGCCCTATATTGATTATGATTGATGGATGGTAGGCGTGTAAAGATGCATTGATGCATCGTGATGAATCAGTTATTGAGGTGGTGATTCAGTTGCATTTATGATCGGTATTTGTAGGAAGAAACCTTCTTTATGAAACTTCCTTCTGGATGGCTTATCACATGCTGCAAGTAGACGCGCGAAGTATCTGCGCTGGCGTGCCAATTTGCAAAACGTACA
>JAODKM010000035.1:9022897-9034547 GCA_026780845.1 Petrocephalus sullivani | reverse complement strand
CTTCTGGATGGCTTATCACATGCTGCAAGTAGACGCGCGAAGTATCTGCGCTGGCGTGCCAATTTGCAAAACGTACAATGATGCTTTTCGGACACTCGCCTTTGCTTTGCAGTGCCTTAATGGCCAAGAAATGTTACGCTACAATGCTTTTGGGAAACAGCTCTCTTTTTGTAAAAACTACCTAAGGCAGCAATGGTCAAGATTCTGAGGTAGCTAACTAAAAAGTAACGTTAGCCTCAGATATGCATGCTATGTTAGTTAACATATTGGCATTGGCCAATTTATTCGATAAAAATAAAGATATCAGCATTAGTCTGATGCATCAGTCATTGACCGATTATTTAAAGCTTATCAGTATTTAAAGTTTGCATGCAGCACCAGAGCAAAAGACACAGATAATAATAAAAAATGGAGATGCTTGCATTTGAAAGATCAACCATTTTTTGTAGTGGGAGGATGAGAGATTTTGTGGGCTCAAGCAGCTTAATAAGGTGTGAAAGTACCAACTTGCAAAACATTTATAGTTCATTATTACATCAGGCTCACATTTATTTATTTTTTCCATTTTCCAAAAAATGACAAACCACGTGACGTCATTACACTAATCTGCATCACCAAGTTTTACCATCTGTGTTCTGACGAGTTGTGCTGCAAAATGCTACCGTCCTGGCATAACTAATTTATTCCATTATAGGAAAAAAAAATTGAAATATTTGTCAGCATGTCAATCATTAATTCTAAATGAATGAGGAAGTCAGAAACTTTTTCTTTTGTAGACAATATGTTGAAATATCCCTGGTCTTGAGTTATAAAGGACCTACAGAGCTGTGACAACCATAGCAACAGGAGTTCAGTGTTTAGAAGTTGAAGTTGTCTGTTTTTTAATTTCCAGAAAGATCTGGATTCTAACTCTTTGTTAAAAGCACAACTTTGGAACAGGATTTTGAAGGATTTTTAATATCAAGCAATGTAAGATGTACAACATAGAAAACAAACACGTTTGTCTCTGGGTCTGCTCTTAAGATACATGTTTTGAAGGCATGGCTGTCAGAATCGCTGCCTGTTTGGCCCTGCCCCTAGTATCTTGTCTACAGTTTGTTGTGAGCCGTCCCCTTTCTCGGCCGCTATGCTCCGCCATGTGATCTTGTGAATCTGGTTTTACTTTCATTTGCTTTCGTCTTGGCCATGTGGTTTGTTACAGAACACTCAAATTGTTTCTGATTGTCTCTGCGAGGTCTGGATTGTTTGCCTCTTATACAACATTGGAGATCAACTGAAGTTCAAAGAAGAAGGCAACCATCTTCCAAACACAACTCCCAGGTACAGAGAATGCAACACCGACATTTGATTTATTTTGAAGAATCTATATAAAGAGTAATTTATAATTTCTTCATACTAAGTTGTTTTGAAAGACTAGTATGTTGTATGGAGAGTTAATCTTTTGTTGTCAATCTGCTTATGAAGTTGGTTTATTGGCAAGAGTGATCTTGGGCTGTTTCTAGCCTTCCTGACACTTGCTACTCCCCCAGTTACATGTGCCACATGGTTTTCAGAATCTGCGGTCGAATTAAACATATTAATCTTAATCCATCTTCCAGCTACAGCTGCAGTTAAGGGGCTTTTATTTTGTTGGTCACAAATGCTATCAAAGAAACTGTTGTCAAGGCAACCAGAAGAAGTATGTGGTCATTGTGAAGATGAAGCACAACTGGAACTGATGGCTGAGCGTATGGAATAATGTTTTTAAAATGTATTATTAATAAGAGTAATAATGATAATAACTGAATTGCTTTTTATGGGTATTTGGGTATTTTCAATATTGTACTTAAATAACTGCCGTTTATCTTTTGAACATTACTTAGTAGAATTGTAATGTAATTACAATGTATGAAAGTAAGTAAAAGGGTCTCCCAAAATTCACGCAAGAAGTAATTTTGATAGAAAACACAGGTTTATAATTAAAATTGTAATTATTTTATTGATTCATAAAGTGTACAGTATAGGGTTATGTATGGAATAGCATGTCGGGTAAATGGCCTCCGCGGCTATGCTGGCACATATGCACTCTTCTGTTGAAATTTTCCATGACCGTTCTGCATAAATGTGGCTGACTTTTGTTGTCCCGGGACTCCCAGCAACACTCTCACGAACTGCTTCCATGTTTTGTGTTGAACGACTTGAAGGACGGCCAGAGTGTTTAAGATTACTAATTGATCCAGTCTCCCTAAATTTTAATTAATCTCTAAATAAATCACTATTATACACCATGTACAATAATTGTGAACCGTAGCTGCCAAACCTTCATTATTTTTAAAATATTTCTCAATAATGAAAACGCGTCGCTCTTTCGCGTAGCGCTCCATTTTTAATAACCCCGAACTGTCAGCCGTCACGTTGTCTTTTTATTCCGTTGGCAACACTTTACCGCACAAATGGCGCAAAATTCAAATCTTGTGTGAATTTTGGGACACCCTTTACCCTTTAGAAAAAATGCCGTCACTTTATTTCATACATCCCTTGCCGAGTCATAATCATGCCCCCTAACCCCACTGGGTGCTGCTGATGTGTGCATGGGGGGTGGGTGCCTCTCAGGAAGCACGCGAGATACGATGACAGTCCTCGTCTCTAGCGGCACGCTCTGTTCATGGCCTAGACTCCGTGCCAGCCCTTCACATGTCGGCAAACCGCAGTCCGGAAATGTGCAGGAAGTATGCACGTATGCAGCTACGTACACAGCTTATGTTGCTTGAACGTAATAACCTGACCTCAGAGGCCGTTCTGGAAGTTTCTGCTTCGCTGGTTTTTGAAATGGAAATTCCACCAAAAAACTGGAAATTTATGACGCATGATACTTTTTTATTTATCAGGGCATTAGGCATTTACAGGTAGGCCTATGTATAAACATTTCACAAGGGCTATACCAGAGGGCTATACCAATTCCAATCTACAGAAATATAAAAAAAAATATGAACACGCTACATACCTGTACACCTTATATGACACTAACAAATTCAAATAATTTAAATGTGTGCAGTTGACAGGCACCAAGTATTACTTATATCAAACTTACGACAAGTAACAAAAGTTTACAGTGGTAAAAGTTGTCTTACAACAAAAGTAAGAACTCTGAGGCACCGTTTCCCAACCCGGTCCTCAGGGACTCACAGGCAGTCCACATTTTTTGCTCCCTCCCTGCTCCCTGCCAAACAGTGTACATTTTTGCTCCCTGCTGGGAGGGAGCGAAAATGTGGACTGTCTGTGGGTCTCCGAGGACTGGGTCGGGAAACGCTGTTCTAAGGTAATACATGGGGGTGAAAAAAGTCATTTTCCCTAATTCCTGTGAAATATCTGTTCTTGCTTTTTCCAGGAGGCTGATTCCTTCCATTCCACGCTTATTGTGCCTCTGTTGCAGTGTTACCCCGTTATGAATAACACCACCAATAATACCTGTGTTGACGTATCAAACAACCCCATCAGTGACCTGCTAATGGCAATATACATTGTGGCCTTTGTGCTGGGTGTGGTCCTCAACTTGGTCACTTTGGGGCCCATCGTGCAGCAAGTGCGCAGCCACAATGTTCTAGGGGTCTACTTGTTGAATCTCGCCATCTCAGACCTGCTCTACATCTTCACCATGCCCCTGTGGATTAATTATCATTACAATGATCACGACTGGAAATTGGGCAACAGTGTTTGTCAGCTGGCTGGTTTTCTCTTCTACTCTAACATGTACATCAGCACATACTTGTTGTGCTGCATCTCTGTGGACCGGTGCCTGACCCTCACCTACCCTCTGCAGGCCAGGGCATTTCGACGGCAAAGTTATGCCTGGTCAGTCTGTGTCTCCATCACTCTACTTGTCATGATAATACACGGCTGGATACTTGCTCTGGACAATCAAGCTACCCTGGATGACAAACGCCACTGTTACGAACACTACCCCATGCCTTTGGCAGTAGCTCGCATCAACCTCATTCGAGCAAGTTTTGGCTTCCTTGTGCCATTTCTGGTGTTGGCCTTGTGCTACTGGCAGATCTTCGGCAAGGTGCATCGCAGTGAAAGTGTGAACAAGCATAGCAAGCGCAAGGTCCGGGTTCTGTCCATGGGTGTGATTGCCATCTTCTCCATCTGCTTCGCTCCGTACCACCTGTTGCTCATAGTGCGATCTATTGCATTCATGGGCATGGATGAGGCATCATATTGTGCCTTTGAGCAACATCTGAACTCCTTTTTCTCCGCTGCACTGGCCATATCCAGCCTCAACAGCGTGATGGACCCTGTGCTCTACGTGCTTGTGAGCAATGGGGTCAAAGAGGATTTGAGGGTATATTTCTGTCGAGGAAGGTCAGAGGATGCCTGCAAGTCAGAGCCCATAATTGAAACAAAAACTTAACTCTTTTGAGGATGGACTGACAGTGAGAGTGACAGTTTGTGATGTAAACAAAAAATGTATTAAATAAACCATTTCAAAATTAAATTTACTTGTTACATTAACATTCTGGCATTGAAACATTATTTCTTGATTATTAATTATCACGTTTACTTTTGCCTTTATTAGCACATGTAAAACGAGAAAATGTAGCTGAAATCTGAAAGTCTTTTTGTTTTCATTTTTCATCAAAAGTCTTTGATAAGGCATGGAACAAAACTTAAAGAAGCACACACTCTTTTGGCATTTGTAGAATAATACCGTGCTTGTCCTGTAGCTAGGTGGAAAAAGCTTCCGTATCTGCTAAAGATGCCAGAGAACATCCTCGCCATGTTTGAGAAAATAGGGAGGAAATGCAGCATAGCATGAGAGTGCCACACCTACAGCAAAACACGGTTGGAGGTGGCGTCCTTTCACAGTGACACACCTCCATCTGGCCCTGGAGGACTTGTGAGGACAGATATTGGATATTGCCAGATACTGACGGATTACTGAAAGCCTGCTGCCCCCTGCCAGGAAATCGAAATTAGCATGACAATGGCCCAAAGCACAGTTCCAAAGCCACAGTGGGGTGACTGACGGACCAAAAAAACAAGACAAGCGCCCAGAAAGCGCGTAAAGGCTGTAAACACAGATAGTCAGACAGCGTCACGGAACAAAAGCGACCCAGCAATCAGTCTTGTACGCACACGTGGCGGATCCTCATATGTGTAATAGCCTTGGCCCCCAGGGACAGATACCCAAATTCCTGTCGAGGGCCCTTGAGTGCTGATGATCTAGAACTCGGAATGAGAGGATTATGAGTAAGTCTGCCACCCTATCTGGTCTCATTTTGTTTTCCTGCTCCTGACAGTTAATTGGCTCTGCGGCAGCTTTCCACTTGGGTCACCTACAGCCTGCTTCACAGCCACTTAGCCGCAGAGTGCCGTGGCTCTGATCTCTAATTTACTCCGGCTGGCATTCAGGCTGAATGAGCTGTAGCTAAGCTAAAGACCTTAGCCTTTTTAATAGGAGATAAATAACCCAATATAAGCATCTGTTGTGACAGTTTACCCGCTGAAAATCTAAGGTGACTAATGGCGACTCTTTCCCCCAACCCCACACCTTTTGTGATGTCGATATGCTGCAGACATATAATAAATAGTATATTTAAAATCCAGTCGTTAAGTTTGATGTACTGCATGATGTAAAACTGGGGCCAAACAAACCATAATGATGGAACCAGTGACATTATTCCCGTTCCTTTTCTTCAGCAAGGCATCGCTAAGTGTGAAAAGTGTAAAAAATTCTTTTAATTCGAATTTTATAAAAAAGCAAAAGACGAAATGGGTGAAAACGGGGTTAAATTCTGTTAATTCAAACCAAGTGATGAGTGTAGCTGTTTATTATAAGTACTTCGGTACATAAGACCTAAATTCACAAGTAGAGGTTTAACATGGAAAATATTTTACTAATTGTGGCTGCAATTTGTGATGACAAGACCTGGCTATAGTGAGTCATAATCGGGGGACATTTCGGTTTCCAAAATAAATTACACCAACACTGTCAGCTCAGGTATACCAAACTTGAGAGTGTTCCTGAAAGCATATAACCTGCTACCTTGTTTGAGATAACGTCATCCAAGTGTGTGAGCAACTGGAGCAAGGCAGTAACAGCTAGTCTCTCTGTGGTATTTTTAAAGCAAATTCAGCTGCAGATAGGTGACCATACTTGGTAGTAGATAACATGATTTAAGTCAGCATGATTGTTATGATGTTATATTTTTGATTATTAAATTTTATAAATTTTTCTACAATATGCTAGCATTTCTTGTTATTCAGACATTTCACGGGCGCATGGCCTTTGATTTACAACTTTTACAATTGCACTAAAATTGAACAGTGAAACCAAAACCAACGTACTAAACTGTGAATCTGGTGTATCATTCCACCCCTAATACTAATACATGGAAAAGCTGTGAAAAGTTTACAGAGCCACTTCCTCGTCTCTTTCTCGTTGCACGAAAAGTGCTATAGGGATAGTTCTTTATTTCGATTTGGGTTTGTTTCAGATCAGTTCAAATACCAAACCACACAACATAGTGGTAAATTGGCTCGCACCTGGGCCGGCCTTGTGAACAGTATTGTCACGCAATTCAAATGTCACAATTGTATGGAAGCCCATTTCCGCCATCTAGAGTAGAAAAAAAAAACATGTATTTATATTCTGATGTTTTATCTCGGAATTCTGACTTACTAAGAGTAAGAAACTAAAAGTCAGTATTCCGAGATATCAAGTCAGAATTTTGACTTAGTAAGTCAGAAATCCGATATAAAAAGTCAGAATTTTGACTTAGTAGTCAGAATTCAGAGATAAATGCGTGGTTTTTTTCTGCTTCCAATTGCCACCCCTCCCCGAAACATAAAGGTGAAATATGGACCATTTAATTCTGTAACCCAGAGCATTGTGAAGGTGCAGTTAATACAGAGCATTACCAGATAATGTATGTAAAATGATTTCCAACCAAATGCATACTTCTGGTGTTACTGAAAAAAAAGTAATGGCTGGATGTTCAAAAGGATGTCATTTTGGTTATGCAATCTGTGACAACTGCGTCCACGGACAATAAGACATTGATCCCGATCTGCTCATTTTCACTTTGATAATTTCCCCATCTGCTGGGCTTATGAATTGACAGTGTCTGCACATAATCAATAAACGTTATCTGTCCCGACAATGAGGTTCTGCTGTGTTTCACCGAGCGCAAATATACAGCTCTCAAACAAGCTTTCTACTGAATGTAATTTGGATTTCCAGCGACCGCTCAAGTGGGATCGCGTCTCAGCGGACTTCTGCTGCATTTCATTCGGAAAATATGTGCTCAGCCGGCAGACACCTTTTCTCACAGACAACGTTAATTAACTACAAACACTGCTGCGTGTAAAATAAAGCACATCCCAAATTTATACCTTGGGAAGAGTGGAGACGGTATAATGGTGTCATAATATGTGCTGATTAGAAAAGAAGTCCATACAAATTGTGTATCCAAGTGAGGCTTACATGCAGAAATGGAATTTCTGTAAAGGCAATCAGGCTTCTGATAACAATCGGCCTCGGGTATGAATGGTTAAAGTAAGTGAACCACATAAAGCGAGGCAATCAAGGATTTCAGCGTGCATGAAGGTGCAACACATACACTGGTACATACAAAACTTCCTAGTAACTTATACCTAGAATGTTGCAAACATTTCCCATGCCACAATTCTGTATGTGGAAATTGAATGACCAATTGCATACTTTATTTGTCCAATTTCACTGGCATTTTATCTCACCGCTGTCAATAAGTTGTCTGTACGACACTAAAATGAAAACATGCGTATGAAAACAGATGTATAATATCATGTAGCATGTCACATGCATAGTGAAACACACAAGCACTCTGCCGTGTTTGCAGTGTGTTTCGCAGTATGCAGCCAGACTCAAAGGCGATGCCATGACAACTGAGACTGGAAAAGGCTCACGCATTATTATCCCCCACGTCGTTTTTTTTTGTTGTTATTCAAGTATTTAGTCCTTTATACTTCTGAATGGGGCTACAGTTCAGGGGCTTTATTTTTGTCTTTGATTCTCTTTGTTAGTTTAGATTTTTCGCCATTTGGAATCACTGTTTTGTCTGTCTTACGTTCAGTCTGAGCATTATGATTTGAAAAATATTTGAAACGGAACATTTCCGGTGTGGGGCTGCATGCAGGCATCTGCCCGCGGAGTCTCCGCATCATTCATAATAACAGCACCTAATTCACAAAACAAACAAGCAAAAATATACTATTGGCTTAGCTGTGATTTACCACACGAATTGTGCTCTCACTCCACCCCCCTCCTGTGTCATGTTACACAGACCCCTCGCCCACTGGCTTAAAATATGTGGGGGGTGGGGTTGTAACCCCCCAATACTCAAAAATATTCATGTCTCCCCCTAAATGGGTGGAGACCTCAACCCCCAATCTTCTACCCAAAATTCATCCCCAAAACAAATGGCAAAGAACAGCTACAAAAAATGAGGACTTATGGGGAGGCAACTATGCAAGTAATACTTATTTATAGTATAATTTATACCATTGTTGGTTCCTCACAACGGTCCCATGCAACTGAAATAAGCAGTACTGTGAGTTCCAGTTTTGAATAGAATTTTCCTTCCTCAACCTTGAAATACAGAGTATTGACTGTTCTAATTAAATTCTGCCTGTGTTAATAAGCACTAAATTGGGTCCTCAGTGGTAATCCATATTAAAAGTGCAGCGTCAGCATAACAGCAACAATAGCATTAAATCAAACACCTGGAATATTTACTGGACCTACCTGACATTTGTGTGATTGGAGACTGTTTGCAAAGCGTTTAATTAATGTGATCCAGCTGAAGGAATTGAAAATGAACATGAATCATTCCATTTTTGACCCTCTGGTGAAGAATAATAAGCCATAATGTTGCGTTGATGTTACAGTCAGTCAAACGGGAGTGACTGTGTGCCAGGCCTCATTGAGTACTGATTGGCTATTCAGGCCCGATTGGCATCAGGCAGACTACTTCATGCTGTTTCATATGCTTGGGTTGAGGGGAAAATGAGGATCACGAGAATGCTCTTTCATTTTAAAACCAGACTCTTTCATTTTTGGCATTTTTTTTAGCATTTTAGCTTATTCGTGGGGGTTCTTCACAGAGTGCAAAAACAAGTCATTTAGGTAAATCGGTGCCTATAAATAGCATATATTATTCAAATATACCAAATATATAAATAATAATGCATGTATATATATATATATACATATATATAACATATAAATATTTTTTGAAAGCCTGCACTTCCATATCAGTCATTTTTGAGCTAATTATGCAATTAACATCCCATCACTCTTTGGGGTGACATATAAACGTATGTTCCAATGACCCATCATTTTATAATGGGTGTCTTGTCTGTTGTCTCAGTGTCTGCTCTGACCGTGGTGAATGATGTCACAACAACTCAGCTGGGTGGTTGATGAGTGCCAATGAGGTGACCCGCCTCTGGTCATGGGTGACTTCAGTGAGACCACTGGTACCGATTGGGCTTGCATGTTGGGCATGGTTGTGTGGTTCAAGATTTACAGTACTGATCTTGACTTCGCCGATGATGCTGTGATCTTTACAGAGTCAATGGAGGCTCTGATATGGGCTCTTGGGAGACTAAGCGAGGAGTCTGAGTGTCTGGGCTTGCAAGTGTCCTGGTTAAAAACCAAGATCCAGACCTTTAATTACCACTTAGGCACAGCCATCAGCAGTGTATCTATCTGTGAGTAGAGTGCCGACCGTATCGGGAGGTTCACTTACCTCGGCAGCGACATTCATGTCTCTGGTGACTCTTTCTATGAAGTCACTAGATGGATTGGGGGAGCATGGGGGGTCATGAGGTAAGGGGTATGTGGTGCTCGCGACATCTTTGCAAGGTCCAAGTCTTTACTGTCCTGGTGCTCCCCGTTTTGCTCCATGGCTGCGAGACCTGGATGCTATCCAGCGACATGAGATGAAGACTGGACTCCCTTGGTACTGTGTCTCTTCAGAGAATCCTTGGATACTGCTGGTTTGACTTTGTGTCGAATGATTGGTTGCTCATGGAGTCCCGAATGAGGCACATTACCTACATTGTGAGAGAGTGCCAGCTACAGCACTATGCCCATGTGGCACAACTCCCTGAGGATGACCCGGCTTGCTTCTTGCTGAGGATCCGAGAGGCTGGACCAGGCCGAGGGGGGACACCCACGTAACACCTAGCTGTAGCAGATGGATGGCCACTTCCAGAGGGTGGGACTGGAACTGGTGTCCACCTGGGGAGTCATACTTAGGAACAATATTACAGAGTTTGCACGCTTCCCACTGTGAAAGCAGGACCAAACACCTGTGGCACTATTGTAGTTCTAACTATGGTGGTTCAAACCAGCATGGTTCAAACTGCAGTGATATTAACGGAGTAACAGACATATTTCCGGTACTAGGTGATTTGAACTAACGTAGTACGATGCATCGCTAATGCTAACCTCTGTCGCCGTTCTGCTTTGTTAAATATTTACCATAGGCATGGATGATTTAATTAAGGAGCGTTTCGAAGCAAAATAAAAATGCATCAATACATCTAATATACAGTTTTGTGTACTTGTATCGTAAACTGGCAGATTGCTGCGTAAAGAAGAGGCCTTGTTTTCAGTTATGTGGAGTGTTTGAAGGACCAGATAAGAGAGAGAGCATGATTTACATTTACAAGTGCCTTCATCCATTTTCTTGGACATCCCGAATGCATCGCTTGTCACCTAGTTTTAATGAGTTTGCAGAAACAGGTGCGTATGTTCCTGCTAAGGGCCAGCGCAGTTCCTTCGGAAGTAAACAATAATGTCAACTGATTATAATTTAACTCAGTTATTGGGATCTTACGCACAAATATACATAATGCTACCAAATGTTTTGATTTCAATTTTACAGTCAGTATTAGAATTTGTAGTCCACTAAGGGTAGCCAAATTGTCCGTAGGCTCGCATGTGTGAGTGTCTGGTGTGTGAGTGTGCCCTGCGATGGGCTGGCCCCCCATCCTTGGTTGTTCCCCGCCTCGTGCCCGTAGCTTCCAGGATAGGCTTTGGACCCCCCCCCGATGGTGGAAGGATAAGCGGTTACAGAAAATGGATGGATGTATGGACGGATGGATAATCCATGAATGTGCCAGTCTAATCCTGCTTAAATCAAATGACCTCATTTCTTAATGCTGTTTTTTTTCTTAATGCTTCTCTCAACTTTCTCTCAAGCATTCAATATGTGTCGCCATATATGTGTCACCATATATGTGTCGCCATATATGTGTCGCCATATGTGACACTGAAACAAGGGACATAGTTTGATTGCAGCCGGTCAGGAAGAAACAAGACAATGACCATGAGTAAAAGTTTGACTTTTGCATGTCTTAATTGCTTAGACTTTTGTCCGTCGCAAGTGTATTAAAATATATTCGTACTAGCACCTTGTCAAAGGACTTGCTGGTCTTGAATTACATTATTGTAGGTAAGGTGTGGGTGGTTTCCAACATACGATAACACTGACTTAATATAGTGTGCTTAATTAAAGGTAGTCACAAACTTAAATTTATATAAATGTACAGTGGAGGAAATAATTATTTGACCCCTCGCTGATTTTGTAAGTTTGTCCATTGACAAAGAAATGAAAAG
>JAODKM010000035.1:9002164-9021600 GCA_026780845.1 Petrocephalus sullivani | reverse complement strand
AGAGGGTTCAAATACTTATTTCACTCAATGAAATGCAAATCAGTTTCTATCTTTTATTTAAAGTTATTTTTTCAATTCTCCTTTTTATGTGCTATTTGTCACTGTTAAAATAACCTGCCATTAAAATGATACTGTTCTGAGACTTTTCAGTTCTTTGTCAATGGGCAAACTTACAAAATCTGCGAGGGGTCATATAATTATCTCCTCCACTGTATATATAAATGAATGCTAGCTTTTAAATGAATTTTGAAAACTTGTGCATCTACTTCAGATTTGTGCCATTCCAATAATTAAAAGACACGGCGATCAGTCATTAAATTTAGCAAGTTTATTGACTTGAACAAGGCAATATCTGTACATATGTACGAATCTCACAAAATACATCATATATCACAAATCCTAACTAATATAAAGGCAAGTCTACAAACATAGTGTGGAAGTAGGAGAGAGCCAGCTTGTGTGCATGCATGTGAGTAACATAGTGTGGAAGTAGAGAGAAAGCGTGGCGAGAGCCAGCTTGTGTGCATGCATGTGAGTATCTGTGTGCCTGACCTTGTCTAATGGATCTAGTGGTTCTGTCTGCAGTTGAAAGGTATTAAAAGGCTGCTTGCTGTCTTTCATCTGTAAGGTGCGCTATGAGACAGCACTCTACCCTGCAACATAGTGCGTAATGAAACTTTGTAAAATCCTACTTCCACTATCCAAAATGTTTGTGAGACTGTGAGTGAGCGGCAGACAAAGCATTTAAAAATACTTTTCACATCAAGAATTCCACATACAAAACCCTGTTTTATTTTGTCTGAACCAGACAGGACTACCGACTAGCTTTTCCTCTTTAACGTTTTATTATTATTCTTTTTTTTTTTAAACACAAACGCCACCCATAATCCAGGTAGGATGGAAATAGAAAAGTTATTTTTCAGAAACGCATGCATGGCGCAGTCTGCAGAAATAATATATATATAAAAAAACAACAGGATTGTAACGATGGTGGAAAATATATGTCTGTGCTTTACAAAGAACAGAGTAAACATTATTATTATTATTCCTGTTAGCTGCCGTCACGTAAATGTCAACTCTTTGCAACCAAATAGACAGTTTCTCCAGAACATTCTGTCTTCTGTCTTGGTCTTCAAGCTCGCCGGTGGCATGTTTATTATTGTGATGAGTAAATGCATAATATAGGTGCATTCCATTAAGTGGTTCTATGTACATATATTTTAAATCAGACGCAAATCTGAATGCTCGTTGTAGGTATACTCTGAAGGTGCAGTTCCCATTTTTGTCACCAATTGTCTCAGAAAGGATAGTCATGTTATTCCAGTGAACAAAGACACCAAAAGTTTATTTGACAACAGCAGGATAAATATTTTATTAAATTTCAATTGATGAGATTAACTATTTTATAGCCTTGCTCTTGTTTAAATGATGCTTCCATTACCTGTACAAAAGATAAGAGTTTAAGAGTTAAACCAGTAGGTTCTACAGAATGATGGTTTTGGAAAAGTAGCCTCGGTAAATTCTCAGGTAACCTCCCCATGCGTAAATCGTATTTTAAAGTTAAACATGTGGGCAGATGTACTTGTGTATTCTGCTGTGGAGGCCACTTAATTGGTAGAAAAATGACCCACAGTACATCTGCAGCACCACTGGGAGCAGGAACTAATTAGGCATGAGCACGCTGTGATAAGAGGAGGAGGAGGGGGTAACGTCAGCTCCCAGTAAGACAGTGCTGCTGACGGAAATGGCACCGTGGACTCCATTTTGTTCTGATTCATGTTTTTTGTTCAGACTATTTGCTGTTTGGGTTAATAATGTGATTTTATAATATGTACCTCCCCCGGTACTCCTTAAGTAATACTTAACAGAGACAATGGTTAACAGGAGGTTTCAAACACTCTCAACATAAATTAAATTTCAGTCTGGCAAATAATGAAAAAAAGAAGGAAAAGTTCATGATGTTCTTTTACGGACATCACAAAAGATGTCCTTCTACCAGCTGCTAATTCTGGTCAGGGGGCCCGAAACCTATGCGGGGCAGCGTAGGGGACGAGGTAGGGGTACGTCATGGCTGGAGTGCCAAGCTATCACACTGCACATACAAACACACTCACACGTCACACACAGCAGTGCTGGCAGTTCACATAACTGCTTGTTTTGGACTGTGGGTTGAAACCCACAGATTGCTGGGAGGGAATCCCCACGACTCAGGAAAAGATCCAGACACGCTCAGAGCGGATGTGGGATTAGAACATACAACTTGCTGCCCACTGAGGCAGCAGATCTCGCGCTTCTGAGATCTTAACTGATTACGTTGAGGAGAAACTATAAGCATCTGCATTTTCTGATTGCCAAGGTTACATTTAGTAAAAAAAAAAATACACTGATCTTGTGCACTTTGCAGCTTTTTCAATGGTATTTATAATTTCCAAATATACCGCAGTTGTAAAAGCTGCTGTTGAGAGGCTATTCAAGCGACAGGGGAAGAGTGCCCCCCATCACGTAGCTAACAATCTGAGTCCCTGTGCTAAACGGTAATTGTCACCTCTTTCTGAGAAACATCACTTGAGCAGTGGCCTATTTCTGTTACAAACTGTTCTCCGACTGTGACTGCCTGCAGAGGGAGAGAAGGGAGCATTTTATTCACAGCGTATATTCCTGGGGGGCTTAAGCCTAAGTGTCTCTCAAGGATTAGAAAATAAGTTAGATCGCCTTCCTGCGATAACATTTACAATATCCTGCTTTTGTGAAGACCGAGGGAAAAAATATCTATGAGCGGAACGGTGCTGTGGTCTACCACACGGCAATAAGCAAGTCTGTGGACATGCTTGGTACGCACAAAATATCCTGGTAGCTTATGCATGTGGTCTCGAGTTTAGGCAACACCACAACTACATTCTGGGGACTACTCCTGGGGCAACAGGAAAGCTGCTGGGTCCTAGAGGGAGTTGGCCACTGCTCGCCTGGGAATTTCCTGGCCTTCCTTGCTAAGGGGTTCAGACACGAGGCTGAGGCATGTAGCATTGTGGTGGGAGGTGCGCAGGGCGGCGAGGCTACCGGGCTGGCGCCGCGGGCAGAGGTGCACTTGCAAGTGCAGCCGGACCTTGCTGTGCAGCGATGCGTAGATGAAGGGGTTGTAGCAGGTGGAGCTCATCGCCACTAGGTGGCAGCACACTTGCAGCACGTTCACGTAGCGCTTCCCCACTATCTGGAAGTCGCCGTCCAGGTCCAGGAGGAGGTTGAGCACTTGCAGCGGCAGCCAGCAGAGGGCGAAGGCGAGCACGGAGGCCACGAGCAGGGAGAAGGTCTTGCGGCGCTTGCGGTTCCAGCGGTGCTGGCTGTGCAGGGGGGCGCCGGGTAGGCAGCGCTGCCGGAGGCGGGCCGTGATGGCGCAGTAGGAGATGGAGACGGACAGGAGAGGGATCATGTACGAGGCCAGCAGCATGAGGCAGGAGTACAGGAGTCGGAGTCGCCTGGGGTCCGGCCAAAACTCCTCGCACACCACCAGCTCCAGCCCGCTGGGCCTCAGATCCACGTAACGTGTATGGAGGGAGGGTGGAGCAGCGAACAGCAGTGACAAGGCCCATACTAGCAGCACCACAGCGCCACAAGCCCGCAGCGAGATCCGCTGCCGCACCGGGTAAGCCACCACCACGTAGCGGTCCACGGCGATGGCGGTGAGCGACAGCACGGAGGCGAACACGGTGGCAGCCTGCAGCAAGGGCACCAGGTGACAGAGGGGCCGGCCGAATGCCCAGCCCTTGGTGTCGAAGGCGTACGAGGCGGTCAGAGGCACGCAGCTGAGGCACATCAGCAGGTCGCCTGCCGCCAGGTTGCCGATGAAGAAATTGGTGGCGTTGTGCAGCTTCTTGTCAGCAAGGATACAGGCCAGCAGGAAGGCATTGCCCATACAGGCCACGACCACCAGGAGGCAGTAAAGAGGCACAAAGACTGGCTTGAAGTGCAAGAGCAATTGCAGGCCTGAGAACATGTCTAAGGGGTCACTGTTGTTCAGAGGGGCTGTACTGTTTGCTCGACTCAGCAGCAGATCCATTGTCACGCATTCACCAGTGAGTCCTGTAGGGGGCGACATAGGCAGGGTCCCATTTACAGCACTGACAGAACACCTGTCTCATGTCTCCACACCATTGATTGTTCCCTGTGTGAGGGTGAAACATGCTTAGAAAGCTAAGCACAGTCACAACGAACGCATCAACAGCTCAGCACGTGAAAACCTCACCATGGTCATTTCTGGGGACTGGTCTATTTCAATGACTACATGGGGCAATCACTCCAGCCTCTGAGATTTGTGATATATGCTGCTAATATTTAGAAAAGAAATAAGAAAGTGTTAGTTAAAAATGAGCTAAATGCTAAAAAAGTTGCATTATACATTGTCCTGCAGTTTAATTGTAATAGCAGAGCAAGTTATTGCAAAAATATTAATAGCATAATATTATATGGTATCCTACAATGAAAGCTTCTACAAAACCATTCATTCTAATTGGACTCAGCCGCATTGGGCTCTGCGCTGATGAAATCGACTGCCTGCTTATGAGTGTGCAGAGTGACAATTGCCCAGATCACACCAACAGCTCTGTGAAGAGCTTTAACAAAAGCGCCAATTGATTGTGGTCCTTGGCTCTGATGTGGACCACCTGACTCGCATCCAGCGTGGGGACAGTGATGCATCTCTCAGCCAGCAGTGCAGGTGGGTCACCCCACACTATTGTGGGGGAAACAGGTGCAATGAATTAACCGCTAGGATGCTGCTAACTGCCAAAGCTGCATGTATGAGACTCCATTCCTGAAGTAAATAATTAATGAAAAGACTGACAAGTCAGGGATTTGATTGGTTAGATCAGGGGTGGGCAATCTTATCCGCAAAGGGCCGATGTGTATGCAGGTTTTCGCTGTAACTCCCTAATTAAATCACTAATTAGAGGACTGATTGGCTGAAGAATTCTCACACCTGGGTTTGAACAGCTAACCTTAGGGTTATTCCAAAAACCTGCATACACACCGGCCCTTTGCGGATAAGATCGCCCACCCCTAGGTTAGATGATGGCTTCCCTGCAGCATATTTAAGGTATGCTGAAGAAATGGCCGATATTAAGCTTGCTGAAAATGCTTATAAAAGGCTCAGTTTCTGCACTCTCCACTAGAGAAAAAGGTAAAAACCCACTGACCTCGCTATCACAGATGACATTATACATAATGGCTAAAATGCTGAATTTCAAATTGTCTTTTTCAAGTTCAGTGTAATGGTCAAGTGGCACAGCTGTAACCTCAAGTTTAACCCCCAGGGATAAAATTGTTCCATTTTTTTGTGAGTTTACAGGATAATGTGGGAGCATCAGGTCCAATAGAAGAAGAAATCCAGTTCCCAGAAGAAGAAACGGCTTAAATGTTCCTAACGTATGTTTTGTGGCTGTCTGGGGTAGAGTGGAACCCGGCGATGGCATTTATCACCAGTCAGAATAACCTCTGTCCTGACTTAGTCTAGTGCCCTGACCCAGCGCCCTGTGTGTCCTCCTTGGGTGCTTCACCACCATTTCTTTTCTTCCTGTCCTTCCCCGAGTTTTTTGATGAACCCATCACCTGCCCAAATTCTCTGCTGTCTCCTCTCCTTCCCTCCGGCTCCCGCTCGCCTTCCTACTAACAAATCTCCCCATTATCTTCTCTTGTTGACCTCTAGGGTTCAAGATATCATGAAATGACTAGAATCTTCCCACGAACAGGCGGGTAAGGCCTCCACGATAAAGCTCCATGCAGTGATCACAGGAGAGGTCTGTGATTATACAAAGAGCCTCAGGACTGGCAAATGGCTAAGAGAATGTGTGAATTAGCTACAACTGTGACACCCCCCCCCCCAGGGGCCATGGCAACACAGCACTTTCTTCCCTGAGCTGAGGACTTTTATCTCTAATTCAGCAGATTAATCCAATTGCCTGATAAGTTTTGGTTGTCATGAGGTGCATTCGGTCCCCTGCGGTACCCTCAACCCCCACGCCAGCCCAGCCCCCTTATAATATGTGATGGTTGAATCCTGCCTTTTTCACACAGGGTAATAGCATCACCCTGCGTTGTAGAATTTGTGTTGAAAAAAATCATTAAAATTCTATATATACATTACCAAATATTAATAGATTTTTTTCATGTCATATACAAAGCATCAAAAATCAGATAACATTTTATTAGTCAAGGCATTAAATTAGACTCCAGTAATATTAATTATTTAATAATATACATACAATTACATAATGAAGACAAACTTACATTATTGCTATATGCCTGCATAATTAAGTCTATGTCCAAGCAAGAAAGAAATTATGCTTAACCCGAATTATTTGGCCTCTAGCCGAATTCGTTCTGTGAAATTCAATTTGATGTGCTCTCGTCGGCTCGTTTCTACCACAGCGGGACCTGTTGCAATGGAAGCGCCGCACTGCTGAGTACGACTGATCGGTTACTGTTCTCATACATTCAGGTTGGTGGATGATCTAGAGATGAAGATCACCTTCATTAAAAAAAAACCCTCTTTCTTTTTAACTATTTAAAACATACAGGTGGAGTTACAGATTTCCAAATTAAACTATCATTTTGTCGTGATGTGTGTTAGAGGCAAACGAGACCGAGTGTGCAGTGCACGTGAAGAAGGTAAGAGACGATACCTGGATAAAAAAAACTGACGTCCAAAGCGCAGGAGGAAGCTTCAGCTTATCTTCTGCAGCTGTAACCTCGCTCTTGCTGATACCCTTACCTCCTGCCTCTAAGTACGCTTCCGGAGCTCGCTGTCTCTGCCTTTACGTGCGCTTGCTCGGCACGGAACTTCCAGCATCAGGACCAGCGGTGAAGTGACTGTCTGCTGCTGCTCCGTCCCCAGACTTTGCCCCCACCTACCTCCACCCCACCCCCCACCCCCCCACACTACCTTGCGGCTCCAGCGTTGCTGGCGGTGAATCTCGTCAATCCTCATTTCTACCTCTGAAATTGCAAGACTTCTGACTATGTCTTTGAAACATATTTCTCAGGGGTATTCTGTCTGATTACTATTTTTTTCCAGGCATATTTCATAATTCTCCTTTGCCCAGGGCACCCAAATTGTGCTTAAACACGTTGCTAACTATATCCCTGAGTGTCCTTAGCGATTAAATACAATAGATTAATTGCCTGAATTGCATTTTAATCTGCAATTAACAGTATCACAATTATACATACATTTTAAATACAGTATTTGCACATCTATTACGTTGTATCATTAATAATAGTACTAACAGATTTGAGTGCTAATCGATGTAACGGCGCCACCTGTGCGTACTTTTTGGTAACTGCACGACTCACTATCCCTTATGCACCTTTGCATGTTATTTAAATATGAGATTTGTACAGAGGCCCCAGATGATAGCTAATATTCAGTATATTTCATATAATGACACTGACTGCACCAGTATAATATATGAACTTTCAACCTCTGCTTGCACATATATTCATAAAAAATATTCAAGAATATTCAAATGTCACATATCCTGTGTTTTTTTTGTTTTGTTTTTGAAATGATTCTCCAGTAGCATGAAACTCTGGATGAAGGCAATTTGCAGCCAGCCTGTCTCATATGCTTCAAACGACGCACAAAGTCATCCCCGCTCACCCCGCAATCCTTCATTAGGGCGCCATCATGCGGTGCTCTCCATGAACTTGAGATGTTTCTCCTGCCCAAGGTTGTGACTAACCCAGAGGTTAGCCCTTTCGATGGGTTAGCTCGTGATCATCCTTATGCCTTTTCTACCTATGTGCTAACCTGTGCCCAAGCACAGCACATTCTGAGACATTGATCTGTCAGATCAATTTCTGAGGGTCACTGATGATTTCATTCTTCATTCTGCTGTGGCTGTCGAACCAACAGAAGACCAGGGAGAAGGTAAAGCCAGGTTCACCCGAAGTTTTATTATCAGGTGAAGACACTATGATTAAAGAACAGCTAATCATGATTTGGCCATGAGGAAGTCTGCCTTGGGAAACCTCTTGGTGGCTTACTTCATTGATAACCATGTGTTGATGAGGAAGCCATCAACTCTGAAAGCATCAAATGAGTGGAATTCATCCTTTCATTATATGGAGCCTCAGTTGTACTGGAGATATTTGTCATCCGTAGCTCAGCCGGCTCAAGTGAGATTTTCAATCTGCGACAAGTCCGGACGCACACATGCACATGTAACAGTATTACATTATGAATAGCCCCAGCGCTTTTTATGTAGCTAATTTTAGGTTTCTAATAGAATAATGGAGTTCTTGCGTGAGTGTGAGAGTCGGAAAGCCTGAGTGTCGCCAAGTTGGCAACCCTGCTATTCCGAGCACCTCGGAGTCAGGAAAACGTACTCTGACATTTCGAGACGCATCTTTTAGCGCGTCATAAAAGCAGTGGCGACTCGATATTGTTGGTCCCGCCATACCGGTCTACCCAAGCACCCCATTCCAGCGGCTGCCCATTGCTGCAGACAGAACAGTTCAGACACACCTTAACAGAAAACATTGGACCTTTACCGAAACCTCCACTCCGGGCGACTTTCCACCAGGTACCCTGCTTCTTGTTCGTGAAAAAAGTAAGTCTGACCTCAGCTCCCACCCCTGCCTCCCCGTCTCACGCCGAACCTCCAGATATGCCTCATCTCCGGCCATCTTCTGTAGTGCCTCCCGGTGGCCAATGTCGAAAAGATCGCCCAAGGTCTCCTTGAATTCCTCTTCATTCTACTCATCTTTTGCCCCTTGGCCCCGTCGCTCTTCTCCGAGGCCGCCCCTTTCCCCTCTTCTCGGCATGCTGAAAAGCCGGATGGGAATGCAGGCTTTGTTCCCAGAAGTCCCGGCGCGCCCTCATTGCCTGCAAAGCCGCATCGTGCTTAATCGCCCTCTTTTGTCCCATTGGGCGCAGCTCTACTGATAAAGACTTTTTCTCCCGAGACTTTTTCTCCTCTTCATACTAAGCGGTTATCTGAAGACAGGAAACGAGAAAAGTTTATCCTGATAACTTGTCTGTACCCCAGTTTAAATGGATTTTATCTATATTCCCTTACATTTAGCCCAAAGTACCTCCAACCTGATACATCATCTGCCTAAGCAAGAAGCTCTGCTTCGGCTTACAGGCCCCTAATGAAGAATTAATGTATGGATGTATGACTTGTTAGTAGAAAAAGGCCGTGTTTATTTACTTGCTTCTTGGCCCTTTTATAGGTTGTGCACTGGCTACGTTTTCACTGGTTGTGCCAGTCATACATTCCAGTTAACTATCTTGGGCAATTTAATTTTAGTCAGATTGACAACTACTGTACAAAGATCATTGCTAAATTAACTGAACATTGTTAAATGCTGATGCATATGTAAACAAATATGTAGTTATATATTTTCAACATTTTAATATTTCAATGAAATATGTTTTTTGTTATATAATGATATTAGGGCTGCGGCAGTCTCCTTTCATGGTGCAGGTGCGCCACCTGTCAGGATTTGGTGGTAGTGCAGGACAGTGTATGCGCAAAGGCCCCCCTGGAGTAATATAGAATGGCGCCGTGTGGCAATTAAGACATGGTAAAGTGCAGAATCAGAATTACTTTAAGAAACTGCCGGTTTGGCTATTTTGATGTGAAAATGAAGCCTGATGAACTGAATAACTGTTTTAGAGGGGAAAATGAAATAACCCCAGACCCGTGTGCTATGCACGTTTCGTTGTAAGAGGCATTGAACAGCTGGATTTCCCCGGGTTGGCAGAGTGATTTCAACATTGGGCACTTGTACACGGCCCTTAAACCCCACCTTATCTGGGACTGTTTGACCCAACTGTCTCAGTTGTATGAAAACATTTTGATAAAAAGCTAAACTATGTAAATGGTGATAGTGTGTTAAATTGTTAAAGGATAAAATTCCCAACAAGCTAACAAAATCCTCCTCCTTTGTACAACAGTCTTATGTCCATGTCACCTGGAAGCCCAACACATACAGTGAGCACTGAGCTGTGCGCGGATTTCAGCCTGAGTATTGATTGACATGACAAGTCTTGGTCTGTGTTACAGTCTGTCTTTTTAGTTTTCTTTTGTAGTCCTGTCTTGCCTGGTTTATTTATTATTTACTCCCAGGGAATTGAGAGAATGAGCAAAAAAACGTGGACTGTCTGGGGGCCCCCCGTTCCACTCATTAAGAGGTGTGCTTGTACTTCTCTTTTTGAATTTGCACTTGCATCCCTCTTTCATCCTTTTTTCCGTCAAATTCCAATCCAAACATATTGCAACACTGGTAAGAAAAAATCTCTTTAGTCAGTAAACTCAGACTGCTGTCCCGCTAATTCCTATCCTAGCTCTATTTATCACCTTCTTTGTGGGAAAGCTATTTAAATTATATACGAGAAGATCCTCTTTATCTGATTGGAGGCTGATGACGTCATCGCTATGCTAGGAGAGCTGTTCAATATGAATGTATTACCCCACAACCATGACCAGAATATGCAGCTGAAAAATAAAGCATTAGTGATTTAATAAAATTGTTCGTATCACCCCCCCCCAAGATGGATAACTTTCACCTGGGGACTGCCCAAGACCCATGACACAACTTGAACACTGGTGTCCACCAAACATAGCCAACCTCCCACCCCAGGACGGCATCCTGGTAGTGCCCTGGACAGCAGGTGCTTTTTTGGGGGCTTTCAGGACCACTACTTTGGACATCCGGCCCCAAAGGCTCAGCCCAATGACCCCAAGCTAGAGATGGTTAATTACCCCAGTTGTAGCTGCCTTCCAGAAACGGGGTGCCCTGCAAAAAGGCCTGACTCGGGTGTGCTGGGACAGGCGGGACGTAGCTCCCTGAAATTCCAGCCATAATTGGGATTCCATAAAGTCGACTATTTTAAAGCCTCCCGTTCTTGTCTGCGTTTTCCTCTCCCTCTCTTGCCTTCGTTTGCTCTTTGCCCTACTTCTTCCCGCCTCGGTCCCTCCAGCGCTTAGCGAGGACACAGGCAGCCACCCCCTGCCACTCCGGAACTCCCTGGCCGTGCTGCACTACTCTCCTTCTTCTTATCTTGCCTCTTTGGGGCTTGGCCTCACGCCCCCACTGATGCCTGTGCACTTTTTGTGCCCACACCCCACCGCAGTATGCATTTTCATTAAAACATAAAAAAGATTTTGTTTGTTTCCCGCTGAAATATTGTTTGTTTTTTTTTGCGGAAGAAGAAAATTAAATATTTACTAAAGGTCTGTTTCATTAAAGGTGGAAAAAATGTCTGGCTGGATTGCCAGGTTCTGAAATTTCTATAATGGTGTGTCGACTTCAAAACAATTTTTTTTCACTCTCTTCGACCGCTTTTTGTTTCATGAAAATTAATACAATTACATGCACACTCTCTCTAAAGAACATTTCGAAAACACAGAGCAGTGAGTGTATGAATGTGCTGTGTGGATGATTAGATTGTGACTAATGAAATTAACTGGCAGGTAATGCGTAGAGGAAACATGTAAACCATAATTACATTTTCTCAATCTCATGTCTGTGATATTGTGAGTAACAGTCACTGATCTGTTATGTACCCTTGTTGCTGCTGCTGCTGGTTTTGTTTTAATAACTGATGCAATGCAAGAATTTTTGAATGTTGTCATGCTTTGATAAATCCAAAAGTGGTCACCCCCACCCTATCCTGAACTCCTCATGATTTCATACATTAAATACCTGCTTTAATTACACAAAGCACCCTTGCATTTCCAATTGACCTTATTATAGGCACATTTACGACTATTTAGAGAATATTATTAATATAACTGTGACCATCATTATTAGGGAAATTAAGTGACATTTCACCCATCAGATAACAAGCTGGATAAATTTTAGATGTTTTATGCAACTGTTTATATAACCAGAAATTAATTAATCTCAGCTTTATAAAATATGTGTTCCACTTATTCTGGGCCTCACTGTCCTATCTCATGTTTCAAAGTTTGCTGATTATAAAAATAAGGAGAAGAACTTAACAAAAGTAAAGAAATGTGTGAAAAGGCCTAAATGATTCATGGGAAGCCATACTGATCAATCATATTTAGTGCATGCGTTTTTGCATTGATGGAATTCAAACCCATTTTTTGGAACTGAGTCCCATAATTCTTTGTCAGGCGGTTATTTATAGTCCAATAAAATATGCAGTATGCATATGCAAATATGCATCTGCGACGTAGCATTGAGAGTTGGAGAGTTTGCATGGATCAGAAGGCTTGCAACAGACTGCGCCTTTGATCAAAAAATCTTTTAGTGTTGCAATGAAAACTTTTTTCTTTTTTTTTTTGCCACAGGGTGGCACTACGGCACGTATTTCAGCATTGGTTTCCATCAGGGTAATGAGTGAACTTTCAACCCTGCAAAGAGTGTCCTGGAATAGTAACATACCTATAATGTAAATTCCGTAATGACTGGTTCATTAAAGCTTCCAGTCACTGTAATTTTATGGGCAGAAATGTGCTTGTTAATGTAAGTGTGTGTATAAGGTATGTACTATATACACTATGCCGACAAATGTATTAGGACACGCCTCCTAATCATTCACTTCCAGTGTTTCATTCAGACCCTTTGCCACAGGCTCCTGGCCATGCAGTCAGGTTTATAAACGTTTGTGACAGAAAGGGTCATTCTGACATGCTCAGAGTGGCACAGTACTGTACTGACATAGGATTCTGCTTTTGCAGTAAGTCAGTTTGTGATTGGTATTATTGCAAAAGGGACTTGTTTATGAACAAACCATGTAAAGTAACAGAGCGGGCTCAACTCGGTAACTGCAGGGTTCCAAACTTCCTCCGCCATTAACTCCAGCACAAAAACTGTGTGCCCATGGAATGGGCTTCCATGGCCGAGCAGCTCCATGCAAGCATCATATTAACAAGCGCACTGCCAAGTGTTGTATGGAGTGGTGTATAGCATGCTGCCACTGGACTCTGGAGCAGTGGAAACGTGTTCTTTGGAGCGACGAGTGACGCTTCTTTGTCTGGCAGTCTGACGGACGAGTCTGGGTTTGGCGGATGCCAGGAGAACATTACCTGCCTGACTGCATTGTGCCAACTATAAAGTTTGGTGGAGGAGGGATAATGGTATGGGGTTGTTTTTTAGGGGTTGGGCTAGGCCCCTTAGGGGAACTCTTAATGCTCCAGCATACCAAGACTTTTTGGACAATTCTATGCTTCCAACTTTGTGGGAACAGTTTGGGGAAGGCCCTCTTCTGTTCCAGCATAACTCTGCCCCAGTGCACAAAGCAAGGTCCATAAAGCATGGTTGGGTGAGTCTGCTGTGGAAGAAGTCGGCTGACCCACACAGAGCCCTGACCTCAACCCCTTTGAACACCTGAACTACAAAAGAGACTGTGAGCCAGACCTTCATGTCCAACATCGGTGCCTGACCTCACAAATGCACTTCAGGATGAATGGGCAAAAATTCCTACGGATATATCTACAAAGGGGAAACAAACTCCATTTTGATGCCTATAGAATTGAATGTCATGTCATAAAAGTTCCACCTGTATGTGTAATGGCCAGGTGTCCTAATACATTTGTTGATACAGCGTATGTGGGTGGCACTGTGGCCTGACATTGAGTTTATATTTATATGTACAGGGGTTGGACAATGAAACTGAAACACTTGGTTTTAGTCCACAATAAGCAAGGTGTTGGGTCTCCTTTTGTGGCCAATACAGCATCAGTTAATCTAGAGTGGCCACAGGGATTCTGAGCCATTCCTCTTGCAGAACAGTGGCCAGGTCACTACGTGATGCAGGTGGAGGAAAATGTTTCCTGACTTGCACCTCCAAACCACCCCAGATGGCTCAGTAATAGTCAGATCTGGTGACTGCGCAGGTCATGGGAGATGTTCAGCTTCACTTTCATGTTCATCAAACCTCTCTGTCACCAGTTTTACTGTGTGTATTGGTGCATTATCATCCTGATACATGGCACCACCTTCAGGCTACAATGTTTGAACCATTGGATGATCATGGTCCTCCAGAATGGTTCAGTAATCCTTTGCAGTGATATGCCCATCTAGAACAAGTACTGAACCTAGGGAATGCCAAGATAGTGAAGCCCAAACCATCACTGATCCACCTCCATGCTGCACTCTGGGTACGCAACAGTCCAGGTGGTAAGCCTCATTGGGGGTTCTCCACACTATAACTCTCCTGAATGTGGGAAAGTCAGTGAAGGTGGTCTCATCAGAGAACAATACATATTTCACATTACCCCCGACAAACATTGCTGGTGGAAAGATGACAGTTGAGGTGCCCGTTAAATTATGCAGTGAGTTGGGCAGCTGTGGTTTTAAGTTTCTTGTATACAATCCGGATTAATACCGGGACATCCCTTTCAGACAGCTTCCCCTTGCACCCACAGTTACTCCTTTGTGGTGGTATGCTGTCGTTACCCTGGATACCATGGCTCTAGATACACCACTAAGACTTTCTGTCCCGCACCAAAAACTTGCCCTCTTTTGAATTCTGATTTGTCTCACATTATATTGTGTGGATTACAATGTTTTATATACGTTTAATATTTACGTTTAATATGTTTTATATTTATATATGTCCACCCCCTGTATGTATATATCATATGTAACTGTTATAATGAATTTTTTATTGACATTGAATCTTAAAATATTTTCCTAGTTAGATACATGATGCGACAATGACCTCAGGTATGCTGTGTGTCTATGATGGACACATGAGGCCACCCGCTACGGCGCACTCAGCTTGGGTGCGAGATCTCGCGCCTGTCGTAATGAGACTGTACTCCGCAGTGTGTCCAGTTCAGGTGATATCAGCGCTCTGTCAGAGTGCAGGCTTGCGAAAGGCTGCCTGCCCCTTGTTTTGTAGAGGTACCTGTGCACAAGGTGGATGTGTTTATATGGCATGCTGACAAGTCACATTAATCACAGAGCTCGCCTGCTCCCGCTTAATTATCCCTAAATAAATAATCCATTACAGCAGAGTCGGGGACTGTCAGCGGCACGAGCACCAAGCGCACAGGCCTTGGACGCGTTCTCCCTCTTCCTGCAGACGCGCTGCCGTTTCGTCCTGCCACCGTTGCGGCGCACCTCTTATTCCTTTTTTATTGGCATCACATACACAATTAAAAGACAGACACGTTCTTTTTCATGGCGCGCACACAGCCACTTCTAAAACATTCGCAGGATGCGAAAACTCACTGTGTGTCTGTTGCAGATAATGTTGTATCACTTCACTTATGTACCAGTTTGCACAGAAGCTAATTTAATACAGAAATATGCAGGTTTCCCACTGCTGAGTCGGGGTTTATACAGATATTTAGTTATTTATACAGAAATGAAAGTACAATACCTTCCTGGAAATTAAAATTTTCTTTTGCTTAAATCTACCACTGTTAACAGTATGGCCTCGATGCCCAGTCCTAGCTCTGCCCGTGTGGAGTTTGCGTGTTCTTCCCATGTCCCCTGGGGTTTCCTCCAGGTTTGCGGGTTTCCCACCATAGCACCAAACACGCTGAGGTAATCAGGAATTACCAAATCTGTCTGTAGCTGTGAGTATGTGTGTGAATGGCTTGTGTGTGCCCTGCGATAGGTCGGCGCCCCCTTCTGGTTTATTAGGTTAACAAGTTTATTGCCATTGTTTATTGTATGTAACAGTCAATTACACCAAGCAATGTCACTCTGTGACACCTGCGTAGGATAAGCTGGTGTAGAAAGTGACGAGATAGACACTATGGCGAATCTTTCCACTTGTTTCAAAGAAGCCCAGCGTCTACTGGTTCGATGCCACAAATGCTGCCCGCTGCACACAAAGAGCCCTGGCAAATATGGTGGCCTCTGCTGGGAGAGCACCCTTCCGTTTGAGTCACATCACCGGCACATGCCAGCCGCACTCCTTCTGAAAGACACGCTACTCTGTGAGTAGTACAAATGCGAACAATGTTTAGCTGGAACTGGAGTCCTGAACTACAGGGGAACCAGAGGGCTACACTCTTTGCAGGAGAACTAGGTATTAATAAAGCTGTATTTAAATATTAATGCAGCTTAATATGCAAGATAAGATATACTGAAACTGACGCTAATTTCTGCTTTGTTAGGCCTATGAAGCTGGAAATTCTGTAAGCCAGACACATGTATTATGAGATACATGTATTTTACAATTATATTTTATATTTCATGTTTTGTTGCGCTTTACCGTGTTTTATATCAGTCATTTCTGACACCCTCAGTGCCTAGAGCGCCGATATGTAAAATTTGTCCATGCAAATTCTAAAAGGAAATGGTTGGCATCGGGAACGCAGACGCCTTGCGAAGCAGCGCGCAGGTACACCTTTCCACCGAAAGTGCATCATTACGCGCAGAGGCGACTTCCCGCTTCTTGCCGATGCGGCGGTTTTTCCGAGTAATTGATGCACTTTACTCTGAAGTGTTGCCGCAGTGCTTCATGCGTGTCACTGGAATCGCATGCTCTGTTTCAGTTACGCTCGTCCTTCGAGTCCGGCGGCGGCCAGTGCTGATGCAGCAGCCGGTCTATTTCACCCGTGTGGGACAGTAGGCAGGTGAGCATTCCCACATGCCCACATCTGTAGGGCTGCTGGTGGTGGTGGGGGGGGGTTGGCTTGAGGAGAATGGGGAGAGGTATTTTGTAGTGTAGTGTTACGATGAGATCAAATGAAGTCAGCATTTCAGGTCGCCACACGCAGGGGCGAAAACGCCATGATGTCAGCAAATGAACACATCAAAATAGGGAAGTCACTACTTAGAAAAAGATTAGATTACATGCAACTGTATTGTTGTTGAGTGAAACAGAGAGAATGAAATGCAGTTTAGCATCAAATCAGTATAAAATATAAAATATATAAAATATACCATCGTATACAGTTTCAGGCACTTATATACAAATGTGATAACTAGAAAAATATACAATATTGATAAAAGGGTATACACTGTTAGTATATGTGGGAGGGAGGGACATGGTGGGGAATTGGAGGTTATATAGCTCCTTCCAGTCGGGAACAAGGTAGACAGTCTGTGGTTTGGGTGGGAGGAGCCTCCAGTGATATTTCCCTTTTCAAGAGAGCAGCGTAACAACCGGTAAAATTAAGAACTGAATTGAATAATACTGCAGAATATCACCTCTCTGTGGGTTACGTGACTGTTGGACTGTAAGAGCCATTCGAGTAGAGAAGAAGTGAGATGGTGTTATGTGATAAGATCAGGCCGTTAAAGGCTAGATGGAAACTCTTTTTTTGGATGTCCAACATGCTTTTACATGTCCATACACAGGTGGCTACTGTGTTAGCGGCTAACCGAACACAGCCGAGTGAAACTTCAGCTCCTGTAGTCTTTGTGTCTGCTCAGCCATGCATAGCAGTGGCTAGCTGCGTCGCTACGGCCGCCTCTCGTTTCCATGGGAAAATGTTGGCCCAACAAAACTTTGTGTTGATCATTTACCTGTTAATGTAGCAGTTTCCTTATGTAACTGATCAGTATCAATAGCACAGTTCAGATGTGGTTGACAGTACACTTGCACTTTTGCGTGTCTTAATCAAAAGATCACGTCTGGGTTGTAAGTGGGCTTAATTGTCATGGTATCGATGGAAGCTTCAGATATCGTTTAGGCCCATCAAGAACAAATCGGTCATCTTTCTCCGTCACGTGTAGCTTGATTTTAATAAAGACTGCCGATTACATAACGATCACCTTGACGTCGTTTTCAAGGTCGCATAGGAGAAACTTTCAATATTAAAGGTATCCGAGCACAATGACATAGAATAGGTGTCACTTCCGAACAAGCCGAGCTGGTTTTACCAGATTTGGCGAAAGATATTTGCAATCCTCTCTCTAGGGCAAATAGCACAAAGATACCACTTCTGTTAAGTTATTTTCCCCAAACTTTTTTTACGTTAGATATGCGACTATGGGGCCAAATTGTTATGCGCGCAGAAAATGATAAAGCCGCTCCTTAATGTATGTTCCTGTAATGTTATGACCACCACTAGATGCCGCTAAAACTTAGATTAAATTACAGCTTGACGCGTTGCACATGCTTAGCTGTAGTTTTTATCCATTGCATGTGCCATCTTTATTAAATTGCACAGTATGATATTTTGCCGGATTTTTATTTTGTTTTACTGCGTTTAGTAGTGATGGGTACGTCTCGATAGGTTTCTGGTTGGCTGATACGACTATTAATTCAGATAAGTAAATATTATAAAAAGGAAGGGGGGTGACTGTTATAGGAGATCAGAAAATGTGTGCTTTAACGTGATTGTTTTGTTTAACTTAACATTATATTTCGTTTCTAGCTGTTATTTATTTTTGCTTTCAATTATGAGTGTTATTCTGCTGATTAATGAGCAAACCCTGCGAATATACGAAAAGGGTCTCGACGACCTTGTGCTTTTATTGAATCTTTAATTTTAAACTGTACTCCTACTGGACACTATCAGCACTTGGACAGTGGTGATATCGGTCTATAGTTGTATTGTCCATATTATGTCGTATCACTTTTCATTTAGATAGAGGAATAAAATTCTAGTACAAATGTAATACGTCCATCCATCCATCCTCAAAATTCTTATCCTGTTCATAGTTGTAGGCCTTTAATACTTGAACAAAAGGTATTTCGTTTCAAATGCACTCAGATTATGAAGTAGTGTTCATCTCAGTAATTGATTCTTGGTGGCAAGCATTCTTCTTACCAACCATCTTTACCAAGGGTATTACAAAGACAGCTTATTAGAAGGTCAATTACACGGCTTGGTCCTACAACCATGCAGCATAATATACGCTAAAATAGTCTATTATTTACTGTGGGTCAGGTTATAAAAATGGTACAGGCATCAAATCTCTTCTTCAGAGATGCAATAGACATGCAGCAGACGTAATAAATTAACCCTCTAATGTGATGTGGGAATATGTAACTCTTCAAAGAGCATTGGGTATCTGTCTTTCTAATATTTTTCATTCTTAGGGTGACAATGGCACGAATAGCGTATAAGGGCACTTTTGTCCTTTGGTGCCTATGGGAATTTATTTTATCTTTTATATCTTGAAATCAGAGTACTAAAGATAGCACAATTTCAATGGACCCCTTCGCATTCAAAACTGGATCAGTACATTATTTATAGAATATTTATATTCATTAGCATATCTAGCTCGGTGGCTACCGGACCAGTCTTTGTTTTTCGCTTGTCTGTCTCCTCCTGTGTGGGCTGGTTACCTTCCTTCTTCTCGGGCGTCCTCTGTATGCGAATGCCCTCCTGTTCCATGCCCTCCTGTTCCATGCCCGGGCCGTTCCGCCTCCTTCCCTCCGCTCCTTGTACCCGTCTCCTTCCCCCCGGCCCCCGTAAAAAGGAAGCACGATTAAAAAAACGCCAATGAACACCCCCACCCCACCCCCCACCCACCGCCATGACTCTCCC
>JAODKM010000035.1:8977480-8987580 GCA_026780845.1 Petrocephalus sullivani | reverse complement strand
CCAGGGAGGTCAGAGGGGCATGGATAACCTGGCAGATTCGGGGGGCAGCACTTTTAGGGGCCATCAAATACGTAAAATTATATTATTATATCCTGAGTGCCTGTATCCCCAACAAATTTTGTTTTTCAGGGGGTGGAGTTTTGTATTTCTTCAGATTCAGGTGCCAGAATTTTTAGCTGCACCCATGATTTCCAATTAGTGACTACTTCATAGCGGGGGTATTGGGTCTGGGAATATATTAGTGGTCAAACCATGAAAGAACTTATACATTTCAGTTGAACACTGTGTCATTTAAGGTAGAACGAATTAGAATATCTCGCTGTGATTATGTCACCAGCCTTTGCTGTTTCATTGAAAAGGTGAAAATAGGCAGCTTTCTATAGGTTGTAGTAATACTTGATAACATATGGGGATTTGTATGGAATAACAAATGTTCGCAATTTGTTATTGAGGGGATTTTATATTAAGTAAGTTGGTATTAATTAGGCTCACGTTCACTTGTTACCTGTTAAGCATTGTCAGCTGGGGGAGCTTGTACTATGTGGATATTTTATGTTGCCTGAACTACACTTGTTGGGGTTAAACAGTTGGGGAAAGGCCCCTGGCCTTTAGATAAGTCCAAAATATAATAAAATGTATTAGATCAGTTTGGATTAATCCAAAAGACGTGTTGAAACTAAAAGACTGCAGTCCTCAGTTGATGTGTTTCTGACTTGACACTGATGTGCCTGTCAGTATTGAAGAACGTCACCCAGGATGTCAGCTAAACGTGCTTCTCCTGGTCTTCTGACAGTAACCACCCCAGGAATGTATCAGTCAACATTATTATTCAGCTGTAACTGCATAACATTCATAGTATAGAAACCATTTTAACTACAGAACTGGCAACTAATGTACGCTTATCAGATATAACCTTTAATAAGAATTATACCAGCATTTTTATAGGTGTAATGGATATTTCTGTGTAGTTGTGGCATTCTGAGTGTCTTCATATAGATAATTGTTTAATTGCTTTATATACATTTAATAATAGAATCAGCTCAAACTGAAAGATGAAGTGTGTAGGTCTGAGCACAGGGTGTATGTGACAGAGCTGGCATCCCCCCGGGAGAGGCCGTGCCGGGCTGTGCATTCTCTGCATGTTCCCCAGAAGTGCTCCTATTGGGAGTGTAAGTCTGAACTTTGGCTATATGTTGCGAGGTGGCACCCCCCCTGACTGGGTCTCTCTCCCTCTCACAGTGCACAGTGAGGATGTGGGCTCGACACGGCTGTACTTTGTGAACGGCTCCCTGCAGAGGGTGACGTTCTCCAGCTCAGTGGGGGTGTCCCTGCCCTGTCCAGCCGGCGGCGCCCCCCATGCCGTCTTGCGCTGGTACCTGGCCACTGGCGACGACATCTACGACGTCCCGCACATCCGCCATGTCCACGCCAACGGGACGCTGCAGCTCTACCCCTTCTCCCCCTCCGCCTTCAACAGCTTCATTCACGACAATGACTACTTCTGCACCGCCGAAAACCAAGCCGGCAAGATCCGCAGCCCCAGCATCCGCGTCAAGGCCGGTGAGTTGGGAGGGTGACAGCGAATGGGGCAATCCCACGACTAATAAGGTGGGGGGCGTGGTGCGGGCCAACCTTATTATTAGCCAATGACATGAGTTGATCCGGTGAGTGACAGGGGGCGGGGCACTGAGGGGGCCAATCAGCTTTCAGCTGGAGCCTTATGACTCCTCTCCTGTGTACACCTCTGTACAAGGCGACAGGTAAAAATGAGGTAGTAAAAGTAGTGAGAGAAGTAGGGGCAGCAGAAGAAGGAGAAAATGGGTGAGCGGAATGGGGGGGGGGGGTGGAAAGCAATACTTGGACAGGTGGGGGGTACAGATGGAGGCAGGAATCAGTGAATGGGAAAATACAGGGAGACGGCAGAGGAGAGGTGAAAGAGATGGGAGTAAATACAATATGCGGGAGAAGGTGGGGAAGAAATGAGCAGGACGCAGATGGGGAGGGACGGGGGGAAAGCGGTGGAAGAGACGGAGAAAGCGAGGGAGGGCCAGGGTGCCGAAAAGAGGCAGAAGGAGAGGCGAATGGTAGAGAGATTCTGAGAGGAAGGAAACAGATAAAAGGAGCGGGAAGAGGGTAGGAATAGGAAGGAGGTGCTGGAAGGCGATGGATGGCAGCGGGGAACAGGCATACAACGAATCCCAAAAAGTGTCTCTTTGTAAATATTCTTTGTAACTCTTTGTAACTTAATGTGCATATATCGCTACGCCATACCAATCACTGCAAATATATCCCCCTTTTATTTTGATTCGTCCTTCCCGTTAGCTAGGATCCAAGAAATACAGATATAATAAGTAGGACGGGCTATATTGATAATCGTAGCAATAATGATAATAATAATAATAACAATAATGCAGAGTGGGGCTGCTGCTGGCCGTCCGGCCGACCTTGTGTTGTGAGACAGACAGACGCACAGAGAAACAGATGCCCGCCGGGGTGACCCTGGGCGTGGTGCCAAGGTCAATGCCAGCGCCACGGGGGGCACTGGGGGCCCCAGGCTCCCACGCTCAGGGATAGAATAGGGACAGGGAATTTGCTGGTTTCAGCCCATGGCCAGCCGGTGCCAAGGCCTCCTGTCCAACTCCCCCCCCCCCATCACCCCTGCCATCTGTGTCCTAGACTGTGTGCCACCCCCCACCTTCATGAAGCAGCTCACCCTGTACAATCCCAGTCTGGCACTGCCGTCTTCTCGCTGGGCCCCTTCTTCTGGGGGGGGGCAGGTTTGGTAGGCCACTTTCGAGGGGGCGAGGCAAATTCAGACGTATTTCCAAAAGGGGTGGGACCTCGGCGGGGTGGGGTACATACTGCGTACAGGGCCAGCGGTCTAAGGAGTGATCTGCATGTGTTACAGATCATAAGCACAGGGTACCATGTGGTCTGGGGCGCGCCCGGAGATTTTGGGCCCTGCAAAAGCATATGACATTGGGCCCCCAACCGGGAGGCAGTTCTAGGGTAGGGGGCTTAGCCCAGAAGCCTGTCGATCAGTTCAATATTATAAAATTATGAAATCATCTATGACACATGGCTTTTTGTCTTTAAACTCATTATATATCAATAGACCTGCCGGGGAGCCAAGGTGACCAATATCCAAATCTGTGTTATACCGAGACCGCAGTGTAGCCAATGTACTTCTAAGAAACAGCCTGATCCAAGCCCCCCACCCTAGCGAGAGTGATGAGGTGGACTGTGACCTCCCCCTTACGTTTTTACATCTCTTAGGTACAGTCAGCCATGGGAGAGAGACACATGCAGCAAGTATTTCCTGGTGTAATTATTTTCCATTGGCTGAAAGGTCCCTTCATTGACTAATTACTGTTTATCCTTTAGTCGCATGTTAGCTCTTTACAGCCAGTCAATCAGACTTCAGACTTACGATTCTGAGTAGGAGGGTAACCCTTCCTGCTCCATCATCTCTTTTTTTAAGCCATCCTCTCCTCCCTTCCCAACTTTTTCAGTCTGCCTCTCGTATTCGGAGAGGGAGGATCATTCCACCCCCCCCGCCCCCGGCACCACTGCCATCTGCATGTGACCAACACCTGTTTTCACATTCCTCCCCACAATATGGAGTAACATTGACATTAATACTAACATTAGCCCTGAGTGACCCCCCCCCCACCCCCCAAGCTAGCTGGACACTTTCCATGGATTTTCCTATGTATCCCCACTGGCTGAACAATTTGTAACAAGATGTACTTTTTGGTTTATGTTAATGAAGCACATTAACTAGTTGCTTGAAATTGTGGCCCAGGCCCCTTTGCTATGCTTACTGAAGCAAAGGCGACCTCTAAATGCTCTTGGCTATTATGAAGCGTTTTTAAAATTCTCATCCCATGTTGAACTGTAAGATGTGCACGGATCCCAGAATCCGCGCGTCAGTGTCCATCACTCTCTTGACTTGAGTGTTTTGCAATTTGTATCTGTCAGCCAGACGCCCAGGATATGAGCTGGAATTAGCCCTCTGTGCAGCTAAGTGTCCATCTATCTGTCGATCCCATCACCTCCATAGTAATTACTTTGTTTGCTTGTTATGTGCTGGTTGGCCCAGTCTCGCTTGCTGAGGAAGTGGTGTGTGTTTTCGTGTGCGTGTGGGTGGTGGTGGCAGATTGAGAGCAGAGCGGTGTGGTGTGTTCCGCGAGCAAAGGAACAAGCTGTGTACGAAACTCACCTCCACACTCCTCCCAAACCCTGTAATCATACTCTTATTAAAGTACATTTTATTAACTTGTCTCACGTGAATGCATCTGCGTCACCCACGTTTGTCTCCGGCCCCCTGTCCCTACTCTGCGGCTCCGCCTTAAATTTCCCTGAATTATGGTCCCAGATTCTGAATTCTGCCAGCATATGGCCTGGCAGCATAGCTTTGGCATTCTGTCTGAAGCTAGAGGGACCCCGCAGGAGCAGGCGCATTTATATGGCCTATGAATATTTATTAATTTATGTATTTATTTACAGTAATCCTCCTTTGCCAAGGGTGAGAGTGCACATATACCTAGTATAGTGAAAAGAGCTGCAGTTATTTATTTGTAAATATTACCAATGGGGGGCTGGCCCCCCGTCCTGGGTTGTTCCCCACCTCGTGCCCATGGCTTCCGGGATAGGCTCCGGACCCCCCGTGACCCTGATAGGATGAGCGGGTTGGAAAATGGGTGGATGGATATTACCAATGGGGAAATGAATCATTTTAAAAGTACAAATTTCCTAAATAAACTTCCTCCATCTGTGTAAGCTGTCATTATCGCAGTGCAAGGGTATTATCACGGCACACATTTTGCAGTTATTTAGTTTAGTTGTTTTCCTTTGCTGAAATATCTGACAAGTAATGATACTTGAGCCGGGGCTAGAATTTCACACATGTAAGGTTACAGGTATCAGGTGCACAAGTGGAACATCCTATTTCTGAGTTATTGAAAGGCAAAAGGCCACTACCTGTAACCACCGCGTGCTTTATGTATATATAGTGATTTTACATTTATTGATTAATTCTTCAATAAGTAAATGTACAATTAGATTTCACCACAATTAATTATTTAAATGATAAGGATACATTATTTAAATGACAGTGATACAGGGCTGTCGTCACAGAAAGTAGAGAACGTCGGGAGATGTTCTAGTTTGTCTCCTAGCAACGACCAAATATAGCAAGCATCAATAACAAAATAATGAGTACGTGCACATCTACTAGGGGGTATAATTTATTAATAGAGAAAACTTTTCAAATATCTCAAGCAAGCGTGACTCGCCTTAGTAATTAATGTATTTGCTTATTTTTGAAATGCATCTAGCTGTACCCCTAAAGTATTATGATTTTAGTGTTCAGAAATTTATATATATGGCTCTGGAAATAATTAAGACACCACTTTATATTTTAAAGAAATCTGCATTTCAAAATCCTGGTTTAATCCCGGTTCTGCTGGCAGAAGGCTACACTGAGCAGCGAGTTGGTTCTAGGTTCAAAATATCTGAGACAGCAGTACATAAAAACAAGGTGAAGCAGGAGACACTGGGAATGACCAAAAACTAAGCAGGTAGAGTGACTTTATAATGCCAGATATCGCTGTCAATTCATCCAGCAGTGCCTCATCAATTGGAGCATGACCTCAAGTGACCTTCAGAAAGAATGGGAAGCATTAAGTGGTGTGATGTGCATGGCTAGGACAGTTCATAACAGGCTCCTAGAAGCAGGACTGAAGTCCCATAAAGCTAGGAAGAAGCTCTTCATCAATGAGAAGCAGGGAAGAGCCTAGCTGGAGGTTGCAAAAAAAAGTATATTATTCACAGACACACACCCATAAAGTGAGAAATGAGCGAAGCCGAAAATTTTGGTGTGGTCTCTTAATTTTTCCCAGTGCTGTATGTCAGGTGAAGCTAATGAGTCTTAGGTTTCCAGTGCATCCCGCGATCAATTCAGGCTGCCACCATTACTAAACACCACCACGCCACAAATCACTAAGCAACAGTGGAATCTTAGACTTCATAGGGTTACAGAAGGAGAGTCACTTACCTATGGTCACATGACATGCATCAATAAGAAAAATAATCAGTTTTTATTAGGGGTGGCACGGTGACCTTGCACCTTTAGCATCGGAGGTTTCAATTGCACCTCCATTTTGTGTGTGTGGAGTTTACACGTTCTCCCTGTGCTGCATGGGTTACCTCCAGGTACTCCGGTTTCCACTCATATCACCACAAAGACATGTATTTAGGCTATCTGGTGTCTCTAAATTGCCCATAAACTATGATTGTGCTTATGCGACCAATAGTGGACACCAGGGTGTACACCAGCCTTGTGTCCTGTTTCCTCTGGTAGGCTCCAGACCTCCTTATGACCTTTACAAGAATAAGGCGATGGATGGAGGGTTAAATGTTTACTGGCAGCGGTTTATATTGGCCGTAGTAATGTTAAATTCGATGCAGCTTGAAACGGTAATCTAAAGAAGCAGGTACTATAGTGGTTAAAAGCATGTCGGTTCAAATCCTAGCAGGAGTCTGTCTGTAGTATTTTTGATTATTTAAGTAAAAAGCCGTACAGGTCGGGTTTAAGTGATGTCGGATTTTGGTTTTGTTCGCCGGAATCTGGATAGACTCAAAGCGTCACGCCTGAGAACACTCGCTCGCGCCCAGTTCGGCTGAGCGTTACGCTGGCGTGCGTGCGCGCTCCCGGACATGCGCGCGAGCCCGGGACAAAAAGCGCGCCGGTAGCGCGTGTGACGAGCCGCCTTCGGAGCCGCCGACGCCCGGGCGCCGGGGCAGGCACTCCCCCCCTGCCGCCCGCCCCCAGAGTGAGACGAGATCGTAATCATATCTGCGTCCTAGTGTCATCCGCGTTTGCCGGCGTCGCGCATTATGCTCCCTAAACAGCCGTTCAGTTCACGTAATTAAAACAACAAACTAGGTCGACGATAATAAACTAAAGATAAGAACCAGCCCTCATATGAAATAACACTTTATTAACAGTCTCTTACGGCCAGGTCCTTAATAGTTTCTCATATGTTTTCGTGTCGTAATTAATATGTGACGCGGTGGCCCTGCCGTTCATTTTCCCGCGCGCGCGCCTACCGTGCGGCGCCCGCGTGTCGGTTGCACGGCGGGTTAATTTTAACCGTCGCAGATGCTGGTGACAGCACAAGGGGCCCTGCACACCCGGCCACTGCGAGCTGTCTGTTAGCATCGGGCCAGTGATTCGTAAAAAGGGCACGCTGCTTCCCTGCATGCATGCCCTTACCTTTCCCTGCAGTTTTCATGCGGTGTTTTTTGTGGGCGTGCAAGTGAATGTGCAAAACAGCTATGCATCACTGTAGGTTAACTTATTATTGTTCATAGTAGCCATCTAATATATGTATTTCTGACATTAAAACTATATTTGCACTGTGAGCAGCTTGAGCTAAACGTTTATGATTAAAATGTGATGCCTCACGCCTCTTTGCTCTGGCTTCCTTAACATTTTTCTCTGACCCTCCCATCCTTCATCTTAAACTCCAGTTTAATTAGGTAGCTCCCACTGATTTTAACAGCCGGAAACCAAACCGGAAAAGGGGTCTGATAATGACCTTCTCCCCACGCAGTGTTCAGGGAGCCCTACACAGTACGAGTGGCAGACCAGCGCTCCATGCGAGGCAACGTGGCGGTCTTCAAGTGCCTCATCCCAGCCGCCGTGCAGGAGTACGTCAGCGTGGTGTCCTGGGAGAAGGACACAGTCTCTATCATTCCAGGTAGGGACGCTTCCTGGCTACCAGTGGGGGCAGGAGGGCTGGGGTTGGGTGGGCCAAAGGATTAAAGGGCATCTGTCAAAGAGAAACAATGGCCGTGGATGTCGTCACTTGGCTTTGTCATTAGATAACTGTGGGGCTGGCTTTATTTCATGAATCATCCACTTAGGCTGCTCACCTACTGCCTCCTGCTTGACCAGAGCTGTCTCAGTGCAGCAGTTGGCCTCATTGTTTTGGGATCATGCTGGTCATTAGGTCTAAATCTTCCCTACTTTCTCTAAGTAAGCGCCTTTTGCAGTGACACTGGAAATATTTTAAGATCTTTTCTATGAGATTTCAGACATTAAAAATTGATTTTGCACATATCAGTTTAAGCATAAATTTGAAATGTTTTGCAGAAAAAAATCTATTATGAATTGGTTTGCCTTTGTCTTATTTTTCCCTATTATTACTTGGTTAGTTCTGAAAGATTAGTTTGACAGATCCATATTGCAACATTTAAAAATGTATGTAAACAGGTTTAAGTAAAACATTTTAGTGGTAATATATGTCAGTAAAATGTGTGTTATTGAGTATATGTACAGTTTAGAAAGCTGTGATATTCTATATGATGAATACATATTATGTGTTTTGCATTTTTGTGTGTAAATGTTGGCAAAGCTTCTGGAGAAAATCAAAGAATGTTGAAACTGCCTAGGTCAGATTTTTCTGCCCTGCATTGCCAAGTCTGGGCTCCCAGAGTGTAAATGTCTGAGCAGAAAAGCATCTTTCTGCCACGTGACCATCCATTGATCCAGCCGGTCCATCGGCAGGAGCTGTGTGTGTGTGTGTGCCTGTGTGTGTCTGCAAGTGTGGCTGGGGGGATGGAATGGTGATTTCTCAGACTATCGATCGGGGGTTGCCCCTGGGTTTCCCTCTTGTTTGTCGCTGATCCGTCTACTTGAGCCGTCAGATCCAGGAACCCTGAGTGTGAGCCTGGGGCTGAGGCCGAGAGCTGGAGGAGGGTAGCTCGGCACTTCTTACTAAAGGAAATGGGAGGGGGTCAGAGGTCAGACCAGGCTGTTATGCTTCGGAGCTATGGAAGTAGCCAGCAGCGATTGTCTGCTGTATTATTCCTAATACAAACTCCCTTTATCTATACATGTAAAGTGTAATATTTAATATTTCTTATGATAACATTTCAGTATTGTTTCTGATTACTTTTCTGAGAGGCGCACATATTTTTCTCTGTGTCCTATCGGTTCTCACACGCTACAAATGCTGGTGACCTTTGCTTTCCATAAAGTGGAAAGATTTGAATGTTGAATTAAAAGGAAGAGCCAATCAGTGTATAGAAGTTCTAATTGCTGAAAGTATGTTGAGAAAAGCAATTACAGCATGGAGTCTGTTGAATAGTCTTTTTGTCTATGTGTCAGCTGCCAAAACATTACCTAAGTAATCATTGTAATTCATGGAATTCTGATGACCTTCAGTAAATGTTAGTGTATCTGTATTAATGTCATTTCAGGAAGACCATAGGCATGGTTGCATGGATTAGCAGAGATCAAAAGTTTATTTGGCGACTAGTGCATTATGTTCCAAAATATTTTGCAACGATAAGCTACTTTGCAGTAGATTTTTAAGAGGAATGGCTAGAAAGGTGGGTGGTGCTAAGAGGATCAGTGCAGTCGGCGGTAGGGCTGGGGGGGTGGGGGGCAGCAAGCACTGGATTTAAAGGTGAGATCACTGCAGGTCGCTGTAGACTTGACTTTTCTTCACTGCCCCATCCTTGTCCCTATTTCTCTCATGTCCCAATATGAGACTGTATGACAGCTGGCTTCTGGAATACTGGGTCCATCCCATACCCTGCAATTTGGGCCCCATCAGTGATACCCTTTCTTCTCCTACCACTTTATCCCATAAACTCCTTTTGCTCACTTGCTAATCTCTGCATCTTCTCCTCTTGGTAACAGTCATGAATGCACTTTATGAGCTGGGCAGAATTCTTCTATATTCCTTCCTATCATCCCTCTCGTCTCCATCCATCCCTCCTTCTATTTCTCTCTTTCTCTCTGTCTTAGAGTACAGGGTGTGCTGTGTTTAGCGCCCCCCTCCCCCGTCTCCCTGCGCTCTCTTCCCACCCTCCCTCTCCCCATCTCTTTTTCGCAGTTTGCAGTGACACGCTGCAGCACTCATTGAGACGGCAGCCTTCACTGGAAACAGTGCCACTCATTAGAACATGCAGAACTGATCTACCCCAGGGCCAGGAGGCAGCCAGCCCCACTATCACCTCTCTTTTTTAATGATGGCGGAACAGCGTCCTCCTGGTGCCCCTTGACTCAATACCACCCCCCTCAC
>JAODKM010000035.1:8907635-8919744 GCA_026780845.1 Petrocephalus sullivani | reverse complement strand
CCCCCCCCACTCCCCCCCCTCCTCCCCCCCCCTTCCCCTTTCCAATCTCTCAATTTTCCAATTCCATTTCCTATGCCAATTTTCCTCCTTTCCCCTTTCCCCCCTCGCCCCCCCCCCCCCCCCTCCCCAACACACCTTTAACACAACCACCCTACTTCTTGGCCTGCACTTCCCCATCTCCGCTGCCACCACAATGCAATCCAGGCCCGCCAAGCATCCGGGCCATGCGCAACATCACCGCGGTAGCGGGCCGTAACACCTTCATCAACTGCCGGGTGATCGGCTACCCCTACTACTCCATCAAGTGGTACAAGGACGCTCTGCTGCTGCCCGACAACCACCGGCAGGTGGTGTACGAGAACGGCACGCTGAAGCTGAGCGACGTGCAGAAGGGCATGGACGAGGGCGCCTACGTGTGCAGTGTGCTCATCCAGCCACAGCTCTCCATCAGCGAGAGCGTCTACGTCACCGTCAAAGGTGAGGGGGCCCACTCTGTCAGTGTGGGGGACAGGATCAAAGCAAAGGCCCAAATGGTAGAAACCCAGCCCAGACAAGGTTATGTGACTCCTTAAAGTATTACACCATGTACCATTTCTGGGGCATTGGAACATCTAAACCAGTGTTTCTCAACCTTGTCCTCAGAGACCCCCCCAGACCTTTGTAGTGAGCTGGGAAGGAGCAAAAACGTGGCCCGTCTGGGGGGTCCTTGAGGTCCAGCTTGAGAAACACTAACCAAAACCGTGTGCAGGTTTCCCACTATATAATACACTCTGCATTGGATGCTAGTGTTCATTCAGGTACTTTGGCTTCCATTTAGCGAATGACTGCTTTCTGCCTGATTTTCATTTGATCCTTTGCAATGGTGCCATGTTTAAATCTGTAGTTATTTTTTCCACATTAAACACTCTTAATATCCAACATTGAAGATGGACGAGTAGTATTGAGAAAAATTTGATACATGAGGCCAGCAATCCATAATGCATGCAATGTTCTTTGGTAGTCTGCAGATTCACTCACTCACTTTTCACACACATGACTTTCTAAGGCTCCATGCGGCACATTTGTGATTGCTGAGTGTCGCCTGAAATGATCGCCAGGCTCCATTTCCATGACTAAAGAAGAGTTCAAAGAAAATCCAAGGCCTCTTATTAGAAGGATTAATACCTTCTCATCCACTTATCATCTGCTGACTCTGCATGTATGTGGCTGAGTTTTTTTTTTTTTTGTGACAGAGTGTAGCAGTATCGTGTGCGTGTGTACAAATCCTAAAAAAGCATTTATGATCATTTTTTTTTTGGTCCTCACTTCAAACTTCAATTTATAAAAATCTGTAAATGCTGTCAAAAAGTAAAAATGCCAAAAGTCTTGTATTTTGTTTGGTTACTTATGGTTAAGGTTGGGGTGGGTAGGGGTTAAGGGTGTCATAGTTGGTCTAGCGTTATGCCCCTGGAAATGAATGGAGAGTCCCCACAAAGATATAAATACCTTATCTGTGTGTGTGTGTGTGAGAGATTGTAGGGACAGTCACCAAAGTGTGTGTGACAGATGTGACAGATTGTAAGGACAGTATGTGAGGTTTCAGTGTGTGTGACTGTTCTGTATGATGTGGGCCTTGTCTCGTCATGTCACTGATTTAATTAGATGAAATATAACGAGCCCCAGATTAAATCCCCCAGATGTCTCAGCTGTTGCACACACCCCCACCCCCATTATTGCTGCTATGGAAACAGTATTATTCTCTTTGCCAATTGGACTCAAATTAGAGCAGCTATTATGGGCTGGAGACGATGGGGGGGCATGGAGACATAAGGGTCCAGGATTATACTGCAGATCATAGATGGCTTTGCACAACAAACCTCTATTGCATCCTTTTTTACTGTCAGACAGTAGGAATGTTAACGTGCAGTTTACGTTCTGCCTGTCCCCTCATTTGCCCTATGCTTGCCTCCTTCCTTTTGTCATGGCTTTTTTTCTTCATTGTTTTTCTTCATCTACATCCTCTATCGACTTTCCCAACTTCCCAACTCTCCATATCTCGAATCTCTACCATCTCGCCCTCTAATACTCTTTTTTGCCCTCTTCCTCTCCCATTTGTCCATCTCATACTCCCATTTCTGTCTTAACTACATCCTCGCCCTATGATACCATTCCCAATCCTGCATTCCTTGCCATTCACTGCCCCAAGTCCCACCCCTGATCCAGCCCTTCGACTTTCCGCCAACCTCCATCGGGAAGCTAATGTACATCGCCTGCGTGGTCTCATCCGGCGACATGCCCATCCGCATCACCTGGCGCAAGGACGGGCAGGAGATCGTGTCAGGCTCCTCGGGCGTCAACATTGAGACCAAAGAGTTCATGAGCTCCCTACAGATACCCAAGGTCTCGCTCAAGCACAACGGCAACTACACCTGCATAGCCAGCAACGATGCTGCCACTGTGAGCTCAGAGAGGCAGCTCATCGTCACAGGTACGAGGGGCAGTCATCACTCATCCTTCCTGACGGGGGGAAGGGGAGCAGAAGGGCAGGGACAGGGGGAGCAGAGTGACGTGTCATGTGAGGAGGATAAAGAGGAGTATGACAAATAAAACGGGATAGAGGATGGAAATGACAAGATTTAAAGTCTGAGGGATAGGAAAGGGAAGAACAGTCATCACTCAAGAGGTGGGAGAAGATGAAACAGATAACAGACTCGTCACTGGGGCAGTGTCCTGTTTACAATAGGCATGGTTTCACAGCTTCTTATGAGTTGTTTAATGTTGTAGCTGTGCATTAAAACTGACTGAGTGTAACCTTCTCTTACTCTGCCCCCCAGTACCCCCACGATTTGTGGTCCAGCCCAATAATCAGGATGGAATCTATGGCAAAGCGGGGGTCCTGAATTGTTCTGTAGATGGTTACCCCCCACCCAAAGTTATGTGGAAGCACGCCAAAGGTGTGTGTTTTGAATCAATAATTATGCATGTCACAAAGGTGAAAAAGAAACTACTAGCGTTCTCTGTAACAACATGCAGTTCAGTCTTTTGGCTCACCCCCCCCAATCCCAGGTATAGGAAACCCCCAGCAGTACCACCCAGTGCCTCTGACCGGTCGGATCCAGATCATGGCTAATGGGTCCCTGCTGATCCGCCACGTCCTGGAGGAAGACCGCGGGTACTACCTGTGCCAGGCCAGCAACGGAGTGGGCTCTGACATCAGCAAGAGCATGGTGCTGACCGTTAAGAGTGAGTCCAGCCGACGCACAGCAGCAAAACACATGCGTTCAGTCAGACGTGTGGCTCCATAGGCGTAGAGTGCTGGATAGGGCATATTAGGGACTTTGATTTGTCCCAGGGGGACTTCAGGGTTTAAATTCTTTGCTTCAGAAAACAGACTGGGCTGACCCATCAATTCACCCCCCTAAATATAGACACTTGGACAATGCCCTGATCACCTCATCAATCTTGGGACGCATAGCCATTTACATGTCGTCGGCTTTGCCGCAAATCAATGATCTGCCTCTCTTGACAATTACGCAGCCCCGGAGAGTGATGCGTGCAGAGAGCAGCGCAGGAACAAAAGACAAAGGAACGGGGTGATAATGAGAACAGGGGGAGGGGGGCCGGGGTAACAAAGAACAGGGAGGGAACCAGAGGGGGCGCCAGCTGCAGGGGCTGTGTGTGTGTGTGTGTGTGTGTGTGTTATATGCGAGCATGTACAGGCAAGCTATCCAGTAGTTTTTTCCCAGCTTTTGATTTCTCACAAGGAAAATACAAGATCATATGAACATTCCCCCAGATACAAGTGGAGAAAAATACAAAAATAGAAATAAGAGGAGTTATGGAAGTAGATTTCACAATACCTCCGTGAACAGTGAGCATGTCAGTGGCAGTTAGGCTCAGACCAGAAATCGACAGAAGCAGATAGTGGCCCAAACATGCACTCTGCTTAGTTGTGTTCTTTCAGTGCTTAGTATGTTGTAAAATAACCGTCTTGGGAACCCAATAATTCTTGCATGAAACAGAGCTTAAACTTAGGTGATACGGCATATTTTTGAGCTATGATGTACCGAGAGCAGCATGTTTTTGGAGCATCCACTTCGAACCCACGCAGCCCATAAAATAAGCTGAATATTATAGCTGAATATTTTTTTACAGTCAAGATTCTGCAGTGAATTTTTTGTATTTAGATCATTTTAATCCTACTGTAAGGCCTTGTATTAATTCCCCTTTTAGGCTCTTTTGTGCTGTTTTCCTCATATCTGTGTTTATGTGGTGTGATGCCCTCCCTGCTTTTATAAAAGGCAGGTAATGCCTTCAGCAGCACTGTGAAAGCTCAACAGTGGATTGGCCTGTCTGCTTCCCCTTTAGAGCAAACAGAGTCATTACCCTCTCCCTCGCTCTCCCTCGCTCTCCTTCGCTCTCCCTCGCTCTCGCGCTCGCACTCTGCGGTACAAGGCGGTGTTAGTGTTATTGATTGAATCGTTCCTCTCCTCTGCTTCCCTCAATCCGGTCTGCCGCACACAGCGGAGTATGGGAGACTGGGGAGGATGAATAAGTGATGAAAACAAAACAGCAGAACCCCCTTGGATCAATAAAGAGTAGGGGGGGGGGAATACAAGGGCCAGGGAAGACTGCGAGCTAGTTGGAGAGAGCAAGACATGTAGGGAAGAGTCAGATTCTTGGGCCGCCACGATGAACTCCAGAACTTGAACTTCTTTAAACAAGTGCCTTTTCTTCCTTTATTTTTCTCTTCCTCCTCTGTTGCACCTCTTCACTTTCTCTCCACACTTGTGTATTACTATCCATTCTCCCTTCTTGTTCATATGTTTATGTTGTTTTGCCCCCCGACAGTCCCTGCCATGATCACCTCTCACCCAAACACCACAATAGCCATTAAGGGGCAGGAGAAAGAGCTGACCTGCACGGCGCGTGGCGAGTGGCCCATCATCATCCGCTGGGAGCGCGGGGACACCGTCATCGACACCGACCGCAACCCCCGCTACTCCATCACCAGCTCCAACGAGAAGAGCGACGAGGTCATCTCCACCCTCAAGGTGAGCTGACTAGAGAGCCCCATCTTGAGTGCGTCCCTCCCTCTCTCAAAGAGGTTATGATATGTAAATACATTTTATTACGAAAAAGATATAATGAGTTGCATGCTTGAGCTAAAATAAAATCTGCCATATATTAAGGATGTTCATAAGAGTGCTGCTTGTGTAAGGCTTTGGGGACTAGCAGATAGCCCCTTGTATGGGAGGAGCCTCTGAGGAGGAGTTTCTGGAAGAAGCAGAAGTCTTTGAGAAGCAAGGCCCCGCCCCATGTGACAGGATGCCACAGACGTCCGTGCGGCAGGGGGTCGCCATCTTCCGGGACGCTAATGACGTCTGCCTTCTCTCCCGCCCTGTTCCCCTGTAGCTGAAGCCTGCCGAGCGTGGAGACTCCGTCTTCTTCTCCTGCCACGCCATCAATTCGTACGGGGAGGGCCGAGGCCTCATCCAGCTAACCGTGCAAGGTCTGATGTTCCGGCAGCGGCATGCATCTCCTCCCCTGGCATGCAGAATGCGTGCATGTTCACGGTGCAGGGAGAACATCACTCTTACACTTTGGTCATTATTAATGTAAAAACAAGGGATAGATTATACTTATATGCGTCTGCTTACTGCTCCCACATACATTATTATAAGTATTATTATTATAAGTATAGTATAAATGCAAAATTAGCAGCCAATCTATGCCCTTTGCTTCCTGGACTAGCCCTGACACTAGAAATGTGGCTATGGAAGAAAAGGGGTGAGTGAACAAAAAAAGAAAAATAACCAGGAGTTCCTCTGCACTCCCCCAGAGCCCCCTGACCCCCCTGAGCTGGAAGTCCGGGAGGTGAAGGACCGGAGCATGAACCTGCGCTGGACCCAGAGGTTTGACGGCAACAGCATGATCACCAGCTTCGACATCGAGTACAAGAACAAGTCCGGTATGTGGGGGCCTCGCTAGACCCCGCCCCTGGTCACCACGGCGACCTCGTGCCCTCACATTTGGCTCTTCCTAAAAGGGTTTCAGACTAGGCCTGAATGTCGTTTAATCTCTGTGCTCTATGCACATATGCAGCGTAGCCAGCGTAGATGCAGGTCTTTGTACAGCAGTGTCCCTGAAGGAGAAACCCTGGTTTTTATGCACTCCGCTGCCCGTTTTCCCTCTGCCAGTCATTTGGAAATGTTCTTTACGACCTCACGATGGAGTAGCCTGACATCCCAATTGATAAAAGAGTCTGTTGCGCTCCGCTCAATTTTGCGGTCATGGAGAGTTCATGGCTGCAAACCGTGCAGGTTTGTGCAGGGAATCCATTGATGCCCACTTCGGTACTCCCAGATAATGTCCTGATAAAAGAACTAATGCGTGCCCTCAACGTCGCTCCATTTTACAAACAAAGAGGCTCACCGGTGAGAAAAGTAAAGTACGAAATATAATGGAAATGTTTATAGCTTGGGCTAAAGCTTTGAGTGTCCATCGATTTTACTTTTAACACAGTGTTTGAAGGCACTGGAGGGAGTGAAATGTGCTCTGCTCTACAGCGCTATAGAGAAGTGTGCTCCCCCCCCCACCACAGACACCTGGGACTTAAAACACGCCACCCGCAAGATCGCGCCCACGAACCACCAAGCCAACATCGTTGAGCTGCATCCAGCCTCCGTCTACAGCATCCGCATGTACTCCTACAACAAGATCGGTCGGAGCCAGGCCAGCAAGGAGCTCACCGTCAGCACGGAGGAAGCGCGTAGGTCCCGAAAGCCTGTGATGCAGGGGGCTGAGGACACTCAGACCAGCATCATCCAAAAGCTAATACAGCGGTCAGGATGGCAGCTTGCAGGTACAGATTGATAATTCTGACCGGTGCCATCTCCTCTGCAGAGCCCGATGGTCCTCCAATGGATGTGACCCTGCAGCCAATGACGTCGCAGAGCATCCGCGTGACCTGGAAGGTAACCAGCATGGTCTTGTCATGCTCACTGTTCCTCTGTTTTTAGGCCTACACCTATACTCACATACACCCACATACATGTGCACACACAGGCATGCATATTTATGAGCATATTTCAGCTTTTTGCAATAATGTTGAAACATTACTGTGACATTAAGTATATTGTATTGTATTGTTGGAATAGTCAAATGGCCTTGAAGTGTGCATAATCCGTGCATCATGTTTTTTTTAATCTTCGCCCCATTCTGCGACGGTCAGCGGTCTGCTTCTCTGTTCTTGACTCGGTAATTCTTCTCCATTTGTAGGCCCCAAAAAAAGAGCTGCAGAATGGGGTGATCCGGGGTTATCAGATTGGGTACCGGGAAAATGGCCCGGGCAGCAACGGCCAGTACAGCATCGTGGAGATGAAGGCCACGGGCGATAGTGAAGTCTACACCCTGGACAACCTGAAGAAGTTCGCCCAGTATGGTGTGGTGGTTCAGGCCTTCAACCGCGCCGGCACCGGGCCCTCCAGCTCCGAGATCAATGCCACCACTCTGGAGGACGGTACGAGTCGAGGCGGCACGGGAGGAGCTCCCAAGAGTGTCCGGCAGAATATTTCACTCAATGTCAAGCCTTCTCCATCAGCGGCATGTAAACTGGCCACCCTTTACCACCCCCTGGAGCACGAGCAGATGTGCACAGCCGTACCTGTACGCACGCGAACACGCACCCACATCAGCTGACCAAAATGCGCTCTCGCACTGGCACCCCAGCACACCTTATAGGGAAGACCTCTTGCATTGCTTCTTGATTTACTTCCAGTTTTCTGCGGGGTCTTGGCAGCCATTCTGACCAGGGGCGTGTGTGCCCACAAAGCACAATAAAGACGAAATCGGAATCGGAAATTCCCCCACGTCCGGGATATTCTCCGGTGGACCCCTGATTTCTCTTTGCCTCCCATTTGCCTCCCTTCGTAATCAGTCTGCCCAGCTGGCTCTAACCCCACATACATGCAAAACGTAAATATAGATACGCTTAGAAAAAGGAGAGTAGAATTCGAAGCCCTTTCCAACAGCCTCTCCCTCATCATCCCTCACTCTTTAATTAGCACACTCATTAGACTGTCAGAAAGGGAGGGAGAAAGGGCCCCATTACGGCCATAAAACAACAGAGGCTGCCCGCCTATCCCAGCCACCCCCCACTCTCCTCCATCTTCCTCATTTGGCCGTGTTTCTAGATCTTCACGTGCCTGCCTTCTGCCTCCTCGCATACAATTTCACATAAAGCCTCACTCCTCTTCCCCTCACTTACGGCATCACCGTTCGCCCATTCGATGCCGCTAACAGACATTCCTTAGAAACGGTTCCGCTCCCCGTTCCGTCCCTCTGTCTGTCGTGAGATGCGCTCATCCGCTATTTACTGCTGCGGCCTTGAATTTAAAGCGGAATTCAAACAGGGCCGGTAGCGGCAGCACCCGCCACCCCGTCTGCTTATCGTGGCGCCCAAAGGAGCGTGGGTGCCTTTAGAAGTGCCCCGGCCCTGCTGAGATGGGTGGGACGCTGCGGCGGGCACTGCCACCGTGCCACACGGCCGCCGACGGCCGCAGCCACAAAGCCCGCGATATTGATGGCAATAATGATGATGATAATAACAAGCGTAGTAAAAACCATTACAATTAGCCTGCCTACGGGGTCTCCTTTTTCGTTGTCCTGAAGGTGTAATTACCCGCAGCTGAATGCATTGTCTGCCGGAGCCCTCTTTTCATCTTTTTTCACTCCCTTTTCTCCCCCTCCGCCTGCCCTCCTTCCCGCTCCAAAAGCCACCTTTCATTTCCTCTCTCCCCTGTCTCTTCCTGCCTCTCATAGGCCACCTCATGCTTGGCAGTCCCCAGTTTTTTTTTCCCTCCCTCTCTCTTTTTCCTTTCTCCCCTCTCCTCTCATCTTCTATCACTCCCACCCTGCATGTGCTGGAGGAGTAGAAAAGTAATGAATGAGCCGTGATTGTGGACTGAGCAGTAATGTTGTTTCCTAAATGGCAGTTAGTGTGATGGCTGCCTAGGGGTGTGGGCTGGGGGGGGGGGGGGGCGGGGGGGGGCCCACCCCCCGGAAATCAGCGCAACACCCCCCCCCTGGGGGGGGGGGGGGGGGGTTATTTTTGTAAACCATCCATGCACAGTTTGCATCATTGCTACTTCCAGCCTATTCCCCCAACTGCCCTGAATTAGCATTCTAGAGGAAGCAGGATTTATCCACATTGGGAAAAAGAAATAGTTTTGCTAAACGTGCTAGATTTTTTTGCACATGTAAATTATTCCATAACTCTGTCTACAGCACTGTAATGACTGTCCTGTCATGAACGTTGCAACCGCGAGCCCAGAAGAGGTGTTACTTTATTTCACTGTGAGCCTGGCTGAGATGACAAAGCTTTACTTGGCCTGAAAATGCTAACTGCTAGCCACTGACTGAATGCGTAGCTTAAGTGCTCATGGGAGTTTTACTTACACAGAAATGTTCAGAGGGCCGAACAAAAATAATCGCTGGTTCAGAGAGACAACCAATCAGATCGTAGAGAAGGCGAGGCCAAGCAAATAGAGGCAGGGCCAAGAAATCTGATTGGTTGGTTTGACATCTGACACAAAATCTGATTGGTTCTCTCTCTGAACCAATCATTTTTCATTCTGCCCTCAGAACATTTTTATGTGTGAAACTACTATGAGCAGCATTAGTAGAGGTGTGACATGTTAGCACATGTTAGCTCAACCTTACAGACTGCCACGCTCGGAGCAACTGGCCCAAGCATGTGTCCTTACCCAGCAGCGGAAGTTCTGCATCAGGTTGAGCCTGACAGCTTGGACGCTCCCATCGTAGCAGCCGGTGTAGATCTGGGCCGCAGACATGAGAACATAGTGACTATGCATTAGCGCCAGTCGGCCATCTTAAAGGTTCTGCTGCATCCCCACTCGCTGGTATTCGGGGTGGGCCCTACCGCAGTAGCTGCTGCTACTCACTATGCTCTTGTGGATGCCCATGCACATCAGCATGTCCGTGTGCCCACCGTACACCTGGAGCCGGTCGTGGGACTGGGAGGGGGGCGGAAAGGCAGGCTTTATCAGCAACATGGGAGGATGGGGGGTACAGCGAGGCCAAAACATAGGACAGGGGACCAACCTGCAGCTCGTAGACACGCACCAGCCGGTCCAGGCAAGCAGTCACCATCACCTTGCCCAGGATGGCTACCACGGTGACAGCATGGCTGTGACCCTTATAGATGCGTTTCAGCTCCCCTGTCTACATGTGGAGGGGCAATTCAGGGCAGGGGGGGTGGAGACAGGAGAAATGGAGAGTTGAATGTGGTAAGAGGAGGAGGACAGGCCAGCAGAGTAGCGCCGAGATGGTCGCGAGTGCACTCACGTGGATGTTATGGGCGCGGACGGACTGGTCGCTGGAGCCACTGAAGACAAGGTCGTTCACCACCTGCAGAGAGATGCGTGGGTTAGATGTTCCACCGGGGGGCGCCACAGAGCAGTGGCAGAAGGTGAGCCTACCTTCATGCAGAGCACAGTCTTGGTGTGGCCCTTCAGCGTGCGCAGCAGCAGGCCGTTCTTGGCGTCCCGCACGCTGATGGTGCTGTCGTAGGAGCCCACCAGCAGGAGTCGCCGCACCCCTTCCTGTGTGGACGCCAGGCAGCTCACCGCACGCGGCCCGTGGCACTCGAACACATCCAGCTGCTGGTTTTTCTGTGGGTGGCGGGTTAGACTCTTAAAGGGGTTTTATATAAACTGCAGTGGAATATGAGCCCTGTGCAATGCCAGGGGTTACGCAGGGTCAGTGGGGGCCTGTGCTTACCGGGAGGGCCGGGCACTGCATGTGCTACTCAGCATTTACTGGAGTCGGACAGCCCGGCAGCCACCCACGACAAATGCAAGAGCGAAATGTAGGCGGTGTAGAGCTGAAGACGAGCAGGAGAAAGGGGCTGACCTTCAGGCTAAAACTGACCACGCTGCCATTGGCCAGGCCCGCGTAGAGGGTCCTCCAGCGGTTGTGCAGACACAGGACCCGATCCAGCATGCAGAACTCCTCCACGCACTGCCTGGTCTGTGGACAGGGCCAAGAACGTTCACGCCTAGAGACACGACGTTCGCGTTCCTAGAAGCGGTTCCCCGCGTCGTTCTGCCCGGGCGGCCAATGCGGGGCCGACGGCTCTACCTTGAGACTGTAGCAGCGGATGGTGTGGTCGCTGGAGCCCGTGTACAGGCAGGACTGCAGACCCGGGCCGGACGACACCAGCAGGCAGTTGACCTTGGCGGCATGGCCCTCGTACACGGCCGTGCACCGGCGGGTCTGAGGGCGACACGGCGGCATCAGGAACCCGGGCACGGCGGCTCACAGAAATGAGCTACGGGCCCGAGAGCGGACCAGGCCGGGTCGACACCCACCGCCAAGCTGAAGGCACGCGCCGTCTGGTCCTCGGAGCAGGTATACAGGCAGCCCCCGTGGATCTGTAAGCCTGTGACGGCCGCCCGGTGGCCCAGGAAGGGGCCCTCTGATGGCTCCTGCTTGTTGTCTGACTCCAACGGGACTGCAGACACGCACACAGACACATGCGGCATGTGACAGAAAGGCAGGAGGGCGACTTTACATGTGCGCAGTGCTAAAACCCTCCCCTAGAGGGCGCCTCAGAGCAGGAATATATGCCCTTCTGAGACCCAGGGAAAAAAAAACACTGACTTAATTTATGTGTTGGAACAGTAAAAAAACACACACCTTCACATATGTGATATCATCTGAAAGCACTAAGTGTCCTTAAAGCAGCTGTGATACAGACAGCTACCACTGCACCTCCACACCCCTTAATGGGAGGCTGGGGCCCCTGAATGCGAGGGTGGCACTTACGCTGCGAGGTCTCCGCCCTGCTGCCAGCCCCAGACTGGGTTTTACTGCGGGGAAAGAAGTGACAGGGGTCAGAGGGACATTTCCTGCTTGCAAAGCAAGGCGGAGACACTGGCCACGACGCGTATCCTCCCCCTGAAGGCCGGCTGGTCCGAGCATGTCTGACTTAAGACTAGGGATGGGTATCGTTAAGATTTTAACGGTACTACTACTACTCTTTCCGGTGCTGCCTATCGGTCCGGTACTTTAACGGTATTGTTATCGGTACATTGTGAAGAATAAA
>JAODKM010000035.1:8883282-8899875 GCA_026780845.1 Petrocephalus sullivani | reverse complement strand
GGGGAGCGGGTATCAGTGCTGGAAGGGGAGCGGGTGGCAGTGCTGGAAGGGGAGCGGGCGGCAGTGCTGGAAGGGGAGGGGGGGGCAGTGGTGGAGGGGGAGGGAGGGGCAGTGTGTAAGTGGGCTTGTCATGTGGATTTGTGATTAAAGCTTATTTGTGGACTGATGTGCCATTACCAGTGTTAATGACAATTAAGAAGCTTGGGCAGCGTGGTGGGGGGGATGGCGGGTATGAACATGAATGTGGGGGGGAGCTCTTTGCATGCTTAGCACATCACACAAGAAGAGGGATTAATTCTTCATGGATTAGAAAGAATTAATTTTGTGCTTACACGGTTCGGGTTAGGATTACAGCTGTATCTGTGCTCTGTGTGCTTAGGGCAGTGCGTGTGTACGTGTGGAGGAGGGGTGCGTCTGGGACTCTGGTGAGAGCAGAGGGTGTTGGAAGGCTCAAGGAAACAAGGGAATGGGTGGAGGAGTGGGAAAGATGGGACGGTGGAGGCAGGGATGTGTGAGGGACGGCCTGAGGACAGCAGTGTGCTGCATGAGGGACACAGTGCCAGCAGAGGTGTAAGCAGACTGTTAGGCGATTAATCGCAGTGGAATACAGAATAAAAGGGAGGGAGAATGGCAACCGGCAAAGCTGTGATGGAACTTAGATTAAAAAAAAGAACAAGACAAGTGAGCGAGGGAGTGGCCTGAAAAGGATAGTGAGGGCAATGGGGGACCATATGGGGCAGAGGAGGTCTAGAGGGGACAGGGAAGCTCTGGAGGCTCCCAGTGCAGAGCAGCGCGGAGCTGTGGCAGTCCTGCCCACGTCGGACAAGCTGAGTGTCACCCTGCTAGTGATGCGAGCTGTCAGCATGTCCGGCGGCGGCCTGCCCTCTCTCTGCTCCAAGCCCACCCAGATCAAATCTCACTTTCTCTCCTCCTCTCTCTCCCTCTCTCTACCTTCCTCTGGGCCTCTCACCAGCATATGGAGTGATGATTGGAATTGAATTGTTCAAACACCCCTTCAGTCTTACTTACTCGATGTTCTCGCCATCCTACTCCAGGGTTTGCGCACACACACACACACACACACCCGCACACACACAGAACTGCCTAGCAACCCCTGGCCCATGTTAGCTGAGTGTATGTCAGCACAGTCTAGCAGCTCAGAGCTAAAATAGAGCCCTGACTCTTGCTATGGGCAGGCCTCTCGTTGACAAACTTTTAAAGAATTCAGTGGTGGCACCTTCTACATCCTCGCTACAGAAACTGAAGGCACTGTACCCTCTGGCCCACCTTCTGCTTTTCTTGTTTCTGCTGTATATGTTAATAGCACAGATATGTTGGATTAGTTATGAATAAATTATAATGCAATAAACTTACAGGAATGCTGGTGTGAAATGCAAAGCTTAACCAACATATCGGAACACAATGCTGTATGGCAGTGTTACTATGCCGTTTGTTAATATCCTAAAATCCAGTAATGAGGGGTCCCAAATAACAAGGCCTGGTTCTGGAGAAGTCAATGTGGAAAAGGGATTGTTTCTGCATGGCTAGATCAGATGCATCTTGACCCTCATTTGGAGGCAGGTGATGGCCTGGGGGAGATTACCCTGTAGTGAGATTAAAGCACGATAATGATGGTGTTTTCACCTCTAAATCCTTCCCTCTCCTTCTTCCACCATTCTCAGTCCCCGTGGTCACCCCTGGTCTGAGCATCTTTCTAAGCAGCGTTGTCTCAGCCATGATGATGATGATAAGGACAATGAGACTGGGCTGTAGTCAGCCTGTTTAACCCCCATGAGTGGAATGAAAGGGGTCACCAGGCTTCCCTTCCCCGGGGACTCTGCCCTTTGTCTGGGGCCAAGAGGTCATTGCGAATCAACTCGCTCTCTCAAGACTGGCAGCACGTGTTTGTAAGAAGTCAGGTCAGCAAACAGTGCCGCTCCGTCACGCCTTCCCGATTGACTCGGCTATATTCAAGCAGTCAGCCTTGTGTCTTATATATGTGAGAGTTTGTCAGAGCTCATTGATAATAAGTGAGGGCTCTATGAGGAATTACAGCGAGGTATCGATCGCTTAGTTCAGCTTGTGACAGGGGCCTTTCATTCAGGAGACTTTTTTTCTGGTAAGCTGTAGTGTGATGCTGGTGCAGTAGTAGTGTAACATAAAATAGTGTTTTTTGGTTGTAAAAATAATTACCAAAATAATTGTTTGAACACTAGGTACATGGAATCTCGGAAGCAGGAAATTCCGTGTATGTGTGGAGTTAATTATTCCAACATCCTATCACGCTTTGGGTCAGTATATAAAAATGCTGAGGAGGCCTGTTTTGCCTGCTATAGCCAAAGGAACACACTAAAAGGATACCTCGGTTACTTTGAGCGAGAGGTTTTGTTGGGGATGTGTTTGGCAGTAGCTCCGGTGGCAATAGTTGCTCAACCTGATGCCGAGGGTGGCTGGGAAGTCTGGTAGGAACTGGAACTGGTAGGCAACTGTGGACAAAAATGCATGCAACCATTGATGAACTTCACAGAAGGAGGGATAGCGTGTGTTTCGGTGCATCAGTGTCATCCTGAGCCTAATGCCTGGGCCGTTCTGGTAGCTAGTGATGGCCTAATGCTTTCTTATAACACTTTATGTTGATTTCTGTTATTTTGTCAGTTAGTTGTGCTAATTCAGCAGATTAGTGTTTCTTTGTTTGAAATGTTTATAGTCCCCGGGCCAGTACTGTCTGGATGATAAATACAGAAACCTGTATGTAGTGTTTTTACATTTGTATTTTAGCAACACATAGTATTAGTCCTGCAGTGAAGATGGTACAAGTACTGATAGATGTTGGTGAGGGAGGAAGAGGAGAGAAGTGCATGTCAGTGGCACAGTGGGACTTGTGGGGAGTTCCAGCCTGTTCAAGGGAACGCAGACTCCAGCAAGTAAGAAGTGCTGGAAGTGGTGTCTGCCGGAACATATGTCATCGCCCCCAGCCCCCACAGGCCGCCTGCTCTGCTTGATACTCGCCCTGCAGATCTTCTTACGATAAAGGCTAAAACCAGCAAATCTGCAAACAGGCCTGCTTATTTTAGCACTCCCTGTGACCCACAAATGCTCACTAATACACTGTCTTTCACGTACACTCAGCTTACTACTTGCTCTCAGTCCCCAGCAGTTAATGATTCCCAATCAATTCCCAATCAATGTCAAAAACACATGAAAGCGGAGGTAAAATAAGCGCTGGCAGCGTCATCATGGAGCAAAAGCAGGTTCAAAAATGGTGTCTTTTGATTGTTGTGTGCAGTAGCATGTAATATTTGTATTTCACAACTTACAATCTATGTATAATTTTTACAGTTTTATTAGCAAGTACCCACACAGTGTAACCAAAATCTATACACAGACAGACATGTTCACTTGTTAATACTCACACACACGCACTGGAATGCATAAATCTGGTATGCACAGTTTGTTCCATTACAATTGACTTCTTTTGGCCATATTTCATGCACCGCACAAACACACAAATACATGTAACCATACACATTAAAAAGCCTGAAATGCTGCATTTGCACTTGTGGTGCGGAGTTTATATTGGTGTGAAACTGGAAGTCCCAGATGTCTTTTTTCCCCCCCCTCTTTTCCAGACCCAGGTCCACCTGCAGGAATCAAGGCCGTCCCATCCTCTGCCAGCAGTGTAGTGGTGTCCTGGCTGCCCCCTCTTAAGCCTAATGGTATCATCCGCAAGTACACCATCTACTGCTCCAGTCCTGGGTCAGGGCAACCTGTAAGTGATGCAAAAGGGGGGATTGGGATGGCATAGTTTTGACATGGGGAGATATGGGACAGTAAATGAGAGGTTTAAAGATCTCAGGATCAGAATAAGTAGTCTGAGTGTATTGGTTTATGTGTGTTTTATCAGAAATATGTTAGGAAGTACTGTTAAATGCATGTTTGTGTGTGTGTGTGTCTACGGGCCCCTCAGTTTTTATTAGATGAATTTGAGTGTATATGCCCTCAGTTAAATGGTAGAAATGGTAGAAATGTAAAGCAAAATTTTGCATGTGAAGCTCTGTGTCTCCCAGGAGTCTCCCAGTGTGCATCTGCGTCCGTGTTCCTGTGTGTGTGTGAGTGAGTGGGTTAATGTGCCAGCTTGAGTGTATCTGTGTGTGCTGTCAGCTTGTTTCCTGCCCTCCCTGATGAACAGATGAGGTTGTCCTGGCAACGTGATGAGACACAGATATGCAAATGCGGGCGAGAGAGAGAGAGCGGGCTCACACGCACACACCGCAGCAGCAGAGGCTCATTTTCACGCACACGCACGCGAGCACACAGCAGCTGGAGCACACACACACTTGCAGGGAGTGCACATTTGCTGCCGCCCAAAAAAACGTAGTCGTGTACGTTGACCGAGCGACACGCTATTAGGATTGAATTAGGCCCTCGCTCAAGTGCACACACACATGCACACACAGACATGCACGCACGTCTGCTGATGAAACCATGACCGTACACAAAAATACTCGCTTCAGTGAGCACACAAACATGGCTATCTGCCACCGCATCAGGACCATGAATTAAAATACAAGCCGCTCACCGGTACACACGATTCTATTAATAAAAGATGTATGTTCACTCTGAATTAATGCTCCAGTGTCTACATACACTCGTTTTCTCTCTCCTCCTCTACTTCCCTCATTCACAAATCACTTGCTCTCTCCATGGCTGGTGCAGCCTCCTAGCAGAGGGATGATTACCATGTAAATGAGAGCAAGGAGAGGGAGGGTGTGAGGGAGGGGGGGTCAGACTCACAGAGGGGGGGTGCTTTTGTTCCTCTTTTCATTATCTCCCTCTATCGCTCCCCGGATCACCACTATCTCTGCGCCGGAGGAATATTTTAATATCCGTTACACCACCACCCACCCTGTCCCACCTCCCCCCCAGCCTTCACCAATCCCCCAGCCCCCACCTCCCCCCGCGTTCTCAGGCACCAAGCGAGTAGTATGATACAGGCATAGGATGCAGAGACGTGGCAGAAGCTGAATACTGTGAAGGCCTTGGGGAGAAGCTGATTGGGCAGGATGCTACGAAGGGGCCGGCACCGGCCAATCAGGCGAGATCGGGGAGGGTGCACCGCCACTGCCCGGGTCCCTCCTCGGTGACCCTGCTGAGAAACGGCTCTGTCCCTGTCTGCGTGACACAGGGTCACCTGCGTCCATGCCTCCTGTTAGCGTTTTGGGCCGCTCCGCCCGCCTGCCTGCCTACTGGCCCGCCAGTGGCTGTCTACATATGTGCGCTTTACACTCCCACCTGCATAAGTCACGCCGGGTAAAGTCTGAGCGTGTCTGCGTGCGTGGTTTCCCGTTTCGCTGTGAACTCACACGTGTGCGTCCGTGTGTCTGGCCGTCTGGCATGGTGTCTGGTCGTCCCAGGTCTGTGTGTGTGTGTGTGTGAGGGAGAGAGAGAGAGAGAAACGGCGAGTGCCACAACCAGGAGCAGCTCTTTGGCCAAAGCAGATAGCAGCACAGACGAGCAGTGGTATGACAAGGCCAGTGGCCCAAGGCACCTAGGGTGTTGGGGGGGTTGAGTGGCGGGGGGGTGGCAGACATGGCAGTAGAGAGGCAGATCTCCAGTAATTGAAGAAAGGAGAGGCAACAGGATGACCTGGGGCGGGAGGAATGGCGTGACGAGGATGCGTGTGGACAGCAGGCGTGCGGCAGGGTTAAAGAGGCTGCAGTCATGGAGGAGGCCCCCTCCCCATGCCCGCCTGACCGCTGGGCTTTCTCAGCTGATTCCAGTGCTCAGCATCTCACGTTAGTGACACACCACGGCTCATTGAGGAGTGCTGTTGCCTCACACCTGCAGCGTTGGGGGATTCACATCCCACTCGCACCCTGCCTGTGTGAAGCTTGTGTGTTCTCCCTGTGTTGCATGGCTTACCTCCCACAGCACAAAGACATGCAGTTAGGTGTCAGTCTTTTGCCGGCAGTATGTGATTGTGATTGGGTGTGCGTTCCCTGCGGTGAAGTGGAACTCCTCTGTGGGGTTCCCCTGCAGTATAACACTGGGAAATGCACGGAGCAAGAGACTTTTTACTGCTTGCTATAAGCAGTGTTTCCCAGTTCAGTCCTTGGGGACCCACAGACAGGCCATGTTTTTACCAGGAGCTGGGACAGAGCAAAAATGTGGACTGTCTGGCAAGAAGTGCAGAGAGAGCAAAAACATGGATCGACTGTGTGTCCCCGAGGACCGGACTGGGAAACACTGCTGTAAACATTAATATCTTCTCCTGGCTGTTCCCATGTTGCTCTTCTAGTTGCATATCACACCTGATCTCTGGTCATCTTATGGTGCTAATCTTAACTGCTGTGATTTGCATGATCAGACTGACTCCAGGTCTGTGAACTAATAGCATAACATCCGCACGCCCAACTGTGACACCCGAAATGATCTGCCCTTTCGTCAGTTGCTTCTGTGTGGGACACAGATGGTTTGCCTTGTGCTGTTAGCCTAGTAAAAGCTGGAGAAAGGAGCCACTTTGCCACAAATAAGTGGGGTTAGAAAACTACGATTGGTGAAGCCTGTCTTCTCGTAGTGATGAACGATGTCATCATGCTGGGGACTCCTGATTCACAGGCACCCAGCGAGTATGAAGCCAACCCAGAGCTGCTGTTCTACCGCATCACGCACCTGACTCGCGGACAGCAGTACCTCATATGGGCGGCCGCCGTCACCACCGCCGGTCGAGGAAACATCAGCGAGAAGGTCACCGTAGAGCCTGCTGGGAAGGGTGAGTCTTCTGGTGAGAAGGTGCTGGGGGGCTGGTGGGGCTTTGGGCTCCTGACTCCCCTCTTCATCTTTTTATTGTATCCTTGCTTTCTTTTCCTCTGTCATCCTTTTCTGGTTGTACCTCACCTATCCGTTCCTCCCTTGCTTCCTCCTTCACTCCTTCTTTCCTTCTGCCTTCTACTCTTTCTCTCTCACGCCTTTTCATTTTAGGCCCGTCCAGCATTGAGTAACAGCTGGCTCCCTTATAGGAAATACTATTGTTAGTTATGTGCTGAGGACCAAGGGCCACTAAATTAACTGGCCTGGAAGAAAGGGGGACAGGATGGGGGGGAGATGACTTATCCAGAGAGGGGGAGCAGATGAAAAGGGTTTAATTGATAGCTAGTGGATTATACCGAGGGGGAAAAGAGGAAAAAACACAAAAAGAGGATGGAAGTCCTGTATATCCGATTTCCCCCCGACTCCCCGCTAATAACAAGCTGCAAAGGAGTCTCTTCTCTGGGCTGCCCCACTCAATATGTTATTCAGTCCGTAGAAGAGGGCAGGCATTAAGATGTCAAGTGTGTTTGTGTGTGCCAGACGGAGACAGATAGTGGATGGGAGGGCAGCATTATTGTGTGTGTGTCTTCGTGTGTTTCTGCTTCTGTGTTCGACTCACGGCCGCAGAAAAGGCTTCATTAGAATGACAATATTAGCTCTATTCCCAGAGCCATTAGCTAACAGCGCTCACCCGCTCATCACCACCTGTTTCCGCTGTTATTCTCTGCTGTGGCCTGTTTTGAAGCGGAGGGGGGGTTGTTCCAGATTCTGTCACTTATCTTCTTGCTAAGAAAGTGGTTTCGATAGCATCAGCGCATTCTCTTAGCCGTGAGCTGGGATGCTGTCACCCGTAGAAATTTCCGGAAGAACTCGTGGTAAGGGCCCGCAGATTCAGCGGGTCGCTCGAATGACAGCGTCCTTCCCCTGTCTTCCTGTGCACAGCGCCGGCCAAGATCCTGTCCTTTGGGGGCACGGTGACCACACCTTGGATGAAGGAGGTGCGTCTGCCCTGCAGCTCGGTGGGTGAGCCTACACCCACCATCAAGTGGACTAAGGACAGGTAAGGGCCATCCCCAGCCATTATTATATAGCTGCACAATTCAGCCTAAGTACCTTGTTCAGTGCCAACACAAAGACTGACTGTATCTTGAAGAGAATGGTTGTGACATTGCAGAAATATATCCGGTGAAGTCATCTGCAATTAATCTGCTTCCAAGCCCAGAACCGCATCAAACCATTTAATCTTTTTCTGTCCCTCTCTGATCTGTTCCACGATTTCGCAAACAGTATAAACGCCCCATGGCGGAAAAGCTGGTTTTTGCCCTGCTTCCTCTCGCTCTCTCCGTCTCACGTTGACATTTCACGGGGTCCTTCTGACACTTCCTTATACTTTATTCCCCTCCCTTCACCGTCCACGTGCCCGGCTCCAGCGAGGACTCTGCAATCCCGGTGACGCTGGATGGCCACCGGCTCATCCTGGCCAACGGTACGCTGGTGCTGCGCTCAGTAAAGGCCGAGGACTCAGGCTACTACACCTGCACGGCCACCAATACCCTCGGATTTGACACCATCATCATCAACCTCCTTGTGCAAGGTAACAAAAGTGAGGCTCAATCCAAAGCATCTGGACCCTTATCCCTTCATGGATGTGCGTTAACATACTGCCTAGTTTAGGAATCTCAAAATCGATGTCACATAATCCCGGTTGGGTTGTAAATACATCTCAGGAAAAAGTATGTTTTTCAGGCTCGTTGTAGGTGAATATCTTCTCAGTGTTTAATTTCTCCTGCCCCTTTATTTTGCTAGTAGTTACGTTCTATGGGGGTGTCATAAGATTTAGTGATACTCTGTCTGCCTCCTACCATAATGCAGTGCCCCCTGACCAGCCCCGCCTGACTGTGTCCACGACCTCCACCTCCTCCATCACCTTAGCCTGGGTCCCAGGAGACAACGGAGGCAGCTCCATCCGAGGTATCCCTCGTCTCACACCAGGCCGCAGGTTGCTGGGTCAGATCTGCGTCACAGCTGGGGCCACTTTTTATTTGAATGTGCGCTGACCCACCGGCCAGCGTGTCTCTCGGCAAACTGCCACATCCGTCTGGCCGTCCGTCTGTGTGCCTCGGTGCTGAAATGGCAGCGAGCGCCATCGCCAGTGCATTCGGCCGTGCTCCTGTGTATCTGCGCCCTTTTGGTCACACTCTGTCCTTAACGAGCCCGTCTGTCCCTCACATATCCCCCATACTTATTTATGGGTCTGTCCGTCACCGTTTTAAAAACAGGCCTGCCTGCCTGCCCGCCCGTCACTATCCGCCTTTATGTGTCATTGCCAGGGTCTGTTCCATTTTAATCGTCAGAATGTTTTCAGCCACAGCCACCCATGTCCATGCCCCCCCCCCCCAAATTAAGTTGATATTAGTATTGTGAAGTCATGCTAAATGATCATTAGGTGAATTCATGGTGCATGCAGAAAGGCTGGCTGTGACTGGATGATTTTTTATAATATATGTCTATTTTACTGTCAGTACCTCCTGGAAGCAGAGTTAAATAGCAGCTGATAGTGACAGGCTGCATTATTCCGTGTTCATATTTGCATATGTGTCCAGTCAGCCTATTCTAAATCTCACTATGAAGGTAGCAAGCCTGGACCATTTTCCTTGCCAGACAGCTGCAGTCGCGGGACGGCCGGCGAGTGCCGGTGTCCGTGGTGCTGCGGCGCCCCCTTGTAATTGCAGGGAGTATAGCTTTCCATCATAGTGCTGAACGCTTGACTTTTTGCTGTTTCCAAGAAGAATAGTACTCAATGTATTGACAACGTATCATAAATATATTCTGAGTAGTACAGTCTGGTGCTGTCAGCATGTAGAACGCATTTCAGAATTTCAGATGTTCTTTATGGAAGGAAATTAGCCCTCAGCCCCTGCCAGACCCCAGAAGGAGTGTTTTGTGCTCCTTTGTTGCTTTTCTCGTGCAGTATACCTAGTGCCAGTCAAATGATAGATAAAATAATGTCTCACCGCTGCCAGACATCAGTCTTAATGAGTCCATCTGGCCTGTAGGGGGCGCTAAAGCAGAAGGCAGGTGAGGACCCTTCCCCCACTGTGGAATGATGCCAGTTATCATCAGTAGCGCAGGTTCAGGCCGAGTGCCCTAACCGGCTAACCCCCCCACAGACCTGTTTATTAGCTGGCTATCAGGTGCCTTCTGGGTAAACAAAAACGCTGGAAAGAATCTGTGTTTGTTGAGCCCCCCATGTGCCGCCCCCAGGCTTCGTGTTGCAGTACTCAGTGGACAACACAGAGGAGTGGAGGGATGTCTTCATCAGCTCCAGCGAGCGCTCCTTCAAGCTAGATAACTTGCGCTGCGGAACCTGGTACAAGGTCAAGCTGGCGGCCAAGAACAGCGTGGGCGCTGGGCGCATCAGCGAGATCATCGAGGCCAAGACCCACGGCCGCGGTGAGGGCCCGTCTGCCGGTCGGCACGGCGATGCCGCTGCTCCGGGGCCCGGTGACTCGCCATCGAATGTGCAACGTGTGGCGTGGACGTCACGAGACACGAGCTGATGTTGTGATAGAAACTCTGACTCACACAAGCGCTATAAAGAAATAATTTGACAGCCAGTCCTATTTATACAGACTCCTATACGGCACAAACATAGATTGATACTCAGAAAAACTCTGAATCATGTAGACCTAGTGATAGCATGGTACTGTTGGCTTGGGTGTAATTTGCTCATTGTCAGCAAATATAAGTTCTTAGTGACTAGTGTCTCTGATGTCTGGTTGCTAAGCACACATACTTGAGGTTGATTGGCAGGTGCAGGCAGCTGAATAAACTGCCCCCACCCCTCTCCTACAGAGCCCCAGTTCAACAAGGACCAGCCACTCTTCACACACATCAACTCCACGCACGCGCGCCTCAACCTGCAGGGCTGGACGAGCGGCGGCTGCCCCATCACAGCTGTCCTGCTGGAGTTCCGGCCCAAAGGCACCTGGGCCTGGCAGAATCTGCGCACCAACGCCTCTGCTGACGTCTTCCTGGCCGAGCTGCGTGAGGCCACCTGGTACGAGCTGAAGATGAAGGCCTGCAACAGCGCCGGCTGTGGCAACCAGAGCTCCCAGTTTGCCACACTGGACTACGACGGAAGTGAGTGCCAAAAAAGTATGGAGCTGGATGATGTCTGTTTGTGATTTTGGCAGCGTAAACAGGTGGTTTCATAAACATGCATGATCAGCGTGGACTTGCAAACTCTATAGGATATATGTATCAATAGTAGTACCTAATATATTCACTTACGGGTCAATGCTGAAATAAACTGAAAACCATCATAATAATTTCCCAAACCTCTTTGCAAGACCAAAGGCAAGTGTTCAAAAATGTTCGCAGAAAATCAAAAACTGCGTGTCTGTTTTTCTCTCCATTCCTCTCAGTTTTGCATCCAGGTTACACTGACTTTAAACCTCAGTGAACCAGTAAATAAAGACATGCATTTTATTTTCTCTAAATGGATGCTTTTTGAACTTTTTGCAAATGTCAGGTTTTTTTTCCTGAGTGTGACACTTTCTTTCTTGGCAGGCACGATCCCACCCATCAAGTCGGCCCGCGGGGAGGGGGACGACGTTAAAAAGCTGTTTACCATCGCCTGCCCCGTCATCCTGGTGACCCTGGGACTGGCCCTGCTCTTCATCATCCGCAAGAAACGCAAGGAGAAGAGACTGAAGAGACTGAGGGGTGAACATCAGCGGGGATGAGTCTGGGGGGGGTGGGGGGGCTAAAAAGAAACAGGAGTAATAGAGACAAGGTTGAAATCGAGAAAACGGGAAAGAAGGGATGCCAGTGAGGTGAATTGCACTAACATCACATTCTTTATCCCCATGATCACAGACGCCAAAAGCCTGGCTGAAATGCTCATCAGGTAAGACCTCTGGTTTGGTGGGCCAGACTTCATGGTGCTACGGGGCGATTGCTGTGTGATTAATAATAGGGCCGCAGGGTAAATGCACAGTTATGTATTATTGTACAGGGCATCGGAGGGGTATGGAGACCCTTGCAGGTTAATTTCATTGGTGGGGAGGCAAAGTGACATTTTGTCTGGGGGCCTAGAATCTTCAGCTACAGCCCAGCCAACCTCTCACTCTGTAGTGGGTGTGTGCTTGAAGCATTTCTTTGCTTCCTCGTGGTTTGAAGTAGCCCAGTAGTCATGAGGTGGTGGCAGGTGTTAATTGAGGGACTCTGGCCTGTATGTGGGCCTTGCAGAAGTAGCACCGTCCTATAGTCCCACGGAGCTCTTCCATGGAGAGTTAGTGCGGGCCAAGCTGTGCAGACAGTGGAAATACTCTGTGTCTCCTTTGCGTCCTGGAGCAGTAAGAACAATCGCAGCTTCGACACTCCGGTGAAGGGGCCCCCGCAGGGGCCACGACTGCACATCGACATCCCTCGCGTCCAGCTGCTGATCGAGGACAAGGAGGGCATCAAACAGCTCGGTCAGTGGGCGGGGGGAGTGATGCTGAAGGTGACCGGGGGGGGTGGGGGCTAGAGCAGACGGGGACTCGGGTAGAACTGGGTCACAGTGGTGCTCCCTCTGATGGTGGGCTTAGATTAGTTGACCATGAAGAAGCTGTCAGTGAAGGGCAGTGCACTGGCAATATGGGAATGTCCTGGCTGACCTGACCAGCTATTAATGTGGTAAATATTACGTCCATCACCAGGCATGTAATAACAGTGCTGCCAACAAACGGGATTGCAATGTTGGGATTACAGCTCATACTTTTGTGACATGGTGAGGTCACATCATAACATAATCCTAACTTGGTGCCTATCTGCAGACTGCCAGACCAGGGTGGAATGTGTAGGGGCAAGCTGTCCAATCAGAGCACAATGGGCTCATCAGGGGTGGGGATTAAAGCTCTAACAAAGCATTTTGGACAGTTATAGACAAAGTGAATATAGATGTACAAAATAATGTGTTGCTGGAAGTATGTAAATAAGAAAAAAGCAATGTTGTAATATTGAAGTATGTAAATCTGTTCTAGTATACCCACAAATAAAATTAAGCACATTGAAAATTAGCATAATAGGGCCTCCTTATTCATTGGCAGGTGAGGACAAAGCTACTATTCCAGTGACGGACACAGAGTTCAGCCAATCAGTGAACCCTCAGAGCTTTTGCACGGGTGTGTCCGTGCATCATCCTGCCCTCATCCAGAACACCGGCCCTTTGATTGACATGTCTGACATCCGACCAGGAACCAGTAAGTGTCATAAACCGGAACAAACAGAAATCAGCGCAAAATGGGGATCAATTAAGTAGGTGTAAATGACATGAGTTATTTTATTACCACCAATGGATTGCTCTCTCCTCGTCTCCCTTTCTAAGACCCTGTATCCAGAAAGAGTGTGAAGTCAGCCCACAGCACACGGAACCGGTACTCTAGCCAGTGGACCCTAACCAAGTGCCAGGCGTCCACGCCAGCCCGCACACTCACCTCCGATTGGCGCACCGTGGGCTCCCAGCACGGCATCACTGTGACGGAGAGTGACAGCTACAGTGCCAGCCTCTCCCAGGACACCGGTGGGGCCCGACTCTGAAACGCCGGCCCAGGCACACCTGCTCTTTGACATGGGTTCACACACACTACACACTCATGGACACTGCAGTGTGACTTATTTTACATTTACATATTTGTTCGACGTAAAAGTGGTTAGGCTGAGCCTCCAGTGAGTGCCAAAGTTCAAGTGTCGTCAGGAGCTACACAACAGCTTGTAACAGCAACAACCTAATAAGTCTATTCAAGCACCAGAAATGCAATATTAGAAGAGGAATTCATGGAACAGATGGGTCTGTAGGGATTTGTTGAACGTGGAGAGGGAGCCTGATGACTAGATGTGGTTCATCACCACCAACGGGCTCCACACAAGAGAAGAGATCCCCCAAGAATGCATGTTTACTTTCAAAGAATGCATTGGTTAGGTTCAAAGTGTGTGGATTTATTGACATAAATACTCAAAAACAGACCCTTCTAAGTCTGGCCCTGGCATGAATATACTCATATAATGCTTGATGCTACCAGTCCATCGCACCATGAAGGCGGCTTCTTCTGCTATGCAGTAGGCTAGGCATGGATACAAAACGCACTGCATTGAAACGTGTGGTAGCATGCCAGGCATTCCTTGTTGCCCTGGTGTGTTAGCAACAGTAGATCACCGATAACAAGCTGTGTGGCCCCCTGGCACAGCCCTCATGGTTTTTCATCCTTCTTCAGACAAGGGCCGCAACAGCATGGTGTCGACGGAGAGCGCGTCCTCCACCTACGAGGAGCTGGCCCGGGCCTACGAGCACGCCAAGCTGGAGGAGCACCTGCAGCACGCCAAGTTTGAGATCACCGAGTGCTTCATCTCCGACAGCTCCTCCGACCAGATGACCACCGGCACAAACGATAACGCTGACAGCATGACCTCCATGAGTACGCCTTCCGAGCCGGGCATCTGCCGCTTCACTGCCTCTCCGCCCAAGCCGCAGGACTATGACCGCGGCAAGAATGTGGCTGTGCCCATCCCCCACCGCGCCAACAAGAGTAAGTCTGCCTGTGCTGGCCCATACTTATAAGGACCACGTACCCCCTTTGATTTTGATTTTCTTGAGACACTGTCTCAGTTTTTGCTCTGAAATAGGGGTCCCAGTTACTCTCCAACATTGCTGCTGATTTTACTTAGTCAGGTGATGTCCTTGTAACTCGGCATTCCATCTGCATCACTCATTAGCTTTAAGTCACCTTAATTCCTACGCCTGCATTGCTCTAGTAAAGCGCTCAGTGGTATAATTGGGGACAATATTGTTGCTGCTTTGGAGAAAAGTATCATGTAAGGAACAAGCGACCGCACCAACACTCGGTGTGTCGATTATGCTGTGCTTCGTGTGTGGTTTTTCCCTTACCAGTGAGCTGTGCTGTTTTGGCAGGTTATAGCATCTCACCTGCCCATTACTACATATGGCTTACGCTGTCGTCCGCTAAGCTGCTTAGCGTGCTACCATTGCACGGTACCTTGGACACTACAACGTCCTGGGCCCCCCTTGTACCATTCATAAATCTCTCCCTTGTCTGGTAGGTGACTACTGCAACCTGCCTCTCTACATGAAGACGGATCCCTTTTTCCGCAAGCAGGCAGAGCTCCATGATCCCTGCCCCGTGGTGCCCCCTCGTGAGGCCTCTATCCGCAGCCTGGCCGCCAGGGCCTACCACACGCAGGCCCGGCACATGACTTTGGACCCAGGCAAGCAGCAGGCCCTCACGCTGGGCCACGGTGGGCTGGGGGGGCTGAGCGGAGCCGGGGCCGGCGGAGGATTAGGGGGCGGTTCGGGCACTGCCACGCTGCCCCAGCGGACTCTGACCATGCCTGGCCCCTCAGCCCAGAGTACCGCCTCCACCACTGCCGTCATGGCGGCCAGCTCTGGCTCTGGTAGTAATCCCACTTCTGCCACCAAAATGGCCGGCTCCAGAGACTCCTTGCTGGAGAGCAGCTCATCTGGACTGGGCAGACTGCAGAAGCAAGGAGCTGGGGCCTACTCCAAGTCTTACACCCTGGTGTAGGCCTCGGAAGCTGGGGGGGGGGCATGTGAGCACTGGGGGCCTGAGCTTTGGCTGGGCATACACTGTTGGTGTCGATAGAGACAAGGGGCACGGGGGGAGGCGGAGATCTGACTCCGACACAGCAGTGGCATCTATACAGCACAGGCACTCCTTTGTCTGTCTCCTGCTTTCTTTCTCTTTTCTTCATCCCTCTTTCCCAGAGCCATGCCAAACCTAACATCATTATTATCACCAGGATTAATCTCAGCTCTTTGAATTCTTCTATAATCGTACTGACTTCATATCTCTTTCAGTTTCTCCCCCCCTGCTGTTCGCGGAGGGCACCACCACGTTTATGTGCGAGAGGCTTTCCGCATGCTGGTCCCAAAGTAAGCGAAAATGAGGATATCTAGAGGTGCCCCCCCGACATCTGTAACTGTTCATCTAACATGGTGCATCAGTGCGGAAAGTACTTCAGCATAAAGCTTCCCAGTGTTTCTCCCAGCTGCCTCCAGTTCACCCAGTTCCCCTCCCCCTGGCCACACGTATTTTAGAAAGAATTCCAAGCTTGTGGCCTCAGCTGTCTGTTCGAGTCTGTGAGATTCCCAATTCCATGCAATTTATGACAAAAAAAATACAGTATTGCTGAAGTTTTTTTTTTTTTTTTTTAAACAGAAAGATTTCACAAGTAAGAAATTATCTTGAGATGGACGAATCAGAATTGTTTCTCTGAATGGTTTCTTCTTTTTTTTTAAAAAAAAAGTATAAACTCATGTGCACTAAAAGAGGATGAATGGAACCTAAGAACTGTTGCAAGCCTACATGTGTGTGTGTGTGTGTATGTATATGTGTAAATATATATGTATACATGTGACCAGCACACGCTGAAAGTCCCATTCCCATCAGTTTATAAATTTCCATCTTCCCTGATTTCCACATCGGGAGTCATGCATCAATTTGTCTCCCCCCCCATGCCTAGAATCTGCGGAACCAGGTTTCCGTGGAGATCCACAATTGTCCATCACGTGACTTTCTCGCACGCTGTCGCCTCATCCTCATCGTTTCCTCGTGCCAGTGACTGTGCGTGTCGTCATCAGGGGGGATGCGGGTCCTTCATCTCTGCTTGGTGTTACCCCCCCCCCCCCCCCCCCCCCCCCCCCCCCCCTCTCTTTTCGCCTCCCCCCCCCCCCCCCCCCCCCCCCCCCCCCCCCCCCTCCCC
>JAODKM010000035.1:8818307-8835119 GCA_026780845.1 Petrocephalus sullivani | reverse complement strand
GCGCCGGTTCCAGGTACAGGCAGCACCCCACCCCCCCCCAAAAAAACTGCAGGCGGACAAAGGAGCGCGCCTGGGGTGCATCGTGTGGTTTTTTTTAATAAAATCGCCCCAAGGCCCCCCCCTCCCTTCTTGTTCTCTTTTTCTCTTTTCATCTTTTCGTTTTCCCTACTCTTCTTCTTTTTCACTACTCTCCGTCTTTTGTTTCATTTTTTACTTTGTCCGTCTTTTTTGCCCTCCCCCCATGATCTCTCCTTCGGGGGGCGGAGGGGACAGTGTGTGTGGACGGGCAAGAAGGAGGGGGGACGCAGTGTGTGGGGGCGCGGGGCGGTGAAGAAAAATACATGACCGTGGCATGTAGCCCATTTTCCACTACATTCTTATATGTTGTACCTCGGTTATACGGATAAATCCATGAGCAACATGACAATTAAGCATTACAGACCAGTGAGAGATCAAATAACAGAAATTACTAGTTAAGAACCACGCCCATGCAGTCTACACCTGATATGTGGATCTCAGGGGGACATTTTCAAAATATTGATCTTGAGGTCCGTTTAATACTGGAATTCCGTTCAGAAATGTTTACTCTCATCTAACCATGTTGCAGTATCATTACTGTACATTAAAAGTCTGTCTCCTGCATTTATCAGTTTTGAAAAATTGCTAGTGAATGCTATATAAAAGTAGCCTTGAAGGTGGAAAGATGCTCAGAGAGCAGTATGAGATGGTCAACTGCCAACTGCGCACCTATAAATGTAACATGACATTGCATTACCGATAAAAACGCAGTAGTGTAGCGGCACGGGTGTAATTGAGAACATTCCTTCATTGTTCATGCCGTTTGTCCTATACAAGGGGGGGGGGGGGGCAATGCTGTCCCGGAAACCACAGGCGCATGGCTGGGAATAACCCAGGACGGGACGCCAACCCATCGCAGAGCGCACGCACCATACACACTTACGGTCAATTTGGCAACTCCGGTTCAACTTAGCATGTTTTTAGACGGTGAAAGGGGGAAGGGGGGAAACCCCACGGGAACATGCAAACTTCACACACACACACACACACAACGGGGGTGGGGAACCGAAACCGTGGTGTCCAGAGGTGTGAGGCGAGCGCTAACCTCTGCTGCCCAAGTCGCCGCGCTCCCCGAGATCATTAATGCTTTAATATAATTATAAAAAAGCTACACATACGGTTCATTGATAATTCCAGCTGTCAGGATGGTCTCTAATCCAAGAATCTATAGTTGATCCCTCAATGTTTAGACATGAAATGAAATGTAACCATTGCTGTTCCAATCAACAGCTAAACTAATTTCGGACGTCCCATATTTTAATAAAGGGAGATACTCTACCCGATTGCCCCGTATCTCCATCTGTACCAAAAGGCCACACCCCTCTGGCTGATTATTATGTGAAACTATATCCCATCATGTATGATTCGCTTTCTTCGTGTGGCCTCAATCGCTGCCACATATGGCGTACCATGTATTTTAAAATTAATTGTTCTATTCCACGATGTGTAGAGAATACGGATGGGGGAAAAAATTGTTATTGAGAAAAGAAAAACAGAAAACACGCGCATTCTCCAAGAATCCATAACCCATGCAGGGAGAAAACGAATCTCACGTGGAAATTTGGGCTTTTAAAGCCTTTTCCTGTGTCAGAGATTTTGGTATTTCTGCAAATAGTCTACGGCATGCCTGACAAGCCATGAGGTTTCCTATGCAATGCCAAGCTTGTGCAGACGTTTGCTACGCACAATGGACAATGGAGCTGGTTCTGTAAACTAGTAAGGCTCCAAATATCAAGGGAAAGCGGTTCAATTGTCCAGTACGACATGGTGCTATTAATAATTATGTGTGTTTTGAAAAAGGAATAATATAAACCGACCTACCTGCTTTGAAGCGTACTTGCAAATCAACTGCTCTATAGAGACTAGCTGTAGACTACAGCTTTAGGCAACTTAAGTGCTGTCAGCTTGTCCGATCAGGAGGGCAAGGCGGACGTGATGCCGCCCCGCCCACCGATCTCCCAGTTCCCTCGGCACGGTAAATACACCGACAACGCCGTCCCTGCAAAACGCGACTTTATTACCCCGTAAAGAACGGCCTTCGGCACTAATAAAACCCCGGCGCCGACCTTTAGGCAGCATATATCGGGAACATGTTTCGGTGTATTCTGAAATGTGCGCACACGTGAAGTGCAACTTTGTACAGTAAAAAAACGCGATCTTTTTTTTTTTTTTAATACAATTTCAAAGCACTACCCGTTTATCATCATAATGTAATTATCCAAGGCGGAATGATTTTCTGTAAAGTTTTGGCAAGATGTAATTCATGTCACATGCGCGCGTTCGTACCCCTAGTATTTAGGAGCTAAATAAAGCGTTCTACAGGACGGTATGTCGTATACATAACATACAACATACACAACATTATCATCACCATCAACAAGACCGGTAATAATAATAACCATCGTCGTCAACAGTACCAATTATGGTAACTTAATTTAAGGCTAAGTTATGGATTTCTGCGCGCATTCTCTGGCAACAGCCATAATCCTTAGATAAGATGTTACATAACCCACAGACATCGATCTAGTTTAATATCATATTGTCCTGTATTTAATATTGAAAATACACGTTTATTGACCTACGTGCGAACCACGTGATTACAACCAAAGCGAATTTTTGTGAACAACTTCTATTCGGCATATGCGTCCGATCGTAAAAGAAACACTAATTAAACGCCTCATTCTTTAGCTACGCTTTAATAAGAGTGTATAAGGATGATTTTAATGCATATGAATTCTGTCTAAAGCTGTGGGATTTACCGCAATGAAAACACATCTTAGAGCTGCGTAGGTGGTTTATCGTTACAATCGTACGTGCGGAATTCGGCTTGTTTACGTGGGTTTTACTCCGGCTGTCACAGTCCGTGCCTGAGGTGCATCGATGACGCTAATTGTGGCTTTTCTGTGTCCTTGCTTGTGTGAGCCTGTTAGGGACTGTTCGAATTGTTTGGCGTCTTAAAGGGTCTGGAATACACGCAGCCATTGCTGATGTTTTTAATTGAAAGGGATTGATATTGTAAAACTGTTATAAATCCCGGTGTGTGCAGGGTTGCTAGTGGTCCATATAGTAACTTTTTGTGGCATCTGAATAATTACTGCAGAGCATAGTAGTGAAGCACCACACGTTTTGAGCAATTTAATCGCATAACATAGTTAATGAATAACCTACATTGGTTTCAGACATGCACGAGTTGCCATGAATCTTGTACAGTATGTTGTGTTGGGGCACAAACACATGCTAACATCACAAGAGCCTCTGAAGTGGACACAGTATTTATTGTTTGTGAAATAACAGTTCTTCAACACAGTACTACATACAATTAATATAGATGTCATAAATTTCTCATTTGCATACTGCTTTAAATCCACAATTCTACTGACTTACCCTGTTCTCCTCATGATGTGGACTAAACTTATATATTGTGAGCCGATGTTTTTCTTTAGTTGTGTATGTTCTAGATAATTTGTTGTATTGAGTATGTGTGATCAGTCATTCACACACACTACTAGACTCAAACCTGGAGTGAAGGATAAGCAGTTGTGCATTTTCACACTACCAGAGGTGGGGAGTTCAGATCCAGAAAGTAAAAATCCAGACCAAGATTTTATTTCAACCAACCTGTTAAGTATAAAGAGTCACAGTCACAGAGCACTCAGTTGGTTGGTTGAAACAAACGCTTGATCTGGATTTTTACTTTCTTGACCTGAACTACCCACCCCTGCATACTGGATGGCATTTTTTAAAATTCATATACTACTGCCATGTCAGTGGATATGTTTGCTTTTGAGAGTGACATGGCTTTCAGAAAAAAACACACATACACACACACAATAAAACCCGTCTGCTTGAATTTTATAGATATCTGTGTGTAATTTTGTACATCATTTGTTTCTACATTATTTACAAACTATATATATATATATATATATATATATGCCTGTAAGACACTGCAAAATAGAACAGCTCTGACAAAGGTAACAGTGACTACGGAAGTTTGGAGAATCGTACGTAATAAAAATAAAAGAAAAAGAGGAACCAGTTTTTAGAATCACGAGGAGGAATTCATCACAGTACGAGATTTTGTGAGCCTGAAGATTAGAGACATTCTACTACATCGTCACGGGTTAACGAAGGCGAACCGCAGAGAGACGGGTGCACAGGATACAGACGGGGAGACATGGTCACTGGTAACAGGGCATGTAGCTAGAGCTGTATTTACACTGCACATCTCGCAATCTGAGCACCTCATATCCATTTCCGTCACTGCCGATGCATCAGCAGGACGCTGTCATCAGTCTCGCTTCAGTGGCAGACATAAGCGAGTCTCCGGTCTGTAAGATGACAGGCAGGGTAAGAAATACATATGATGTTGCTCATAAACCTCAGAACCACTGCACACTTAACCGTGTTTGCAAAGCAGCAGATTTGTTAAGTCTATAAGGAGTAGGGCTGAACGTACCTGAAAATGGCAAGAGTGCTAATATTTAGCGACTGTCAGCAGTTGTACTGACCAGTTGTTTATAACAAGATTTATATATGCGGAGGTATTCTTAAACAATTTGCTTATACCACAACTGCAAAGAGCAAAGACATTGACATGGATTCCATTTTTTTTACTGAACAAATGTAGGCCGTGAAGGTTAAAATGTGAAAGAACATCAAAGAGATAGAAGACAAACCCTTTCCTAAATTATTTCGATTTATTTAAGGAGCCAAGAGACGTGTTGGTGTAAGTGTTGAGAAGCAGGTGGTGTAGTGGTTAAGATGCTGAATTCATAATGAAGAGTCTGCGGGTTTCTGTCTCCGAAAGGGCACTGCTGTTGACCTGATCAAGGTCCTTCTCAAGCTGTGTTGCATAAACAGCTGAGCTGTGACCTTTTAAGGCACATAATTCACTGTGGATGACAGCATCTGCTACATAAACTGCTATTAGCATTCGCTCACAAGCTGGCGTACGAGTATCAAAAGACACTGAGAGAACAAGACTGAGCCAAAGGGACCAGAAAGACAAAGGCCGACTGTGACCGACTCACCTGTACAGATCACTTCAGTTCTCCGTTTTAGGAGCGTCTTTCCCTAAACAGCGAAAGGAGGTATTAGGTAAGAAGGCATGTTTCTGGTGGCTGATGTCAGTGAGGTTGTCAGGCACTGATGGTAGAGGTGGGTGGAGTGTGTCAAAGGGCATAATGTGAAGGGCGACTGAGGGATTCTCTCACCCTTGGAGATGATCAGGGTCTCGGCCTGAGCTTCCTCATCTCCAGGGGTCCTGAAGCAGGGAGGTTGGGGATTGGGGAATGGGGTGGGGTTGTGGAGTTTAGCGACCGACAGCTAAGCAGCAAATATTTTGATTTGTCTGTATGACTGGGAAGGCAGGGTTACCTGGGTTTCTGGTTGATGCTACAGCGACACCTCCGGCCTAGAAAACACACAGATTCTTTGAGAACAAGTCAAAGACAACAGCCTCCCCATGTGGCATCGTCTAGGCCCGTGGTTCCCGACCTGGTCCTTGGGGACCCACAGACAATCCATGTTTTTGCTCCTTCCTAGCTCCCAGCAAAATGTGAACTTTCTGGCAGGGAGCTGGGAGGGAGCAAAAACGTGGACTGTATGGGAGGGAGCAAAAACGTGGACTGTCTGGGAGGGAGCGAAAACATGGACTGTCTGGGAGGGAGCGAAAACCTGGTCTATCTGTGGGTCCCTACGGACCAGATTGAGGAACACTGGTTTAGACAATCAGCTGTTATGTTCTGTAACATGCATTTCGAGGCCCTTAACATAAGCATGGCCTTTGCCTCTAAAGGTGTCTGTGTGTATGGGGCAGGATGGCCTACTGAGGATGAGGAGGATGCCCAGTGCAAAGAGCACCACAGCAAACACCAGTCCCCCAATCCGAAGGCTTTCGTAGTCTACAAAGAGACAGACGTGACAAGCATTACTCCATGCAATCAGAGTTCCAGTTAACACCACCTGTATGTATCACACAGAACTTTTGTTTTCAGGAAAATATTCAGGGTCTTACCGTAGTCGAATGGGTCCACCTTCTTCTCCTGTTCCTCTGTTTAACACAACGAAAAACAAAACATAAAATTCAGAGATAAACAGGAGGTACTACATCAACCAATCAATCAATCTTTATTTATACAGCACTGTTTTAAACCAATCCATCCACATTTTCCGAGGGGGACTTTAACCCCTACCTCACAGGGGACTCTATCCCCTGTCTCACCAGGGACTCAAGGCCCTACCTCACAGAGGACTCTAGATCCATCTAGAGCCATATTGCTATCCTACAGTTTTATGTTAAAATAGCAACCTGATTTGAATAGGCACAATAATAAAAAAGAAACTTAAAAGGCCGCACTCTACCCACTCAGACGACTGATACCATCAGATCACAGACAATGTAATGCAGACAAAAAATTAATGAAGATCAGGTCCAAATTCTAATGACAGTGATTTCAACAAATGTTTTGGCACTAGGCTTGCATCACTGTCTCACTGATATGCACAATAACAATTATTAATAATTATTTTCTTCATTCTCTCTGCACCACCTTCCTCTTGATATGCTCCCCTGCTTCCATTGTCACGCCCAAGCCCTGTGTTCCTCTGCCGCTCTGTGATCCATCAATATCTCAACGTCACAGACACCTTCCCCAAAGAAAAAGAAGAAAGAGAAAAAAAACTCACCCTGTCCACTGGTGTCAGCAGCTCCTAAACAGAGAGAAAGAGAGTGAAGGTGACATCAGTGAGCGACATCAGTGGCGATGGCTTGGAAACATTACCGCCTCATTTGGCTATCATGTGGCATTCCTCATTATTTTGGCGGACCCATTTGACTATGGTAAGACCCTGAATATTTGCCTGAAGACATATTGGAGTACAGTCTGGGTGCTGTTTTTTTTATTCGCCTCCTCTATCCTCATGTCTGTAACTTGGTCGGTGACTGCACTTAAATTTCCCGAAGGGACCATCCCGAGGGATTAATAAAGTATCTATCTATCTATAATGCAACAGGTAATGACTTCCTGTTTTGACCGTGTCACATAAATTCAAGCGGAAGCAGGATACATTAATAGATGCTCAATGGGTGTCAACATGCACATGCCATCATTTGGATGTGAGAGCTGTTACTTCAAGCCAGATAAAATAATGTTTGTTTCAAATGGTAAAATAAAATTGGATGGCAGCTTGGCTCTGTGTCCGTGGGGTTTTTGCATGTTCTGGCAGTATTGGTATGAATTTCTCCGCATGATACAAAAACTTGCAGTTACCTGTCTATAAATAAGCCTTTAGTGCGTGGTTGTATGCATGGATTTGTGTGCCTTGAGATGGACTAGAAACCTATACAGGATGTGGCCTCCTTTATACACGATGCTTCCTGGGATAGCCTCCAGGCTTGCCATGACCTTGCCATGATCTTGAAAAGGGTACAGCAGTTACTAATGATGGATGGACATGATAAAATGTAATAAAATATAACAGAGCAGACAGAGAAAATTATATGGAGGCAATTACACAGATGCTTATGTACATCCAATATATCAAGCTTGACACATCTGCTCCAGTTGATGAAATCCTATCAATATATAATGTAGTTACACTTGCAAGAATAAGCCTGCTCGTCTGGGACAGCATGCTTGTTTTGCCTTGGCTCTTTCTGTGTGGTCTTAGGACCTTCTAGTGGGGTGTAAACTGTCCCCTGTTTGGCTTCTCCCATCTGTGCAATGTTTACATCTATAATTTGAGTGGATTCTCATAAACCTTACTTTCCGTATGTCCTTGATATTTAATTTAAGCTAAGCGCCTCAAGGAATCAGCCCTGTGTTAGTGTGCCTGCCTGGGCGTTTCCACACCCCCCCCCCCCCGACAAAGCACAATGACATCACATACCATTACATAGCAATCCTGGGAGTGGCACTGTTATACATTACACAACTATATTTAACACACAAAGATGGATATAAGATGCTTGAAGTTCGTTCTGCGTTCCAACCCTCACCCACTGGCACAGGTCACTCTACCTTATTATTATTTATATATTTATATATAAATAATATAATATATTTATATAATAATAATAGTGTCAGTTAACTGACACTATATTTATTCCACCCTTCCTGCTCATGCATTATTAATTATTGTTTACATGCACAATGCACTTTGCATATACACCCCTGAGTCCATCCCTCCTTCTTGCCACTGCCCTGTAATCCATTGTAAAAACGCTCCGGTCACTCGCCGTGCTGCCGTGGGAATGTTATTCTGTGCCGCTGTACACCTGCATATGAGCGGCAGGGCAACACGGCCCATTCGACTTGCCCTGATTCGTCAGCAATTCGTCCGTTGCTTTTTCCACGTTTTTTTTATCGCACTTCTCAGTTTGCCGTTACTCTTCGGTATCAGACTGAAACACGATGACATGAAAATAAGAAAAATCTGTCCGCATGTGACGAAAATAAGACTCGCTTCAAGCCCGCTCTGAAGGATATTATTGTTAGTGAGCAGGCTGGGCTATAGCAAGGCCAGGAATGACCCCTGTGCCCACCGATCCATTTTCTGAAACTGCGTGTCCTTTTCAGGGGGTCGCAGGGGGCCCAAAGCCTATCCAAGAACCTATGGATGCAAGACAGGGTACGACCCAGGATGGGGCATGAAACCCGTGTCGTGGCTGTACATGGAATATGGATTTCAGCTCCTCCTCTTACCCCTGTCTCCCCTAAGCATTCTGCCCGCTCAGTAAACCCCCTTCAGCTCTCACACTGTCAGCCTTTCTTTCCCATCCGTTTACAGTTTCTAAGCTCCAGCGTTTAATTCAGCGTGCACTTTTATTTTAACAATACAAACAGATAGCACCAACATGACAGCGAGCTCTATTGTTAGACTTTATCTATAGTCTAAATTATGCCCTCTAACATGCAGGCATACCAGATGGTCCGGATAATGGAAGAGAATCAATCAATAATAAAAGTGAAAGAAAATATGATCAGTGCATGAAAAGATCTAGAGAGAAAACAGAGGATGACCAGGCAATTCATATAAAGACTTGGAGAACATCTATGGAATTTTGTTGTGAATTCACTGCGTCACAGAATTCCCTGAATTAATTATGCGGGGAATCAGTTAGCCTTTGTTTCTGGTTAATCCAAGTGCATTATACACTGGGACTCTTTTGGAAGAGCTTCATAGGCTGTGCATAGCTACCAGGTTAAGTCGTGGCTTTTCATGTCGTAGCCAGTTATCTGTCTTAGGTTCCCTAATTCCCCGTGGCCTATGCTCGCTTACCGTTTTCTGAAAATGTTCCCGGTGAATCAGATTGTGATTGCGGGCCCAGTTTCAGAGCTCCCTCACCTTCGCCGTTATCACACATGGGCAAATAAGTGGGCGCACAAAAATACAGATTTGATAAAGATTGATAAAAATCTGCCACACGCACAGTCTCAGTGGCCTGAAAACCTCACATAACAGCAGAGCCTTTCAGCCTAAAGCCCATCCATGTGGCGTCACGTCCCACTCTGCTCCGCTTCATAGCAGTGGGATATGGCAGCGATGGCACTTACCAGTAACATGCACTAGGAGCGAGCAGAGGAAGATCAGAACGGTCTCCATGGCAACTGCCAAGATACAGAGAGAGTAAAATTAGAGGGTGACGTTTATCAGTTTCTGCACATACCACGGGCACAAAAAGACACACAGGAGCTCAGGAATAAACACATGGAGTGTTAACAGTGACCTGACACGAATTTTTCTGAATTGTCTCCGTTTTGTCACTTTTTTCTGGAATGTTCCTGTTTCCCAGCAGACATTGTGCACGCTTGGTGCCATTTTATATTTGTCAGGTATTCACGGTGTACACAAACAACCCTTGGCTAATTATTTCTAAACGCGCCCAAACACACATTCTAGTTTTTGTACCAGCTTAACCTTGACGCCTCCTTTCTTACGCAGACCACAACACAGACCTATTTATTATTATTATTTATCTTATTGATTTATGTATGTAACGATAATCTGCCAGCAATTGTAGTATTTCCACTGTACAAACGGACAGATCCAGATAGCGACAGCTGACCTAAAATGGCTTCCGTCTTCTCTTTGCATCAAAAGAGGTCTTGTCTGTTGACCAGACATCTTCATACAAGGTGCTGTTCAACCCTCACCCCCCTCCAAAACCTGGGATCAGTAATGACAGGGTCTTACGCTGGCTTACATCTGTATAACAGGCAGCGTCACCCCTCCCTCCCACGCCACTCTGCTGCACTCAAGGAGCAAAACCCAAGAATTTGCAAAATGAAGGCTGTCTTACGCAGAACACATCATTGGATTGTTGCTCAGTTGATTAAGTTTTCTTTTTTTTTCTTCTTAAAGGGATAACATTGTTTTTGGGCTGAAGTATATAAATGCATTTGTTTTGTACAATGACAGTTTGTGCAATGTGTAACAATCGTGATGTATTACGAATTACAATCATGACAGCAAATGCATATTATTATTATTTTCTCAGCTTGTTCCAACCCACTTCTTGTTTCTGGAAAATGGAGCCCCCTTGTGCACATATTGCATATTTGATGGCAGTTGTAACTATTTTTATCAGCAGGAGAGTCATTTCACAAGAAAGCAAGTCTAGACACACTGTAACCTCGACAGTCTGCCTCAAACGGCGCTTCAAGTCTGCAGATGTGATAGATGTTCAGTTCCTCATGTTTCTGAGGCTATTTTCACCAGCCCAGTTCTCTGTGTGTATCTGTGGATTCTTATAAAATATAAATCATGCGTCCAAAAAACTGAGCCTTAGGCTGTGGTAGAGTCAGTGATCAATTTAGTGCCTTTATCTAAAACCTGAAGGTTAAAAATTACCCAACGGTAACTACACTTCATGGAACCAAAATGCTGTTTGTATACAAGTTTTTAAAATAATAATATAATTAACAACAATAATCTATGCTGGTATTCTGATTGTAGAAATGTAAACACTGTGCAAGCAATATCACAATGTGACTTAGACTAACAAAATTATGCTCTTTAAGATACACTCTAAACCTTAACTACAGTAAACATTTTTAAATGAATCAAAGATATGGTCGTGGTAAGAGCCATCAAATCTGCTTCTAAGTCTGTTACAATTCAAAAGCAATCTACTCTCTGACAGCCGAACAAACTAGAGAGCAATTTGTGTCTGTAGTCAGATAACTTATCAGTTTTCAGGGCAACATTTCAAATGTTTCGCACACAGCGCCACTTGGGGGTCAGTAGTGTTATTACAGCCTGGCTCAAGGCACAGAGTGGGTGTCTTCTGCTGTGCGCTCAGGAAAAAAAATGGCTTCCTGCGACTGTTTATCATCTACTGGCAAGGGTAAGAATGCTTTCAAAATCCTCCATTTTCTACACAACATTATTATTGTAATTTTGTTTTTGCTATGAACAAATCTATCATCCATTGTTCTGAGGTTATTCTTTACGAAGATCATTTCAAGAAGCCATTCCTAGCCTTTCTTTTTACTTCAGAATGATAACGTGCTAAAACACTGTACATACCCTGCCCTCATGGGCTCACCACTGTCATTTCAAATCTACACAGCACTAAAAATGGGTTTCTATTATCGGTTTCCCTCTCAATCTGCGCTAAAGTAGGGCGTCCTTGTTTTGATAGTCATGCTGTGTCTACACACAAGCCACTCCGGATCACCCGCCCACTGCTCCCCGGGGGCCGTGTTATGGCAGGGTGCTTGCAGATGTCTGCCGAAGATTGCCTCTTCCATCCTCAAGGCCAGAGCCACAAATCCCAAACCGGCAGAAATTCCATTAAAACTGACAACAAACAGTTCTCACTGAAATACGTTTTTCATTCTTGACTCCCTCGCACGCTCGCCTGCCTTGTCGGCAGCGCACCTTCGATTCCCCAGGTCTGACCCTTCTGGTTCTTAGTTTGAATCTTCATCTATGTGGCTTTGAGGTTAAATACAGAAAGCGAGAAGAACATACACCCCCCCACACCCGGCGTCCAATAATAATGCTTTTTAGGAAGCAGTCCACCCTTGTGCAACTTAATTGAAACAAATTCAACATATCAACATTTCAATATATAATATGTCTTCTCTTTTAGCTTTTTAATAGCATTTGGATGCGATCTGGCATACAACCCTACAATCGTGAGACTTTGATGATCTCGGGCAGCCAGTATCATACTTGAATTAATGCCTAAATAAGCTCAGCTTTTGTGGTCCAGTCCATTCCACAAAGACGCTGCTAGCCGCACAGACTCTCCATAGGGTTTAAATCCAGAAAGTTTCCAGGCCAGTCGAGTGCGTTCATTTTCTTCTTGGCGAAGTAACTCCTCACCATTTCCGACATATGGCACAGAACTAGATCAGGTTGACAGAATGCACTACGTTACGTTACATTAGTGCCCACTGAAGGAAATATTACGCTGATGAAATTTCCTACATTTGATGATGTAACACAACCCATTGACAAAGTGACTAATGTAGGCATATTATAGGCTTTCCGGAATGAAACTGAAAATCCTAGAATCATGTGACTTGAGACTAAAAGGCAAGGAAGGCTACGATATGACACGTCCTATGAGTCTGTCAGTCAGGCTGGGCTTGAGGGACCTGGCGACCGGCCTCCATGTGTCATGCAGCGGCGGCTTTCATATCTTTAAATAAAACCTCCATTTTCATGATGCCGGAGTGTAAAAAAAGAAAAAAAAGAAAAACAGCACATAGCTGAAGATAACCATAAACACTATGTGCGGATTACGTAAGAGTTTGGCACTGCAGGATACGGGGATCACAAGCAAGATGGTGCAACATATTTGTTACCTTCACGAGAGGAATACAGAAAATCGCCCATATGATGAAAAAATCTAATTAGCAAAATGCATGTATATTAAATCTGGCTTTTAAAGATTGGCTGTACTTATAAGCTTAATATAATGTGATATATAATGTAAAATTATATACTTATTCCGGTCAATTCTATAAACAAAAAAAGCCTTCTTTACACACAAAAAGTACAAAGTGGAAATTACCCATTCTTCATGTATCAAAACATATTTTTAAAAATAACAGATAGTGTTATACTGTTAATGAATTTGGTTCATGCACCGTAACTTGCTACCTGATTGAAACCAATAGGAACGCACAAAATAATCATGGGAAATAGATTAAACCAATCGGTGACTGATAAAGCATAACATGCATTATACAGCCTCCTCTCCCCCCTCCAATATGCAACATCTTGGTGACATGGTTGAGAATGAGCACAACCCCCTTCAATTTACCAGGTAATGTGATGCAACTCAGCGCTAATTCACTCCAATATAAGCAGCCGCATAAAGTGGCTCCATCGCCTCTAATAATGTAGCTGCAGGCCCAAGGAAGCCTGAGATCTTTAAAATGTAACCGCGTGCTTGATGCCAGTCAGCTTCTCGGCAGCAATCCCCCAGATAGAGAGACCACATGCATGGCACAGGAAGTGGCACGCAAAACGAAGCAGCCTAGTTTACATCCAGTGGCTAAGCGTCTCCACAGGAGGGATGCGGACTGAGCCGCTCGCGTCGCTTAGCTAATAGTCGCCTGTGATAGGCAGGGACCCAGTGCAAAGGAAAGGAAGCATCCAAGACCCAAAGTCAGTTACCAGTGCCCAAAGAGTCGCAGAGCATGGTACGCTGACTACATACCTAGCAGAAACAGACACACACATTAGTGGTCCCATTACCACTGTGGTAAATGTTGTACAATTAAATATTCAGTAATAAATCATACATAATTCATTCATCTATTTCCTACACCTGCTAGCCCAGAGTCTACTGTGGAAGCTACAGAACCCATTCAGCCCATTGCAGGACACACGCACCGTTCACACATTGGGGGAATTTGTCAATTCCAGTTCATCTTGGCTTGTTTTTGGACTGGGCGGGTGAGGGGGGGGACAGGGGGGATAGTCTGAGAACCCAAAAGAACCCGCTGTACAGAACATGCAAACTCCACAGATGTGGAACCATGGCGGAGACTCGAACCCATACGTACGAAGCAACACTGCTAACCACTGTGCCTGTCATATAGCTGTTGAGGTTGAATTACACACATCAACCCAAAAACTCAAACATTATGCCTCACAAAGGTAATATAGGCCTACAAAATCTGACGTTCAAAATTACATTCCTACCGACATTCCTATCCGTCCATTTTAAGAAAAAGCTGACATACTCATACTTTGCAGGGAGCTTCTCCTGCAAAGAATGCAACGTAACATGGGTCACGCGATGCCCTGCCCATCACGGGGTCCCTCTACACATTGAATCACACCTGGAGAAATCATCTGAACAGCATGCCTTTGGACTGTGGGATTTAACTAGGCTACACGGGGAGAAAGCCCGAGCTGCTGCTCGCTTCAAACTTAAAACCCCGCGGCTATGAAGTAACCTACCTGCAGGTGACTCACCCTGCCAGTCCCTCCCCATTTACTCAGCCACAATGACATTCATTTATTGCATCATTCAGCTTGTCTCTTTACTCTCCCAAAACAAATCTCTGAAAAGCTTTTATAGACTTCACCCTTAAGTCATCCCACGCTCACTGACACATCTGATACAACTTTCAGTCACTACGCTGTTTTTATCTACTTAATAAGCGATAATACGGGGGATTCACATCAGGGTGCGACGGCGGTCATTTGTGAAGTTCTCTTTTTTTTTCACATTCCCAAATTCAACTGAATTCAATTATCAGTCAAAAAGAAGACAAAAGAAACATGAACTATGGCGAGAGACGGGAACGAGGAAAATATTCTGAGGTGAAGTTTAACATTTTATACCCGAGACATTAATGAAGAATTATATCAGTCCTGAGCTGGCAAGATGGAGATATTAGTTTGTGGGTAGCATTATGCAAACCACTATCACTCCATGCGAAATAAAACCAAAAGCAGTTATTTAAAAAGCAGTTATTTAAAAAGAAACCCTTTGCTGTTCACATGGGAATACCGCTGCATGCGGGGGGGGGGCAACTTTACATGCATGCTGCAGCGACGCAGGAGCTGGCAGGGGCCGCTGTTGGGCACGGGGGCCTGGGGTACCACCTGTGGGGTGAGCGTCTGTTCCGTGTGTCATTGTCTCACCTCTAAGGGTCGCAAGGGGAGGAGACAGGATTTTTATTTATTTTTTTGCCATGCTTACGTCCTCTCTCACTCGCATTGGTTTTGTCATTCTCAGATATTCACTGGCCATATTGTCTCCCTGCACTCCGTCTGTTCTTCCTCCACACCCTGTAAAAATGCTTCACGTTCATCTGCATCGCAATAACAAATGATGACAAATGTAAAAAAAAGTCACCAATATGAACCACAATGTATTGTGTTAGCATGATGCCAGAATGCATGTGAATTGTTCCAATACTTTAAAAAAAAAAAAAACACAAATTTTTTTATTAAATAAATAAACATAGCACATGATCACAGGCGCTAAATTATTTTCTGGGGCAAACCCCAGACTAGCATCCTTAATTTAAAAGGAACGGTGAGTAACCATGACAACGAGGCGTGCAGGGCGGGCGCCCTGGCAGACGTGCTGGTGCCTTCTCCCGTACTCCGGGGTGTTTCCATAGCAACTCATCAAGTCAGGTGACTACCATTAGCGGTGCCAAATGGCTCACAACCTTGTTATTATTTTTAATCGAGTGCGGCGATGGATTTTTATTACAGTGAATTAACAAAGGAGCATCTACCACATTTCCTATGTAATGATATTCGCAAACTATTCCTAAAAATATAATTATAATACCCAAAACGTGTTATAAAAAATAAATGCAAATAGTAGTAATAATAAAGTAAAGTAGATAAGACAGCGGATGTAAGCCATTTGGTGAACCCCACGAGACCAGAGAAGACGTCATGACAGAAAAAAAAGAAAGGGTGAAATTGTAGCTTATAAAGTTGTGGGTATATTAGACAGGAAAAATATGAGGAGGGTTGAACTGAACTCGGCTATGCCAAATGACGAGAGAAGCACCTCCGACCACTCGCTGCAGGAGAACAGCATGCTCGTAGTTGTTTTTTGCGTCCCGTGCAGCCCCCTTTAGCTTTGCTGAAACCATGTTGCATTCCATTAGAGCTAGGAACTTATGTATGAAATAAAGCCTTTCCAGCTGTATTAATCACATAGCACGAATGCAACTATTCAAATATAGAATTATTAATTCATAGTATTCTTGATTGATCGTGTATTACAGCTTACATTTACGTTTTTGTAGCCTACCTATGAACATGTACTGCATATGTTTAACAACGTAAATCGAAAACACGGGTGCAAAATAGTCGATGTGACGTCCGAGCGGTTCGCAGGGGTTCGATGGTCGCCATCTCCCCGTCCAGCCGCGCCACTTTCCCTCCGTGCATCTCTAAAGCGTCACGCTTCGAACCTGTAGATTCTTATGGATTTCAGCGCCACGTTGCTTATACACCCGAAGTACCACTGACAAGACACACCGACACCATTCCATCATTCCTTAGACCTATGGGGCTTCCGTGCCCGTGACGGTATAGTTTTTATTAACAGCAAATGTTTGTTAAATAATCAATCGGATAGTTATTGTGCGTACGTCAAAGAAATGCAAGTAACTTACCCGCGCCCCCCCCCCCCCCCCCCCCCCCCCCCCCCCCCCCCGCCCAACCCCCCCCAGCCCCCCCACCAACAAACACAAGACCCAAACCCCAAGGACGCCCCACCGCCAC
>JAODKM010000035.1:8796356-8818207 GCA_026780845.1 Petrocephalus sullivani | reverse complement strand
TTATGTTTTTTTTGAACAGCAAATTTTTGTAAAACAATCCATCGGTTAGTTACTCCCCGCCCGTCCAAAAAATCCAACTCACTTCCCCCCCCCCCCCCCCAACCTAACAAAGGCTCACATTCAGAAAGCGATCGGCTTCTTCACTAGAAAAAGCAGTGCGATGCCATGAGGACACACCCTCATTTTACGCACGAACCCCACGATTCAGAACAAGTGCACGAATGTCAAAAACTTCTCTTTGATATATTCAAATCCCCACGGTGCAGTGCATTTGCAGCGTGGAATACAATTATTCTATACAGTAAAGGGGATCGACAAGTCTTTGTTGATAAACTTAGACTTTGCGCGCATTAACATCAAGTACATTTGCTAGAAACCTAGTTGCATTTAATGAATTGACATTGTTCAGATAAGCATTCCGTGTATATCTAATTTAGCCGTGACTCTTTGCACACTATCAGACCACACGAAGATGGTTCGCTTTGATGAGCAATCGGCATCTTTCTACTACTCCCATCCACTCGCTAGACAGACGCGCCTCCCAGGGTCTTACACAAAAAAACTACGTGCGCATCAAATCACTTTTTCGCTCAAAACGCCATTCGGCGCACGAGATAAAGCGCCTCTTATAGGGCGCTTTTCTGCAAATTAAACACACAAAACACGAAAAGAAAACTTATTTTCTTACCTTTTCCTTCGCCTTGAATTATATGAGCGTAAGAAACTCCAACAGAACTGAGTCAATTAACGTTAACAGCCACCACACTGCTTTCTCAAATTTAGTATTTTATCCTCGCAGTATTCTCGGTATACTGTGCTATCCACGCCCTTGTGTTGAGAAGTTGTCTGTCTAGGTTGGATTCTCGGGGGAAAAAAAAGAAAAATACACGTGGGTGTCCTTCTCCAAATGAAACGTGCACCAGACGCCCTTTTTGACAATGGGTAGAAAAAGTTGCGTTTTGAGGACGCTTCTGAGCGGAGCCTGCCGGAGACGCGTCGCTCTTCCCCGGCGTTTGCGCCTTTCTCACGCGCGTCTCTTCCCCCGCCCGGCGCTCGCTCGCTCATAGTTACTGCCCGCCTTGCCAACTGATGGACAAGCAGAGGTCATCAGCGCATGGGTAGTTAGTCTTAGGCTATCTGTACCATGCAAAAATATATGCTGAAGGATGTCAGTGATGATTATTTCGGTCTGTGTGTTCTACAATGTAAATAATATGCAAACATATTTCATTAGTCCAAAATACCCCATCCACTATAATATATATAACAACTGCTACGATGCGTATCCTTCCATTCTATAATTTTCATATCCGTTTAATGTGCTTATTATTTATTAATTCACACATCAATACATAAACAAGTTCTACTATTTGTGTGATTGCGCACAGAATTTTTCAGACTCTTTGCCTATAGATTAGGTTACCTTTTCACAACCTCTCTTGGGCACGTAAAACTGACTGGAAAATCTCTTGCAAAACAGGCAATATTCAATTTACCAATGAGAATAGTTCCCTCTTTTTGTGCAGCTATATTTAAAGTGTCATATGTGCAAAGTCTTTTCCTGCAATAACACCCCAACACATACTAAATCACCATCACCTGCTTGTTCTAAAGATTCATTTTCACTTTCCTTTAGAGTAGTACAAGAAGGCAATGTTTTAAAATAATTTAATAATGTTAACAGGGAATCATTGCAATTAAGGACATAAGAAACAGCAGACCTGGGGTTTATGTCAGAAACGCAGGCAAATGTTTCCCATGATGGAAAAGTGTGAGGTCAACGTGAGATATTGCTCTGTGGCCACAATTAATTCTTTCAAAGTCCTTGCTCAAGGATTTACACACAACATTCATAAAGCCAGGGCCGGCACATAATGTTCAAGGTTAAATTATTAACATAATTGGTGGCTGACTAGAAGTAGTTACATAGTTAACAGCAGCATGAACAATCAAGTCAAAATAAGAGTACAACAGTCACTTTCCCCAAAAGAACAGATTCTTCTACCTCAGTACCTTGCATAATGATTTATTACTGTGATTTCCTATTTGATCCGTATAAGAATTTTTAGATCCACTTTTAAGATTCTGTTCATTCCCTTACGGCAAGTTCTTGTCAACTTTTTGTAGGAGAACAATTAACACTGGCCCATTGTAAAGTGCATAGATTTCAGGTTCCCTTATTCTGCCCTACAAAGGCAAGACACAGTAACGGCATATTTTATCAAAATCAAATATGACCGAAATCAAGTCTTTTTAGACTCTGTTTTATCTTCTGTCAGTATATCAGTGTTGTTGCGAAGAGGAGAGTGAAAATTACAACCACCCAAGAAAAGGCAGACACCCTTCCTCTCCGTGTCGATGTCAGTATAGATGCATGCATTTTGCCTTTGTAGGGAAGCCCTGTTTCGTCACTCCTTCCCTTGTCTTCGCATGGTCTTTGTCCATTGGAGAAGGATCCCAGGCTTCATTATTAGATGAGGTGCTTGATTAGAACAGAACAGTGGTCTTTCTGATGACGGAGGAAGACATCATATCATCGATTCCTGTGGAATTGTACCAATTAAGACATATTTAGTATCAAATAGCATTGTCTAAACCAGAGGTGTCAATTTCAGGTCCAGAAAGTAAAAATCCAAACCAGGATTTTGTTTCAACCAACTAGTTGAGCTAGTGACTCTTTATGCTCAACTGATTGGTTGAAACTAAATCCTGGTCCGGATTTTTACTTTCTGGACCTGAAATTGACACCTCTGGTCTAAACACATGAAAAATCATTTATCCCACACAGATATACAGGTGTAAATTTCCCTTTGAAATTTCATTTCCAGGTCCATGAAATCCATCAGGTGTTTTTAGCGTGGCCTACCTGTAACACTTTTGTTCTTACAACCCCGTACCTCTGTCTATTAATTTTTAACAATAGGAAACTTAATAATTTAGGTGGAGAAATGTGGGTCGTATTGTTGCCTTACTTGTTCGATGTGGGGGCTGGAATCCCTCCTCCGTTCTGTGTGTACAAATATGTGTGTGTGTGGACTTTGCACGTTCTTCCTATGTCCATCATGTTTCCTCTAATGAGATGCAGTTATGCTAATCTGTCTCTCTAAATCGCTCTTATTGTGTGCATGTATGTGTCATGCATCCCATCCAGGGTGTAGCCCAGCCTTGGGCTCCTTGTAGCCTGGAGTCCATGCGCCCTGCTGGATGAATTTAGGCGAAGTGTCTATCTACACATTAAACTTCTCCTTCAGGAATCTGACCGTGCTTTGGTCCAGCACCTTAAATGCGATGTCATCTGATATCAGTTCAGACAACGGCTTCTCTTTGCATGACATGTGCTTCCAAGCTGGAGCACACATATCCCACGTATGTGCCATGTGTCTTTGGAGAAGGGTCACACCTGCATCGTGGTGTAGACCCAAGGCACCAAAGCAGTAACGTTGCTGTAGACACCAGGCTTATTTTGCTCTGCGCAGCCGATTCCCCAGCTGGTCAGCCCTGCCAGGTACCATCGCTGGTCACTGCCCTGGCAGACCAGTGGACCACCGCTATCTCCCTGAACAACAAAGGGAGAAAATGATAAGCATCTCATATGTGTCTCCTTGGATGGTTGCTAAGCAATCAGTTATTACTGCGGCACCCTTGAGAAAAAGTTTAGAAAATGTTGCTTCCTTTTGTTAACGTTTATTTGCGGAGGTGGATATTTCCGGTCCAGAGAGTAAAAATCCAGACCAAGATTCTGTTTCAACCATTCAGTTGAGCATAAAGAGTCACCATCACAGAGGACTCAACTGGTTGGATTTTATTTCTCTGTTTATTTGTCTTACACACACTTACTGCCTAGATAAATAGCTTTAAACAATTTTCCTTGGCAGCCTATGATCTTTGCACAGTACTGTGACTGGGCAGACGTGTTTGATTCTGAATTCGGAGGAAGGCAAGGGAATAGGATTGAGTACACCCACCTGACAGGAATCTTTGCCCCCACTGAGGTAGCCAGCACAGATCATATTATTGGTGATAAGGCCACCATAGACGCTGCCAGTGTTGCAAACCGTGGTGGAGATGATTGCCACATTCACCATCATCAGCCTGGTAGATACAATTCCTGTACAATGCATAAATTAGAAAACGTCCAGTCATGGAATTATCACAAGCACTGATTGCAAAACATACAACATGCATACAAGTTCAATTATATTTTATTCATTATTATATATTTTTTATTAAGGCATAGGTGCATAATTTATAAAGCTACATGAGCTTGTCAAATTTGATTTCTAATATTTTGTTCTTCTGCTTTGTCGTAACAACTCATCATTTTAAGGTCTCCTCTAAATTATGTGTGTATATATATATAAATATATAATCTCTACGGCTGCAGGGTGCATGCATGCAAACAGGTGTATAAATTGCTTATTTTAAATATTGAATTGCTTCTATGGTGGATGCATGATTGCTTGTCAGAGGTGTGAATGAAGAGGACAGTTTAAAAAACTGGTTTGTTTTTTTATACTTTACTTAATACTTGTTGTAGGTTGTGTACTGACTTTGTATGCATGTATTCTTATATGAACAGATGATAATTAAGAATCCTGAATCGATTCCCTGCACCCATCCCTCATTCCAAGTCCTCCTGACCTGATCCCTCCGATGTTACCCCAAAGCCAGTGGTATAACAAGTGGTTCCAGGGGCAAATGTCTGGTCGAAGGCAGGGAGACAGACAGGCTGGATGTTGTCTGCATCATACACAAATAAGCAAATCATTAAAGAAAGAAAAACAATCCACAAGGGAGACCCATGGTTTGAGCATGTACAGCAGCACCACAGGGAAGCTGCACTTACACGAGAAGACCACTTGCTGAGTCAGTTTGAGCAGGGCGATGTCCCAGTCATTGGTGAGATTGCTGTATTTTTGATTGATGTAAATGCTGTCCACTAGGTACGGGGAAGGCAGCTGGTTCTGAGAGATCATTCCAGCATAAACCTGCCAGCTGCTGGGGATCTGTGAAGATGGGCGGCTCCTGGGGAAATCAAAATACAAAGATATGGTGGTCTGCGGATATTCTTACATGTAGGAGATTTCATATGAGGTTTCCCCCAGATTATTTGGATCATGTGAGATTACCCCAGAGGGCTGATGGGGGTGTGGGCTGACAGAATTTGCAGTGGAGGAGCGACTGACAAAACTTACTGTGACCCCCCCCCCCCCTTCCAAGGTCGGCAAATTTTTCATAGGTGCACATGGGTGGTGCACCTGTATGGCCAAAAGTCCAGTGCCGATTTTTAATCCCAGCCCAGTCATACCACAAATGGATATTTTGTGGGATAATTTACAAATGTTAACGTTAACTTTTCTGCTTCTTTTTACAATGAGATAAATTCAAAAGAAAATAAAAATAAAAGATTAAACGACAATCATAACATGAATTGCAGTTAAATACATATAAAAGTATGAAATGAAGTATGGCCATTTGAAGGCTCTGACAGATCTTTGCACTGACCCGGGGAAGCAGTGTGCGGCCGTCACTACGAAGCTGGGGGCAATCACGGAGCCCCCACAGGTGTGTGAGCCCAGGTAGTGAAGGCTGGCCTGCCAGGGCCACTGGCCAATTTGCGCTGAAGTACCCCCCACGATCCGGTCGCTGACATACTGCCTACCGCAGTCTAGGGCCAGACACAAGTGACAGGACATGCAAGTAAAACATCACTCTAATGACTTAGGAAAGTCAATTATAGAAGAACACTTTGGTTTATATAACTACTTAATGCTAAATCAAGTACATAAATCATTCCGAATTATTCTTCTACAGTGAATGGCTGTGTCAACCAGAAGCAGAATTGCCAACTCAATACAGTTTGGTTGTAATTCATTATTTTTTAATAATTAAACAAAGAGTGTTTGAGACATAGTGTCTGAAAAATGGTGATGTTTATGAAATGGGAAGACCCAAGTTGCCCTATGCTCTAGCTACTTTCTTTGAAGAGTTCACAGCACTGGCTTTATCATTTCGGAAGACAAAGGCCACGAATTGTTCTTACCAGTACACATCAGCGAGACGGCCTGCCCGCCAGGACATGAAGAGCTGCAACACAAAATCAATGAAGGACTGAGTATGAAGTGATACAGGAGTAAGCCTCTAAGAGCTGTCTACTCTTGGGAAACGGGGTAGTTTGTGGTTTAGAGTGCGAGGCTATGCCTCGCACATGACTTACGTAATTGGATGTGAATTAAAAAAAACAGTCTCACGACATGCAAAGCCTGATTTGGAGAAGAGGCAGAACACTGAACGCAACACTGGGTTTTATTGCTGAGAGAGGCCCTCTAATCATCCAATCTGTTACACATCACCAGTTGATCACAGTCCCAGTCCATTACTCTGTGTATGTTACATGCTTTCGTCTTGCCCACTCAATGGTCAGAGTAAGCAGTTATACATTGTTATTTCTTAAGATAACTCTGTTATTCAGAACTTAACGCATAGTGCTAATGTTTGCTGTTTAAACAGAACGGTAATACAATTAGTTTTTAGTCATGCTTAGGTACTGCGTAGCTACTGCCAAAGGACCAGGTACCAGTCAATAAAGAGGAACTATTTTGGTTGACATTGATTATCCATCCATCCACCCATCATCATAACGATTAATTTTGAAAGGGATCAAAGCAGAAGCAAGTCTATTTCTCAGGAAAGAATTGGGAGTCTGAGTTCTGATCCATCTCCGTGTCTCACTGTTCTTCCTGCCTCTTCCCACCCAATACCCACTTACACCCACCCACCCACCCCTCTCTGTCCAGACCCTCCCGTGTGATGTCATCTGTGTGAATAAAAGCAAAAATAAAGCTAAGCGAGACAGGAACCGATGGGCTCGGAACTGCAGGAGAACGAAATGTTGAAGACAGCCGCGTGCAGAAAACTCTGAAAATGTTCACTGAAGATAGACAATGCCGAAACACAGATCTTATGATCCAGTGATGAAACGCACCAACACCTCCACACCTCTACGTACTACACTATTAATAAACATTCAGAAGAAGACAGCAACGTGACTCTTTTGAATATAACAAATAACCAGTTGTAATATAGCTAAAAATTTAGAAATGCGTGTGGCCATCTGCTGTGTTTGCCCATCCCTCTGCCACTCTTTAGGACTGCATTGGTAACACAGCACAATATCTGCTCCAGTTACAGCAGGGGATTTATTGCAAATAAAATGCAAAATGGATTCACAGAGTATTGCTGCACAATGCTTTTTCCAGGCAATTTTTAAAATCACAGGGAGGAACACAAACAGATGGATTTTACTTCATCTTGAAAATCGTCTTCAGGAAACAAAAGATTTGATGAAGTCATTTTTATCTCCCAATGTTCCATTGAACTTCCAGATTCAGCAGCATCAGTAGAAAGGTTCCTAAGGGGCCCTTTAATCAGTGAACAGAGATTTTGCAAACCACACCCAAGGCATCTCAAATTACCAATGGAGTCTATTGAAACTGCATTGCCCTATACCATGGGTGGGCATTTTTATCCAGAATGGGCTGTTGTGTTTTTGCTGCAACTCCCTAATTAGGTTACTAATTAGAGGACTGACTGGCCAAAGAGTCCTCACACCTGGGTTTGAACAGCTGACCTAAAGGTTATCCCGAAAACCTGCATACACACCGGCCCTTTGCGGGTATGATTTCCCACCCCTACCCTATAAAAAGCACAGTAAAATATACTGTAAAATGTTAACACTAATAATAATAATTATTATTTGGAAAAAAAAATGTAAATGACAAATTTAAACTTGCCACATCTCAAACAATAGTATTTAGCAGCGCCGAAATTTAAAGGTTATTTTCTTCTTAATCAGCTCCAAGAGAGCAGAACAGCTGCACTTACATCCGCAAGAAAATTAAAACTGAATCAGTATCACAGTGACTCACAGTTAGCAGTAATGTCGTACGCTAGTCTGATAAATCCAGTCATTTTCAGGTCATTTAAAAACAACTAAAACCAAATTAAAAATTCTATCACTACTGATGCCAGATGCCAGAAACAAATTTTCTATTAAACCTTCACTATAACAAATTATTCTCAAAATTTGAATGCAAGGCAATTAGCACATAAAATAAACACGGTGAATAAAATTAGTGACGTAATGGTAATCGGTAAAGTGGAAGGGCTTTTATTCTAAATAACATAAATGCTCCTTCTAGGATGGCACATTATTTATTATTACATTTATTATTTATCATTACAATTTTGTAATAGAGAAGTCATGCATTTGAATTTTGGTGCCTCAGCATTTTTCATTTCTAAACTGGTCCACTGAATACAACAATGTCACCAGTGGAGACAAATACTATTTACACCATAAAAAAATGAGTAGCCCAGGTCAGAAAGAAAAAAAATTCAACGAAAACATGACTTTTAGTAGCTACAGTTATTTAAATGCTAATTGTAGTAGCTACAATTATTTAAATGCTTTATTTGCTACTTGTTCCTGGACATTGTCCATGGTTCATTCATCCATACAAATTATGTATGCATCTCCTACCTCTCCAACAAATCTTAACATACAACATTGCTACACTTCGGCAACTCCTGTATTTTAGGGATTTTAGGTATATGGTTTTAAGCATGCTTCTTAAACTACAGGTTTACATGGTGTACGAAAGGCAGACTGCTTCATGGGACCATACCTGACAGCGACTTCTCCCTGGATGAATTTGGAACCCGGGCTGGTCACTGAGACAGTGGGGGATACCGAATTTGGCACCGGTGTGTTTTGGAAACTCCTGAAAAACACAGGCAGGGAAATGGCCCTCAGAACTGCACCCATACCACCACTAGAGGGCAGAAAAATTCAAACTAATTTCCATGAGGGACCTCAGTGCTAGGCATCAATGTGTAGGGGGAAGTGACCAAAAATAAAACTCAGATGATAGAACTCGCAGAGCAGGCTGTTTACATTTGGAAGCCGAGCTGAGCACACGTCTGGGCAGCGTAATTCCCTCCCCAGCCTTGAGAACACACCGGGTGGAAAGTTTGATCCTGGCTGGTCCTGACCATCAGGGTATGGTTTTTGCCAAAGCTCACTGGGGAGGGAGATAAAAATGTCAAGGATAGTGAGGTAATTGATAAGAAATAAGGACCATGAAATAGATGATTCTTATCTTCCCTGATTTTTTAAGCTCACCGCACACTGCTTCATCACTGCCCCAGCTACAATCCTGAAGTCCGTCACATATGATAGTATTATTGGAACAGATGTCTAGTGACTTTTCGTTGGTAACTGTAGATATTCTCGACTGAAACCCATAATGGACTGCTCGCAAAAAAAAAGATGGAGGGAGAGAGGGGGAATGTTTGTAGTTACTGTGGATCCAGGCACCACAGACAAACAGCTGGCCATGCAAAGCAGTATCTTACCTCCCAGCCAGATGGCGATGGCGATCAGGATCAGGACAAGGAGTACGGCCCCTGACCCACCACAAACGCGGCCCCTGTTCAGATATCTCACATCTGTAGTCGCGACGACGACTAAAAAGCACAAGGGCACACATGTAAAACATCCATGAAAAAGACTGAGACTTTCTAGACGCCACTAAAATGTAATGCCTGTTTGCTTCGAGAAAAGGTGTCTCAACATATTATCAGGCATTTTGCTGGTATAGCCAAATGTTATGCAAGGCTGAGGTTTCGGACTCTCGGTTTCAATCTCTAGGGAATTAAAACCATCGTAAAAGGGGTATTTCAGCAAATTTTTGTAATTTCATGTTCCTGCTTCCTGCTGTAGAAGGTATCTGTTTCATTTCTCTTAAGTAAAAAAAAAAAATCTTGATGCTTGCTGGTATAACACCTGCATCCAATCAACAGTGCCTGCAGCCATACCCAAACAGGCCATACCTGATCTGGACTCTCGACATACCTTCTCAGACTAAGGCCCTATGAGTTTGCTTGTTACCAAACTGAATTTCTAATGCAATGTTTATTATATATGATCCAATGCCCAGAACTGCGTCCACACTCTGCATTGGACCTCTTTGCTTACCAAAAGAGCTCTGATCTAAACTCATTTCATCTAGTCTTCCACTCTCCAGTTGAGACACTGCAAATCAATTATGTAAATTTCATCATAGCTGCCAACTATACCCGGAAATACCACACACTAGCAGCTTTGGAACAGCCTGAACGACCTTGGTTAGCTGTTCATATATAGATGATGGTTACCACAAACTCTTTGATCCAAATCTGCTTGTTGGGGAGATCTGACTAACATCTACTAGCATATTCAGATTTTCACTGATAACCTGCTCTGAGAGTGGAGTGGGCCAGCCCATTGCATAAATCTCATCTTTCACATCATTTTCCGTTTTTCTTACCCCCATTGCACTGGACACAGACCGCGCACCACTGGGCCAAATGTAACGGCTGCATACAAAAACCACAGATAAGTTCTCTGGTCCATCCTATGAGAGACAGGGGAGGCCCAGGTAGGGACTTCAGCTCTAGTTAATGGGCCCAAAAGCTTGTTGATCATTACTGTTTGGGTCTCATATGGCTTTGTTATGTTTCTCAGAGCTGATGAATAGCTGATGGACCAAATAAGAGTGGCACATTGAAGATCAGCCCTCCTCCTCATGTGAGAACCCCTTCCCTTACAGATTAGGGCTTTGCTTTATTGCTTTTCAGAGACATACATTTACTTGTCATAGATACTTCTGAAGATCCCCAGCTGTTAGGCTCCTCCCAGGCTACAGCAACATGGCCTGATTATCATTAACAAATGGAGAACTGAACTACATTGTGATTTTACAAATTTATAGTGCTCCTGTGCTGGTCCATTTCTATCATGCCCTGAACCAGAGGCCTTCAACTAATAATTTGAGGAGGCTCTTAGTCATAGATTCCTGCGACCGTTTGCATCATCTACAGCATTTACTTTTTTTCTTTGCAAAGATAGAAAAAACGAATCACAGACTTTGATCCCATATTATTATGGATTTGAAATACCTGCTTTCAGTGCTTTTTTTATGGGCTTACTTTTCCAAGACGCAGCTCCTGATTCCCATGACCGCAGCACTTATGGAACTTCTTCAGACTTTACTCACTTCTTTGCCGTGTAAATGAGGATAATGTTTCGACGTGACATTGTGGGCGTGGCCTGCGATCTGCCGGTTACACAGACCTGCTTGGAGAACAGGTCTACTTTCTGTTACTGTTCTTAGCATGTGCAGGCCTGGGAGTTCCGGCAGCCAGCAGACCTCGGACCCCCAGTGGTCAGGTTATTTTTGGTTCATCGCCTCCATTGTCTCCTGGCATATTTTCTATCTGTCTAACCCTTTGCCTATTTCCCGTCGGTATAAATGACATCATAATGGATTGCCTGACCTGCCTTGTGGCGACTCTGTTGTGAAAGTCACTACATAAAATACAATTTGTTTTTAAGGCTTTAACGTCCTTCACAAGTATTGAAGGCTTCCTGTGAGTGACGGGGGGTTCTCCTCAGTATCAGTGCATAACCCATAATTCAATGGCAAACAGAAGCTAAAACAAAACATCATACCTCAGGAAGGCCTGCAGCACCGAAGCCAGTATTTCCTCTTTTTCATTTTTACTTGCCTTTTACTTGTAGTTCTTAATTACGCATATTTTAATTGTCTTTTACTTTTTTTAAATCACCAAGACGACAGGCTTTGACAGACATACTCTCATATTCGTATATCAACGGGAAAATCATCTAAGCATCATTTTCTTGGACTTCCTAAGTCTTTTCCAAGGCCTTTCGCCCTCTATACTTCGGTGTTCTTTAAATATGGCACTCACTGAAAAGCCTATGTAACCCTGTCGCTACTTTAGACACATTATTCAATTTCAGGAGCCGCCAACCAGCTCCATTTCATTGTGACGTGACTTCATGTGCGCTGCTGCCCCGAGGCACTCAATACGCTTAATTTAGGCCCGCCCATGTTCCCTTTCTTAGTGAGTACAGAAACGCCGCGTTCAGTTCTACATGCTTCACTTTGTATGGCTCTTTAAGTGATTCCAGTTGTGTTTTGTGTTACTCCGCTCCGGTTCGCTCCATCCTGCACTTCATGTTTACATCACCTGACCTTCAGCAGGGAGCATAAAGGGCACCAGACAGGTGAACTGAAGCCGATACTGTACCTATGCGGGGTGGCGTACGCACAGAATTCTCTTATGCATTCTCCTCTCACCTTTCCGGCACATGTCAGGTTCTCAAGCTCCCAGTGTTATGCCTTAAACCCCAAAGAACTCCAGCTCCCCCGTGATCCAGACAACGTTTTTCTCCTGTCACCAGCCTACTACAATCCAGCTTCTTCTTGATCCCTGCCGTAGTTTTCACATCCGTTTGCTATAATTAGCGATTGCGTTCCTCTCTTCATAACACATGCCAGCTCTCTGTTCAGTGCACAGTTGTCTCGTGTGGTTGTTTGTGATATATTGTTTTGCTTTGAATGGTTTGGCCATTTTGTCTGCTGAGTTTTGGATTTGCCGTCTGCCTTTTGTCTGGATTTTTGCCTGTGATTTTTCTGGAATATGTAAAAGCATGCTTTCTTGTGACAGACTTGCAAATTATTGCTTGACACTATTAAAACATGTTCTCCCTGACTTCCCCGTGGGGTCTGCTGTTGAGTCCTGCCCTCGGCCTGCCTGGTCCTGACACCTTCAGTACTATGGTTAAAAAACCCAGCAATTTCGATAGCAAATGGTTCGAAAGCAAACGCATAGACATATATATATGTCACACACACACTCTATTTATATACATATGTGTATATATATATATTAGATAGATAGATATACATAGATAGATATACATAGATATACATACACACATTGGCTAATCAATAATTCAACTAATCACATGAATCTAATTAAATGAGCTGGTGGTGAAATTTAAAGAATAAATGAAATGGCTGGGGTCTCCTGAGGAGAGGTTGGTTTGGAAACCAAATCATATGTTCTAATGCTAAATTGTGTTTCTGTTTGCTGCACATGTACACTTACTACCCAGATGATTAGCTTGAAACGCTTCCTTTGGCTGCCTAAGAGTTTTTGCACAGTGCTGTACATGCAAAATTATAAATTGTTTCTCGAAACTGTGATCTTGCTTCACAGAGGCAGTTTAGTTTTGGATGCATGTAAAATTTCCTTGTGATCAATTATATTCTGTTTTGGGCAAAAGAGGGAGGGGGGGACGGAAGGATGGAAGGTGATAGGCTGAGAGTGCAGAATGGGGAAGGGACCAATCAGGGGGAGGAGCTGACAGGAAGGGACAGCATAAATGGGGGGGGGGGGGGGGGGAACCAATCAGGCGGAGGAGCTGACAGGACAGTGAAGGAGGCTTACCCTGGGGTTGTGGGGGGGCACGGGGTGCTGCCACTACTACTGTCTGCTGGGTCTGAATGTAGTAGGGGAGGTTGGACACAGGCATATGCCCCCCCTGTCCAGCAATGACCTCTTCATAAGTCTGTAATTCCGGCTGGGGGTAGACCACGGATTCATATGGTGGTGGGGCCCCTTCCTGTCAGAGAGAGAGAGAGGGCAGGCACGCAAATGAACATGCAACATTTCATCACGGAAAAAGGTCAGAATGTTAAAAAGAGAGATGAAGAAGCTTGGCGATGGGCTGAGAGAGTCATGAAGCGTCTGGCCGGGGAAAGCTGCTAACCCGTATAAGGGGGGCTGGTTTTTGGCTGCCACTGGAGGGAATGCACCTTGTCATTAGCAAGCAATCACACAGGCTCTATTTCTATAATGTTAGCATGCCCGGGGGGGCTGGGCAGCCAGGTGGCCTTGGACCTTGGTTTTGGTTCTTCTTATCTGTTGTTGTTTCTTTCTTTCTTTCTTTAATTTGTCTTCCCTTTTCCCTGTTTATTCTGCATAAATGATGCAGGAATGTATCACAACATGCCCATATAACCCACCCTGGGGCGACTCCGTTGTGAAAGGCGCTATATAAACATAAATTCTATTGAATGTAACTGAATAGTGGTGCATACGGCTACAGAGACCTAATGCGCGACAAACAGGAAGTAAGAAGAGACACATTTCGACACTTTCTGTATCATGATCACATTATTAGGAGGTCATTCACCCGTCATGGACAACGACTTATCAAGTTAGTATGGCAAGAGTAGAGTAGACTGCTGTTTAGAGAGACAGACTACGTCATGAAACTGCATGAATGTGCAGTTTCATTGCTTAGTAAACATCCTTTAACCCGTGGAACCCGACATATGCAAAAATGCGTTGATTTTTTGCACCCGTTAATCTCAGGCCTCTAACTTTGGACAGATTTGAAGCACAGACAAGCATCCCGTTTCTCTGGTGTCGGGATAAATGCCCCGAGCCGGGTGTCTAAGATGCAATGCTGTGCGCTAAAGTATTCCAGAGTTTTTCTACAAAAACGCGCCCCGGAAAGCAAAGCACATATTCGCAATGATCCATGGACTACCAACAAATATAAACATAATGAATGTATGTTACCACTTAAAGTATTTGTTTTGAGATTATATATATATATTTTTTACTAGGAGATTATATTGAGATATTCATAGTCCCTGCAAATCATATTGTTATATACTCTATTATATGAGACTAAACTCTATAGGTGTTAGGCAGTTTTTCCTCATAAAAAGGAAGATAATAAGATGGTCTGCATTTACACATCAAATTATGACATATCTGAGTAGCCCAGAATGTCCTGAAAACTGAAACCTATAACATATGTGGATAACTCATGTAACAGAATGTAATAAGCCTAAATTCAAAGGGATAGAAAAACACTCAAAAACGAATAAGGTTCTAAGAGCTGAAGGTGGGGACGTGCCCCTCAAAATGTCGCCATTGTGTGCTGATTGATATCTGTGCAGTTTCTATATGGGATGTGAAAGTCAGGGCCAGACTGGTGGGCATCAAACACTACTGCAATGCATGATGGGGGTGATATTCGTAGGCCCCTTTCATCATCAAACTCACTAGGATGGATGCTGATGAGCATATGATATAAATAGATCATTTACCAATTTGAAGGCTAGCATAGGTACTGTATAAATGAGTACTGTATAAGCAAGTATTGTATAAATGAGTACTGTATAAATGAGAATTTCCAACTAAAGACATGGTGACCCACTGAAGAAGTATTCATGCTGATTTATGGATTGATGGTTCCTCCTTTAGATTTTGATCTTGCGGGGAGAACATACAGTATGATGCAAGTGCTATGGGTTGATGAAATGTCTGCACATGTCACGCACGTCACAGCAGATGACGTAATGGCTTCTGGTTCTAGGAACACCCACTAGTCGACAGAAGAAAATGGCATGAATGTCACCCAGCTTGTTTGGGGACTGAGTGGAGGGAAAGAGTCACCAAATACCCGAAAAGCTGAATGGCCAAAAGGAAATTCTGACTCTGCAGGCTTATTTGCTCACATATGGATTCTTCCTTGCCCTGTCTCTTAAACTCTAGGCATCTGTACATCAGCTTAATCAGGATAAATGACTGGAAGACAGACGTATAAACGATCGGACAAAAACGCGCATGCACACGCAGACACACACACATGTTTGTATTCATGTGTTAGTGGTGACCATCCATTAATTTCTATGGGCAAAACCCTCCCCACAATGTAATGTATCCAGTGCATATATACATACATAATACAGCCCTGGAAAAAATTAAGAGACCACAGCACAATTTTTTGTTTCACTCATTTCTCAATTTATAGTTATGCATCTGTGTAAAATATACATTTTTTATATTTTTTTTTGCAAAAAAAATATTTCTCTGTAATGAAGGGCTTCTTCCTTGCTTTATGGGACTTCAGTCCTGCTTCTAGGAGCCTGATACTAACTGTCCCATCAGTGCACTTCACACCACTTAATGGTTCCCATTCCTTATGAAGGTCATGTCATCCTTTGATTCATGAATGAGACACTGCTGGATAAGTTTCTCTCTCTGTCATTAGAAAGTCACTTCCGCTCATTACCTGCCTGGTTTCTGGTCATTCCCAGTGTTTCCTGCTTCACATTGTTCTTGTGTAGGCTACTGCTGTCTTAGAAACATTGAACCTGGAAGCAACCTGCCGCTCAGTGTAGCCTTCTTCTATGTTTTTTTTTAATTGTGCTGTGGTCAAATATTTTAATATTTAAGGCTGGTAAGTCCTACATGTGCTTAGAACAAAAAACACAATGTGGCATTAGAATATGTGCACACTAAGAGTAACATAACAAAAAATCTTGTGAGATGGGTAGATTTACACTGATTTGGTTCCCAAACCTCTCCTCAGGGGCACCTCAATCATTCCATGTGTTCATTAAATTTCACCACCAGCTCACTTATTTTAATTTATTTAATTAATTGCAAAAGTGAATAAAGTGATTATTATTAATATTAAGGGGGTGGCATGGTGGTGCAGTGCCTAACACTGTCGCCTCACACCTCTGGGACTGGGGTTCAAGTCTCTTCCTAGGTTCCATGTGTGTGGAGTTTGCATGTTCTCCCCGTGTCATTGTGGGGCTCCCTCCAGGGACTCCAGTCCCCCCCCCCGGGTCCAAAAAACATGCTGAAGTTACCAAACTGCCTATAGGTAGGAGTGTGCCCTGCAGTGGGCTGGCCCCCTGTCCTGGGATGTTCCCTGCCTCATGCCCATAGCTTCCAGGATAGGCTCTGGACCCCCAATGACCCAGAATGATAAGTGTTTTCAGAAAATCGATGAAGCATTGATTAGCTATATGACATAGCCAGTGTTCAAGTCAAGCGGTATGTGGGTGTATTGGATGATTGCCTGAAATGCAGGAAGGACTTTACAACAGCTTTTGACAGACATAATATCATATTTTTACATCAACAGGAAGATCATTAAAGCATAATTTTTGTAGACTACCTAACACCTTTTCAACAATGCTGTACATGACCCACACACACACCCATATGACCATAATGAATCAACAATAAGTACAATCATTTTCCTTATTTTTATTTGTCTGATTATTGTTGCTAAAAAAGTTCCATCCCAGTTGCACAATACCTGAACAAAATCACATTGCCAGCATGAAGCAAAATGTGAATAGTGATATTCATACAAGACAGAATTTACAGTCACATAAGTAACTGACACAAGCATAGCATTCATGCCATAAATACTGGAATGACATAGTTATGCTATTTTTTTCTTGTCTGTCTGCTTGTGATCTTAAAAAATTTTTTATACTTGACATGGTAAGACCAAACATGAAGATAAAGATTCATTCTGTTCTATTCTATTTTACTCTGTTCTATTCTATTCTATTCTAGCATAAAATGTAGCTAAGCACAGCAAATGTACCTACCGGATAATATAGTGCCATTGGACTCTGAGGATCTGTGCAGTAACTTCTAAAAAAGCAGCGTCCCAGGTAAGAAATCCCGACACACCTTAAACCAAACCCTCTTCACCTTGTCTCCTTGGATCTGACTGTTATGGCCTTTACCTGGGCCACAGAGTGGGGACTGGGAGAGACCCACCACCCCTTCTCTCTGTTTTGCCTTACAACCTCGTCGCCCGTTTGGTCCTGCCCCCCTGTTACTTCACAGCTGCTGGACCGGTTCCACCTGCAGGAGTTGGCTGGTGGCCCACAAACAGAGTCTCCCTCCCGCTGGAGCTGGCGTGAATCCAACCCCCCCCCTTCTGGCAGCCGGTGACATGCTTAGAACCGGCCATCACCTTGACGGCGAAGATTCATCGCTTCAGCCGCTCTACATTGGCCCATAGTCCAGTGCTGCATGCTTCCTCTGCTACACTCACAGGATATAAATTCTGTAATGCCCCCCCCCAGCTCTACTTTGCAAGCAAGATACCTGGAACACAACCTGACTCTGTGCTGAGCCACAGTGTGTGGCCCTGTAAGCAAATTACACAGGCAAAAAAAAAAAAACAGGAATCTTTAGGAGCAATGGTAACATGCATTTATTTATTTATTAAAACTATATATTTTTGTTATTTCACCGCCATTTTCTCCCAACCTGTTTGATTGCTTTATGGGCCATACCCCCGGCATACTCCGCCATTATGCTCTTATCTTTGTGACTCCTAAGAACGCTGTGGCTTAGCTCATGGTACCTATAAGTTGTTTGCATGACATGGCAAATGTATTTCCTTTCCAAAGACGACTGATCATAATGCTTCATGCAGCATGGGGGTAGCTATTTCGGGACTCAAATCAGGCCATGTCCATAATTACTCCACTACCTGTTGACATAGATTTATACCGAGCTAATATTTATATAAAGGAATGCTGTATAAATTGTTTTCCTTAATGTCCAGAATACAATTTTAATCTTGTGGCAATACATTTATATTTTATGTACATTTATATATTACCAGCAGTGTGGGCTAAGTCGGTTCAAGCCTGGCCTCTGCACATCTGTGGGCCCTTGAGCAAGGCCCTGCAATGCTGCAATGGGGGGCTTTCCCTCAGGGCCAAGCCCACTCTCACGGTGAGCGAGATTGGGGGAGGAATAAAGGAGAATTTTCCCACAGGGATCAATAAAATATTTGTTATTATTACTATAGTGAGAGGACATCGAAACTTTCACAAGACGTTTCTTTTTAAGGAGGATTGCGGCTCAAAGAGTAACAGTCCCTCACACCTCCGAGGCTGCGGGTGTGAACCTTTCCTCCGCTCTGTTTGAGAAGGGTCTGCATGCTCTCCAAATGTCACGTCAGTCTTCTTTGGTTACTTCAGTTTCGTCCCATATTTTAAGGACATGAAGTAAGGCTAACTGGCATCACTACATTTCTTGAAGCGCGTGAATTTTTTGCGCGTATGAACCCTGGGGTGTACTAGCGAATCCTCCAGCCTTAGGGCCCCTGATAGCCAGCGTTTGAGAAGGAAAGCTACCAGAGACCCATTAGTAGCTTAACATGAAGCAGGCCAGTGATTGCCTTGGAGTTCATTGGATCAGCTGATGTAAAGTTTTTCACAGGTATGATTTAAAGTGAATATACAGATTTTAAATGAGACAGATGAGAAAAATAATTATGTCAAAGAAAATATGATTAGCTAAGCGAGAGGCTGATAATTAGTAAACACATCACACAGAAACAAAACCAAACAAACAATAAGTGGAAACTTCAATAAGTAGGCTTTCTCTCTCTTTTGTCTCTGTGATCTAAATGCTTTGAGCTGCAACCTGCCACATAACAAAGATTCCTGTAAAACTGGTTCCCAGTATCTGTATGTTTGACGACAAGTAACAGATATAAATAGGTTTCTTTACAATGAAGGAATATATATATATATATAATTTTTTTTTAAGGCAGTGGTGTGGAGTAATTCAAGCTGTACTCTTTTTTGTAAAGTTCTCACATTTGTTATTCAAATGTATGGTTTGCGTGGAATAAGCCCTTGGGTATCCGTGTATTTGTGTTCCCCTGGGTTACAATGCTATGTGTGTCGAAAAAAAGGCAGCGGTGAACGCTGCATGTGAACGTTTCAGCAACGCGAGCATGACAACAAGTCATTTGGGAAAAAAAAGAGACCTGAGACAATGCATGCGGTTTCATTAACGAAGTCATTTCTTTGAAACCATTGCCGAACCAGAAATCCATCCCACACACGCTCCGTCATAAGTCAAGAAGACAACTTTGGTAAACTCCTGACGGACACACTGCAGAATTAAGCTAGAGTTTCAGCAGCCAATAATGCAATATAATAGCTACTAATAATTATAATAGCATAGCAAAAATGCAATACATTTCTTAGTTCCTGATGTAATAAACGTTAATAATGTAATTACCGATAAGTTATTACATTGTCGACTTACACTACATTAAGAATGGTAAAATTATTATGTTAGTGGCAGTTATTTTTTCATCTCCCAGAATCACATACTTGTCGTAGGGGAAAGCAGATTTAGTCAGCAGGCTCGCAGTCCCCTTTTAGTCACTGTGGTGTCCTGACCATATGAGCACAGATCAGGCCCCCTTATCACCCACATCTGGCATGCAGCACTTGCTCTGCCGATGCCTGAAGTTGCAGGCTCCTTTTTGCAGAAGAGCTGAATGAAACCACCTACTTGTACCATAAATTAACCACAACATGGCTGAAAGGTCGAATTGGCGCATACAATAAAACAGAATTCATATACACGATTGAAAGTCCAAAAATTATGAATATATACAAATATATACAAATATATATAAATATCCCTGAAAATAGACAAACTTGAGACTTGTGCATCCATTTTTAAATCATCAATCATAAGTCAGGAGCAATGTTAAATATCCCGAAACTGAATTCCTGAATGAATCTACACTCACAAATAAAGAAAAAAATTATTTTCTTCCCAAAACAAGATAATGGAAAGTATGACTAGGAATGTACATAAACTGAAACAAACCCTTAACACCTCCATATAAGACATGTTCTAAGGTAAATAAATTGAAGAAAACGTCCATCCATCAATTCAATTTCTTTTTATATAGCGCCTTTCATGACAAAGTTGCCCCAAGGTACTTTACATGGGTGTAGAACATTCTTACATCATTAGAACACAATTATTCAAAAACATGGCATAGGGCAGACAAAGAGATGACTGAATAAAAGAAAAAAATACATATGACAATGGAGGAGAGGAACCAAAAACTCCCAATTAGGGAGAAAAAAATATATAATAGAAATAGTAATAGATAAAGTAAGACTGACACAGGCTGGCAAACCATTCCACAATGTAGGGGCCCTGTAGCAGAAGGCTTTACTAAGCAGATGTTACTTTCTTTCTATGGGGAATGACAAAGAAGCTTGCATTCTGTGTACGGTCTGAGTGTGCGATCCGAGTGTCATATTTCGGGTTGTGGGAGTCCAGAATCACGGAGGTTATGGGCACAAGCCAGGGAAGTACCCAGGTCGGGGAGCCAGCCGCCTGAAGAAAACACCTTTGGACTAATCTTCCTATTTAAAAGAAAATGTAAAAAATGTCAGTCCGGTTTATGTTGCAGAATTGAGACTCACTGTTCACTGAAGTGCCCTATCACCTCCAAGGTAGGAACATTTAATCCCGCCTCCAGTTCTCTGAGTGTACCTTGTATGTTCTCCCTGTGTTTATGTAAGATTCCTCTGGGTGATACCAGTCAGTACATTTTTTTAAGTGAACAGCAGCAGCAGTATATTTTGAGTGGTGTGGCTATCAGGTGGCAGTTATATACTCACCAACAAAAAAGTTAAGCACCCAGAAATAATGGTCCGACTTGGATGTAATTCAGTACACGTGCAGACCAGCGATGGGTATGTAAATGATTCGATTTGCAAGGAGCTGGCACGTCAGAACAGCTGTGGGCCGCATTATATGGTTGCATATATCCAGGCCCCGGGGGGGTGCCACACCCTACTGACATGGGACCAGCTGTGTGCCCATACAGCCAACTCTGTTGTCCATTTGATCTGACATTATAATCACTGGAATCAGTCCTTTCACCACGTGCAGATTCATTTAATTTCCACCGCTCCATCTTTTTTTTATCGCTGAGTGTATTTATGGGGGTGGCTGGAGGCGGGTTTATAAAAATCATGTAATGTCAATAATGAACTAATCAGCACAAGGGGAAAAAACTTCTGACTGGGGGGTGAGAGCTGGCCACCCCAAGGTGCTATTCCATGTCGTGTCCTGTCATCCCACCCCGCACGTCCCCCACCTTGCATCCTGTCGTTCCTCCCTATCCCGGCACTCCCATTATAGATAAGCAGTTATTTTGTGTCGGCAAAATACAGTCGTCCCTCGCCACTTCGCGGTTCGACTTTCGCGGCTTCACTCTATCGCGGTTTTTTCCAAATACAGTACTGTGCTCATTAAAG
>JAODKM010000035.1:8775630-8795311 GCA_026780845.1 Petrocephalus sullivani | reverse complement strand
GTTCTCCCCAAGCGAGCTTGATGGGCCGAATGGCCTCCTCTCGTTTGTATAGTTCTTATGTTCTTATGTTCTTAATACAGGTAAAATATCTGTTTTCTGTGAGCTGGTACTGACCGTCTACCCAAAAGCTAGTATGAAAGGTCTCACAAAGAGCAGAAACTGGGCAGTAGGGCATTCAGGTCCCTATAAATTACATTACAGGTGCCACATCAGTGTTTACAAAGGGAAACTGTGTCACCTATGGGACAAAAGGAACTCTACACCTGCGAGCCCCATATCACAGTTATGTTAACTGTCAAAAGTTAGCTATCAATTCAATTCAATTTTATTCGGATGCCGCATTTTCACAACATTGCATTGTCTCAAAGCGCTTTACATTATCTCTGCCCAAAGCCCCTAGTGACTAAACTAGAAGCCGCAGTGACAAGGAAAAACTCCCTAGAAGGATGAAACCGTGGGAGGAACGAGTTTCTAAGGGGGAGCCCATCCTCCAGGGACCAGCAGAGGAAGTCAAATGAATGTTAGGATAGAAAGGTTAGGATCGAAAGGTCACTGATGGGGTTTCGGTATGGCTGGAGTTCTGTTTCTTAACTTCAAAACCTTATCTACAACCAAGGACAACTGTTGAAATGATGGGTGCCTTTTAAATTCATGTTCATCACTGTACAATAACATCTGGCAATTTTGTAATAAAATATATATTTTTAATGGCTGGCCGTTTTTACATATCATTTTAGCAAGATGGCCCACGTGAGCATTCAGTTTATCTAATGCAAAGCAGCAGTTATTCAAAAAATGCCTATTACTCTTTATACACTTAAAGTGATTATAGGTAAGAATATCTTTATTGTCATTGTACATGCATAATGGAACAATGTGTACTTTTGCAGCATAAACAAACAAATAAATAGCATAAGCATGCTACATAAGCAAACAAATAAACAAATAAAGACATAGAATGAACCAACATTCAGCACTGCAACCATTCAGCTATGGAAAAAAATTAGGAATTAACATTTTTTTTAAGTCCTGGTTTAATCCCGGTGGAAGCGACTATCTAATGACCGTTCCCTTATCCAACAGTTTCTCGTGAATCGGAGAATATATTATTCACAGACGCACACCCATATTTTTCAGAAATGAGTGAAACAATAGGTTTTGCTGTGGTCTCTTAATTTTTTTTCCAGAGCTGTATATTGGATTCAGTCATATTGTAAATGCAAAAGTATGTAATAAAAAATTAGCGACAGCCGCATCGTTAAAAATGATCAGTGTTATAAACATGTAACAGGGTATTAGATCATTATAACGCGGAGTGTAATGAATCAGTGCAATGAGAAGCCACAAAGAGTCTGTGTCGTGTCATAACAAGGTATCCTCTTGGTCGAGATGCACAGGGGGAAGTCGGCTGTTTTGGGAGGTGGCAATTTGACAGACGGCTGAAGATAGAATGCTTGCAGGGGTGTAGTGAGTTTGTTGGTTCTTGCCAGGTTAAGATGTTTCGTGGCTTTGAAAGGGACACTATTCCTCAGTTTTGAAGTGTATGAGTAAGTATTCCTGTAGTGCTTTCCAGTGGGCGGGAGGCTGAATGGATAGTACCTGGGGTGTGATAAGACCCTGGGGAGGCTGTTTACTTTGGCACTGGTACAATGGTGCCTGTTTTGAGGTTAATGATGCATTGATGCAGCCCATGCTGCGAGTGCCTGCCTTATATAGGGGAAACGGGGGGGAGGGCCTTGGCCGATGATGTCATTCCTTTTGTAGTGTGCTTGTTGCTTCTGTAGCAGCTGGCAAAGAAAGCGTCAAGTCCCTCTGCAAGTGAGGCGTCTTCGTGGGAGGGATGTCCGCTTCTGTCGTTAGTGCCGAGGAGGGTGTGAATGGCCTCCCAGCCTCTCTGCTTCACTGGAGCGACCTCCAACTTACCGTTTGAATGCCACGTCTCATGTCGCTATTTCAGTTCGGTCCTTGCTGTGCGGTCTGCCAGCGGTGGGTTGTGGTTGGGTCTGAGCTACGTGCAAAACTGCCTTCGCACGTATTTCCACAGTGGAACATGTGATGCCCTGACAAAGTATTCAACACATCTGTCACATTTTGTGTTTTCAGGTTGTGAATATCTTGACTTTTTCACCGGCTGATCTATCAGCTTGAGGGCTTTGTGTAATTAAATCAGTTTTAGTAATTTGCTAAAAATAAAATGCAACAATCATCAAATAAAATCATATTCTTATCAGCAGTATCAAATGCTATTCAAATTAATGGTACCACTTAACATTAAGACTTCCCTTATAAAGGGTTTATAATTGGTTCATAATCAGGTTATTAATTAGATTGCAACATTTTGCAACTCATTAAGAGACAATTATAAACTAGTTATTACACAATTCTTTTTTATTAATGACTTTCTGCATTTATAATGGCAAAAGGGAGCCTTATTATAAAGTGGCACCAAATTAATTGTACTTATTTGTCCCTTTCCCATTAAAATATTGCAGTAGTATTAATACCCAAAGTAACTTCACCTTGGAAACCAAATTTTTTGTTTTTTGTGAAAATACCAATTTAATAAACCATTCTGCTATGCGAGGTGCACATACTACTGATAATAATAGTAGATTATCCCGTTAGTACTGGATTGCTTATCTAAAGTACCCCTGCATCTAACCATTAACTACTGAAGTACCACATGCCCCCACGCCCAACACAAATTTTTACATGTGTATTTTGTGGGGTAAATGAAAGAAATATCCCCAGCCGTGTGCCCTCTGCTCCATGGGAGACGCTCCAACTGGTCCATTAGCCTAAACTGAATAAACAGCTGTAAGATGGATGGATGAATTATTATAGCATCATTAAATATTTCAAGCCAAAATACTTCCTGCACTGACTGGAAGGAATGCAGATAACCAGTTATGGAAGATAAGTAATACAGAGTGTAATCGACACTATATATATATTCATATACTATATGAAAGCCAAACATATATCCATCCATCTATGCATTCATCTGCAAGACCTACATGGCTTTTATTAAGAAATATCCTGGTTCTCAAAATTAGTTTGTCATTAGAGCAAACACAAAAATTTCAGATACGTTTCTTGTGGTTATTTTCCAGCCTAAATAACTGAATTGGTTACTTGTTATATACCTGCAATTAATGCCCCATGAAATGTTATAATGCCCATACTGTCACATAATTGCAAATAACTCTTATTTGAATTGTATTAGCAATACATTAAATGGCAAATACGAAAATTAAATATGTAGAAATTGACTGGTGATTCTCCTCGTGTCGCACTGTGAATACAAAGTCACGGTCTAACTAGACATAAGCGTCTTTGAGTGGTCATTAGGATGTGGTCCCTTTAGCTATCAAGTCCCAGATTTTTCAAAAATGAGGATGTGTGATGCGGAACCTAAGTTCGCCTGACCATGCATTTTCACGCTTCAGAAGCCATACTGATGTCCTGCTAGCGCACTAGCACCATGCTAAGTGACAATAAAACATCTTGTATTGCCGCAGCATACTTCACCAAGACAGGGGTTAGCGGCCCAGGCTTTGCAATGAGGAAGGGCTGGAAAGGGAATGAGTTCCCACAAATGCCTTTTAACAGAGAAATTATTTCATTTTCGGCGTTCAGAGTTGCCCATGTTAGTCATTTGTCAGTGGGACCTGTACCCCCCCCCCCCCCAAAAAAAAAAAATCATCCAGTGAGAACAACTAAGACATACCATGGCAGTCCTGGTGGCATGTCAGCTGTACAATGTGTGGGCAGGTTTCTCTGTCACCCCCCTGCCCCTGCTCCCCTACTTTGGCAATCCTGCTACTGTCTCTATGTAGGTAGCTCCAGCTTGTTCATTTTGGCACGGAGAGTGACGACAGTACGGTGCATGATAACCAAGCCAACACGCCCTAAGACAAGTACATACTGGTAATCATATCTAGGAATCATCATGAGATATTTTATAGCTGTCCAATACGGAAAATATGCAATATCCACAATTATTCTGATTAGTATTCTGAATGGCCAGGAGAGGGGAGGGGCTTAAATAAGGTGACAGGCAATTAATTTCTCTAACTTCTCCAATTCCAGATGCACAGAACAACACGCATGCCAGTCGGTCACAGGACGCACGGCCATTTTAGACAGGCTGACCAGATACTCCATGTCAAGGTACAGATTCTTTTCCCTTTGTCTCCTAACAGGAGGAAGTACTTTGGGCACTCTTTGGGTACTTTTGGACTTTTCAATGAAATTTCCCCTTGGTCATTTCAAACGGTCTCATAAAAAAAACGAATCAATCCCACGATAATTTTAAAGATTTGTGTAAATACAGTACGTGTAAAAACGTTTCTGATCTGTTTTGTTCTTTATTATGCAACATACCTCAGGTCTTGGTGTACAGGACACAGAAACTTCTGTTTTCTATTAATTTAAAGCAGTATTTTGTGTTTTTCCTAGGTGACTTTACATATTTAATTAGTTGTACCCTCCTATGTTGTTTGTTAATTTGAATGTAATTAATTTCCCTATACCTTGTCTTGATTTCATGAAAGGTTTCGGATCCCCGTGACCCAGGAATAGGCAAGCAGTATTGAATATGAGTGAATGAACACCTTCCCCATTAAAACATTCACCATGGGTTAAATGTTCTGTTCATTTGGTTCCCATCCAACATCCGACAGTCAACCGCAGCAGCGCGAACACAAACAGAAGACAACAAAAGTACCGGGTGCAATTTATAGCATGAAAGTCCCCTAAAACGCAGAATATGACAAAGAGACAGACATTCCCAAGAATCAGAATCTTATCGATCATATCTTCTTTCGGCCGGTTTGAGTCACTTTGGGCTGTTACTGCTTGTCTTACTGTACCATGATGCATTCATAATGCATCTTCTCTTTTTTCGATAAAACTATCTGCAAAAAAATAACGTATAGCTAAAGTAGGGCTGTACTTAACCCTAAAAATTAAAAGAAAAAGTGTTTATTTATTTATTTATCTATTTTTAACGTGGTTCACGTCTCCACGCTAAAATTACATATTAGACGTGGGAAATTTCCCGGTCTCGCCAATATAATTCTACCAAGATGAGGAGATAGCTGAAAGAAGAGAATTCTAAGTGGTTGCTGCTTTTGCTAAAAATAAACTTTAACGTGGGTATGTGAGGGGAAATGCACAGTATTCAGGCAGAAGAGTATGATAGATTTACTTTAACGGCCTTCAGAGGTATTAATTTCACAGACTGGAAAAGGCTATGCGGAAACAAAGTCTCCACCCTGGCGCCACGTGTGTGGCTCTGCATGTTTTCCTCGTGTTGTCTAAATTCATGCTAAGGTTAATTGGTGTTGCCAAACTGTCCATAGGCATAAGTGTGTGTGTGCCCTACAGTGGGTTAGTGCTCTGTCCTGGGTTATTCCCTGCCTTGTGCCCAAAGCCTCTGGGTTAGGGGACAGAGCAAACAGGAGAAATACATGCGGGGACCTTAGTGACAAAAGGGTAGAATAAATGTCAGATGTCCAGCCATCCATTTTCTGAAACCACGTATCCTTTCGGGTTGCAGGGGGTCCGGAGCCTATCCTGGAAGCTACGGGTATCCTGGGAACAACCCAGGATGGGGGGTCCAGCCCATCGCAGGGTACACTCACACACCAGTCACTCACACAGGCACACCTACGGGCAATTTGGTCACGCCAAAAGCCTCAGCATGTTTTTGAACTGTGGAGGGAAACCGGAGTGCCCGGAGGAAACCCCACGACAGCACGGGGAGAACATGCAAACTCCACACACATGGAATCCTGGTCCCAGAGGTGTGAGGCAGCACTGCACCACCATGCCGCCCCATAGATGTAAGATTTGCTTTTATATTTTTATACAGACATTCAAGTCATGCAAACAAACCGGATGACTCATTTGTAGAAAGCTTGAAAAATATGTATATTTCAAAGAATGAAGGGGTAAGAGAGAGCGAGAGAGAGAGGGGGGGGGGACAGGAAGCCCAGTGCTTGCACACGCCTGCACAAGAGAGAGAGCGAGCGAGAGAGATGAGAGCGAAATGACGAGAGGGCGTAACAGCTCAGCGCTCATACATCGCCAAGCGCCAACAGCGAGACAAGGCATCATGTTAGGTTTGCGGGCCATAGACCTGCAGCACAACACGACCGAGGCGGCTCAGCTTCAGCCCAAGTAGTCTGTGACCTCATCTTTGAATCTGACTTTTCTGGACCCCTGCCTGGATAATTTAACATCGTCTGCTACAAGTTCACCTTGTTCTTCCTCAGACTTTCAGACGAGTCTTAGCCTGCGGATTCTCGCGCTGACAGGAGGATAATGTTCATGTTCTAACTAAGGATGGATTACCTGTATTCACTTTGTACTGTATTTTTTTTTATAGGGTTTTGCGGCTATACAGAAGGTAAGGAAAAGAAAATAGCTTAAATTTGACTTTGCTGATTTAGATAAAGTACTTTCATAACCTTCCTTAGGATCTTTATCTTGTTAACAGAGCTACATGGTACACCCATAAGGACTTTTTACATGCTAAAATGCTTCAAATGGTTATAATAATTCATTCATTATTTTCTCAATAATTATATATTCATTGAGAGCAAAATTTGAGAGTGAAATTTGGTTTGTGTTTTACCAATTAATTAAAAACTATTGATTCAACAAAGTCTCTAGAACCTTAAATGTGTTAGAACTGAATTGAAGTTATATGGGACGTTTCCGCTGAGGGCCAGAATGAAACTAAAGCTGGAAATTACAGTGGAGGTGGTTCCTCTTTTGGGAAATAAAAAGGCTTTTTAAATTTAGTCTTAGTTTTGTGGTAAAAAAGAAACTTTTCATTCTAAGGAAGAACAATGTTTTATTTTGGGGCATAATTGCGACGAGCAAAAAAATCATCAGTGTGAGTTAGCATGATGAATTTGGGAGCTGTGTGTATTATTTTTATCGTTTCATCACGCACTGGAAAGCACCATGAGAAATTCCAGCATTGGTATATATGAGATGTTTCAAATCTGAATCTGCATTTTTTTCTCTTAAGTATTGTGACAGGAATGTTTTGCCTGTATTCTACATTGCAAGTGTAGTAATATCAAATGAGGGATTACAACGCATCTAAAAATTGGAACATTTTTCTCAACAGACTTTAACTAGAAGTCATTAACTAATGACCTATTACAGTGTTTCCCAGTCCGGACCCTGGTCCATGGTTTTGCGCCCTCTGAGCTCCCTGCCAGACAGTCCACAAAATCATGGACAGTCTGTGGGTCCCAGAGGACTAGATCGGAAAACATTGATCCTTTATAATAATAAATGAAAACTGGAAACTTGTGTGTGTAACATGGATCCCTGCAAAGGACTGACAACCTGTCTAGTGTATACCTGTGTCTTTTGCTCTATCCTGCTTGGATAGGCTCCTGGTCCCCCATGTGACACTGATCAGCATAAGTGATTGGTAGACAGATGGTACTCTGAAAATATATCCCTCATTTTGAATTATGAAGCAATAGCATGTAGGTCTGTGAACATAACGCTTTAATTAGTGCTGAAGTACATTTATCAAGGAATTGCAAAACATGGCCAATAATCATTAGTGTTCCATTTCTCCATAAATAAATTCATACAGTTTTATAAGAGCATTGCCATGGTGATTCCACAAGGTAACACTGTTGCAAAGTGATGCATGTTCTACCTGTCCTGCATTAATGTGTTTACCTTTTCCTTAACCCAGGTGTGAATCCCAATGAGAAGATGAATGTGTCTGCCTCCATATGGGACGGGAAGGTGACCCTTCACTGGACGGCCCCTGAATGGGCTCCGCCATCCTCTCATTATGACATTGAACTGCTGCAGTAAGTTGGATTTTTCTCATACTATTCTAATTTAGATTTAAATTTTTTTAAGATCGCAAAAGAAAATACTTGCATCCTTACTGTAAATGTTTATCAAATTCTACTTAGAGGATTTGGGATAATCAGACTCCAGTCATCATATTGAAGGAAAACTTTGAAGAAAAAAATAACTGAGTGAAATTACTATAAATATGATCACTTTCCTTGTGGTTTAAATGTTATCTGAATGTCAGCTGAAATAAATCGTAATGAAGCCCCTGACTTGGAGTATGAAGGCTTGATAACAGTAAAGGTGATTGCATGTTTTAACAGCTTAAGGCATGGAACCAGCGCAAACTGGACAGCTGTTCTCAACTGCAACTTCACCCTGCTGTCCTGTGACCTCTCTGACATCATCAATGTGACAACCCATAAATACCGGGCCCGGTTTCGAGTCGTCACTGGGCAGAACAGCTCAGCCTGGACCAAGATCACATTTAATCTCAGAGATAGTAAGCCCACCGCCAACGCATGCTTGTGCTTGTTGACATTGTTGCCGTTACTTTTTTATGGTCAACTACCGGCAAATTTGCCTGTTTGATGTTACTGGTAATTTGCCACGCAAAATGAGCACCAGGAATAGCTACACATACAGCGTGTGTGTGCGTGACGTGGTCATGTGAATTTGTGTCAGTAAATTCCCTGAGGGTGAATTTGTACCCTGAGATAGACTGGCATTGCATCCAGGCTGTCTTTGCCCTGGGATACCAGAGATGAGATGCAGGCTCACTTTGACCCTCTAGTGCCGTCTTTCCCAATCCAGTCCTTGGGGACCCACAGACAGTCTGCAATTTTGCTCTCATGTGGACTGTCTGAAAGGGAGCTCGGAGGGAGCAAAAACATGGACTGGCTGTGGGTCCCTGAGGACCGGATTGGGAAACACATATACAGCAATTACAAAACAGAAAATATAATGTGCTGAGGAGTCTATACCGTTTTCTGCCAATGATATCCACTTTCCACAAAAACTCAGAAAGTCTTGGGATGCTTGCTTAATTCAGAAAAAAATATTGCAATTTTTTTGTTTTATAACAAAAAATCATTACTTTATTCATTAGTTTCGAACAGGTGCGGGCAATTTTAAGTGAACCCTGACAATTAACTGGTGAGGTGAACCAGGTGTTTCTGAGAAAGGAAATCACCAAAACATGTTGGACCACGGCCCTCCAGGACCGGAATTGCCCACCCCTGTTTTAGAAGAAAATATAACAACACATTATTTTAAGTAAAAGAATTGCAATTAATAGCAAAATGGAAGAATGAAACTGAATGAGTCAACAATGGACTTCTGTCATGAAACCAGTGAATGTGCAACATTCTTACAAAATCAGGCAAACTTCCCAAGCCTTTCTGGGACCACTGTGTTCTATCAGCTATAGCTCAATAATGCCAGGCAGGCTTTCAGGCCCATTGCAGATTTAACAATGTGTCACTGGGTTTACCAAGCATCATTGATTCATTCTCATTTTCATTACCAATTCTACCACCTACATCCGTCTTCTAGGTACTTGCCTGGCTGAGCCTCATGCCCTTTTGTCTCCTAGGTCAGCTCCTGCCCCCAGGCTTCTCGCTTTCTGCTAATTCGTCTTCAGTGACTGTCAGAATACACACCAGTCCAGTCCTGAATTACATCTTCAAATATGGCCTCGTCTACCACATCTACCTACAAGAGAAAGGAAATAGCAAGGTACCGTCACCCAATCGTCCTCATAGCAGATGATACAATGTGATACAATGTTGCTACTATTTTCAATGAGAAACCTGATTAATACGACATAAGTAAAAAATGCAGTAAGTATCAGGGCTGGACTGGCCCTCCACAGCCCCATGGTAAATTTTCCTGAGCGAGGGGGGTCCCCACAATGAATTGGGTGGCAGGGCCATTCCAGCCCTGCTGAGTATCTGTGTCTGACTCTCTCCCTGCTGGACCAACAGATGCTGAAGAACGTAACATGGAGCTCCGAGGAGCAGCTTCCAGAGGTGAGCTTCGGCTTCCTGCAGTGGGGACGGGAGTACTGCGTCCGTTTGCTCGTGGAGGACAGAGCAGGAGGAGCCGTCAGTGAGGCTTCCCAGGAGCAGTGCCTGCCGCTGCCCCTCCCAGGTACGTTGCTGGCCGCTGTTTGCGTCACTCATCCTATGCGACTTTCATTCATTCATTCATTCATTCATATGCGAATTTTATTCATTCAGTCACATGGTTTTATGTGGGTAATAGAAGCCTACTCTAGTCATTCAACACATGTGTCATTGAGTACATGTGTATGAAAAGCTCTCTTTCCTCCTGGCAGACTGGTATCCATTTGTAGTACCGGCCTTTGTCATTTGCATCCTGGGAGTCGTATTACTGGTGGCCCAATTCCTACACTGCTTCTTGAAGGAGCCAGAGAAATTACCCATCACGCTGGTAAGCTTTGCCTACAATACTCACACAATACTCATACAATACCCACACAATACTCACTACAAATATAATAACAGAATTGACCACAGTTTATTGATTACATGTACACGGATGAGCTAAAACATTATGACTACCACCATACGACAGGAATAACGTCAACTATTTTGCAAAAATGCCGGTGCATGTCAAGGTTTTGGGATATATTTAGTCTGTGTAGTTTACATGTTGAATACAGAATAAATAAGCAGGGTAAAGACCTGAGTGATTCCAGTAAGGCCAAATTGTTTTGGCCCTACGATGGGATCAGAGCACCTCTGAAATGGCAAGGCTGAAATGGCAAGGCTTAAGGTTAGCAGTGTTGAATACTTATGGACAGTGGTCCGAGGAAGGAAAATGCAGGTCCACCAATATAGCATTTGGCGGTCATGACTCGTCAATGTGAAATATAAATGATGCACAAATAGCACATAATTTTAATGATGGTTATTCTCATAATGTTTTGGCCCATCACTGAACACACATATAAGGTAATGCTTAAAAACAAAAACTTGCCAGTGGTATCGTTTGTTCCATTATAAAACCCATTAATCTAACTTCCAAATATATCCAGAGCAGAGTCGAAAGTGAGGGGGCAGAGTGGTAAATCCTGGATGGGCACAAGGAAAGCCCAGCCACACACAAATTCGGGCAGTTTAGAAATGCAAATTCGTCTAACTGCATGACTTTGTGCTACTGGAGGAACGCGGAATGCCCAGAAAAAACACGGAGGAGACATGCACGCCGCACACACAGATGTGAAGCACCACAGTGCGATACGATTTTTACTCTATCGGTATCGAAACAGTGCGATAAACGCTTTCAAAATATAATGCAACAATAGAATGAACTGAGGGGAAGCCTAGTGACTGACGTGTACGAAAGTGAAGTGCTCCTTTCGCACTAATTCCACGAAGACGGGGAAATACATCGCATCCTGTAAAAGCTGAACTCGGGGCGACATCGCTAAATCACGCGCCAAACTCAAACTCAATCTCGATCTCATTCACATTGTAAAAAAAACGAAAACAAAAAGAGCCGCTTTCACTTCTCACATTGTACCTAGTCGTCTGGTTCTTTACGTGATCGTATTTAAGGAACATTACTTTTTTTCCCCTTCAGAAATCCCCGGGAACTGGATGGCAGCCGCTCAACCTGAGAAAAGTTTCAGTCGAGATCGTGACCGATAAAGGGTTCCTCCTGATAAGCCGAAAAGCCGACGAGAAAACCCAAAGAGTGACGGAGGTGAGGGCGGAGGAGGCGAGCGAGGAGAGGAGGGACAGCATGGACAGCGGGGTGAGCATGGGCCAGCACTCAGAGATGGACGGAGAGGCGAAGCAAGACGGCGTGAAGCAACAGAAGGAAGACAGCGGGTGTGGGAGCCTGGATGGAGTCGACGGCAGTGCCGGCAGAAGGGGGCTGGAGGACCTCTCCGCACTACAAAGCAAGAACGGGAGCGGATGCTGTGCTACCCACCAGCCTGGCAGTGTGGCGTCTCAGTACAGCGATGCCAGCAATCTGGACGCTGGGCATTCTGGCTTGACTCCTGAGCATCTGGTACCTCTGATCACCCAGGAAGTGACTCAAGGTTCCTCTGAGGTCCAGGCTGGGGGTCAAGGGCAGGCTGAAGGAGCAATGCAGAGCGAGATGGACGACTGCGTAGCTGTCAGCGTCGGGTACAGGCCCAGCCAGATGGCGTGTGTGTGTTCCAGTCAAGGTCAATGCCTCTGGTGCCGTGTAGGAGGGGGACCGCAGCCGGCTGAATGTGACAGCCCAGCCGTGACACAGAAACATAACTCCTCAACCCTCTTAATCCAAGAGGAAGACTTCAAATTGACTATTCCCCAACCCTCGGCCCTGCTAGGGCAAGCGGACTTATCGTTCCTCCCAAACTCGCTCCCTAAAGACTCCATCGAAGTTCCCCCTCTCCTAATCTCTGGGCCACAGCTAAGCATGTTGGACAAAGGACTTGAGTTTACGCCCAGCATCGTGCCCATTTCAATTTACGACATGGATCTAACCTTCGGTTAGCCACCAAATTGTCTGCTCACACCATAGCTGCCATCAGATCGCCAGGTTTAATTAAATATTATTATTTATGTTTCTGCTCTTCTGCTGACTCTTTTTTCCCATGGTCACAGTGGCTAATACTTGGCAGAAAACTGACGTCCACGGCTCCAGCACTCTGCGACTTCCATGCTGCCATTTTGTTATTAATCTGAATGTTTGTCTTGACTGTGACCGCTGAATGAGGCGGTAGGGGGGGAGGGGGGGCTGGTGGTTGTGTGGGATGGGCTGGGGGTTGTGTGGGATGGGCCAGGTGCAGCTTATCAGCATCACCCCTTCCCTTCTGCCCTAATTTTGAGAGGCGGAAGTGCGTGAGCGGTGAGGTGTAGGAAGTGTTAAACACTCACCACTGAAATGACACCTGATAAAATGTACGATGCACTGTACTCGTGAACTTTTTATAATGTAAATAGATATGTGTGTGTGTGTATATGTGCATATATGTCTTTTTTTATCCAAGACAGTGTTGTGAAGTTTTTAGTTACCGGATCACTTGCACATTAGTTTTTCTGTTTTCGAGACAAATTGCTGTGTGCGCAGAGATGTGAAAGTGAGCTTTCGTCATTGGGGGAAAGCCGTCCCTATCAGAGTCGTGTTTTCCTCCCAGAGTGACACTGAGAGTTTGTCACATGTTCAGCTGCTTTCTAATGTTCATTTCATCCCTTCATCCGGGGGGAAAAGACAGCAAACGCGTCAGCCTGCTGGACGTGTGCCCAGAAGTTGCTCATCAAACCTGACGCATCAAAGGACTGAAAAACTGGAAATTGAAGCTTAAGCCTATAAACTCCTACATTTCTTGGTGAAATGATTTCATTTTCAAGACATAAATATATTTAGCGATGTGTGGAAGTGCACGCACTGGAAGGTCCATTTCTGTGAAATGACTAGTTTCGTGCTGTTATACCCATTCAGTTAGTTTCTAACACATGACACTGACTCACTTCCCTTTATGTACATTTATGTTACTGTGTTGCATCTGAACACGGGATATTTTTTGTACGATTCCCATCATGATCATCCTGCTTGCATGTATTAAATACTGGCATTTGTTCAGATTATAAAATGGACATGTACATGCAAAACACAAAATATAATAATAAAAAAATACACAAAACATAAAATGCTCAGCATTTCTTCTGTCATGCAACTTATACATCAGAGCTTATACATCAAATCTTGCCCTCGATTCCAAATCCAGGCCTTGTGTTCAGTTCTCCCAGGTAGTTAGTTTAATAATGACTGATTCTGATTGGCCACAGGGGCTTAGCCACTGGTTCACAGGGACATTAAGGCTGGAGTCAGCCATGTCATATATATGCCAAGGACACACTGTGGCACTTCATGACAGGCCTGTTGCTTGCAGTTGGTCTTTATATTTCTCAAAATGGTAATTTTTCTTTTTTTTTATTCATTTGCAAGTACATGATTAATGATGTAGTTGCTCTATGTTTCCTGAGCTCCAGGCTCAGACTGAGCCATGTGGTCCTCAACATAAGATTAAACCAGTATGCATATCCATCCATCCATACATTTTTTGAAACAGCATGTCATCCTCAGGGTTGTGGGGGGTCCGGAGCTGATCCCAGAGGCCACGGGTACATGGCAGTGACCAACACTGGTATGCATATATTTACACAAAACATTAGACTTCAGACAGCTGTGCTATATATATCTTAAAAAACAATTGGACAATTATCTTATCACTTCCTCAATGTCGTTCTTATACCCCGTAAGTCATTCGTTCACATGGACAGACATTTTACTCCATGAACCATGAGGAATATATGAACATAACCTCCCTCCCACCAAAAGGAACGAAAGGCACATTTTTGAATCCTGTGAATTTAATGTCAATTTCGAGAAGTATGTGTGGTAGCATTTCGAGAAGTGTGTGTGGTATGTGCCTGGGTGAGTTTCCGCACGTGGCGACTTGCATAGATAAGAAGGCTTCCCCCAAAAAGGCGCTCACAGGACACTCTCTGCTCAGATGGAGGAAGTAGGGGTCTAATCTGAGGCACCAAAGCCCGGAGAGCGTCATCACACTTATGTCATGTTACCAGAACAGCTTATTTCCAACAGCAGTTAGGCTGGTTGTTAAACAAGTTCAGGTTGGAAAAATATACCTCAACTTCCACCACAATGCCATAGTGAAAGTATGCGATTGTGACTAAGGAGACATGTACTTGTACTTCTGTAACTGTGCAAATGACAAATATAGTTCCAGCTGAAATTGCCACAAGGTTAGTATGTTAAGTTGGTGTCTTGTTGGGTGCATTACGGTTTCATGGGACATAGGTAAGCACTGCCGGATCGCAGTTTTCTAACTGCATGATGACAATGAGGAATTTTTGCTGCATGTGACTGCATTCGCATCTGCACATGATGACGTTAGTGCCAATGCAGCAGCTCCTAAATGCGAGCACGAGGATAAGATCTGAGTTATACACTTTGCTAATTGCAGTTGGGAGTCTTGACCTCATTTCAACTACGGTGAGGGACTCGCCCATCCCCTGACTCACGGGCTGAGAGGCGGCCACCGCTGACCGCCGTGACTCGCTGAAGAAACCAGGGAGGGAACTCTGAGCGGGAAAACGCGGCGGGGGCGACGGCAGGTAAACGCCAGAGGCGACCACATGGTCGAAAACGATGGAAAAGCATGACATGGCAAGACTGCACGTCCGGGGACGCCCACATGCAAATAGGTTCACGCGCAAAGGAAACCTTTACCTGATCACCGTGTTTCTCTTTGAGGAACAACATCCTCTTTCATTTACATAAGGAAATTCCAGCAAACATACTTATAGCACTATATAAAAAACAGACATCAGTAGCACGGACTACTAATGTGCTACTTCAGGGGTGTCAAACTCCAGTCTTGGAGGGCCGGAGCCCTGTACACTTTTTGGTTTACCCTCATTTAATGTATTATGTTATGCATCATTCTTTGTTTTTGTCTTTTATTACTTATTTTTACTATGTTGTGAAGCACTTTGTGGCTTTTGTCTGTGAAAGGTACTATATAAATAAAGATTACTTACTTACTTACTTACTATTTAACACATCTGATTCAACTCCTTGCAGTTCCTTATGCTAATTACCACACAGCTCTTCAGCTCAATCATTTGTGATGGGACAGGGAGAGAACTAAACTACACAGGGCACCGGCCCTCCAGGCCTGGAGTTTGACACCTGTGTGCTAGTTTATCTGGCGCATTAAGTAGATTTACTTAAAAAAGGCAAACATTTCACTCATTATCTTAACAAATATTAATAAATACTTATTACACAGAGGGAGAGTCAGCAGGGCTACGCCTTTCTCCTGATACATGGGATGATATTGTCACGGAAACCAGAAGTGAAAATCGAGTCTCAGAGAAAATTGGGTTTAAGTCCAAATATTTAAGCCAAATATTTCAATTAGTTAGTTAATTAGACTTTGTAGGTGGTATGATAGACGCAATAAGGTTCCAGAAGGATGAAACATGTAGCCTACCATCTGTATATTTCCTAATGGCTTATCCATGGCCATATTCCATATGGGCCTTGAAAACCTTGACGTATGCCCAGGGGCCCTTTCTGCTAAGGGGTCTTTGAATATGCCTGATAAAAAATTTAACTGAGGACGAGTGCCATAATCAGCCTATCAAATCTTGGCAGAGCATGACAGTCACTCGCTCATGCGCATTGTATGATTGGATGTGTGTCAAAATGCATCTTGCTGGAACCTGTGAGCCCATTGTGGCAAACAAAAGAGAGTGAAAGGCTCGGAACTGCTTAACAATGTGCCGGAAATAAACACAGAAATCAAGACAATACAGCCAAACCTCCCTGATCCGGACCTCCGATATACGGGCACCTCCCTCTACCTCTGACTATAGCGAAAACAATAAACAAAACGCAACCTGAAGCTAACTTACCTAAGTGCAGAGAAAACAATTCTACACCTATCCGAACAACAGCATACAACCTATGGTCGCAAACCAAAAACTGCATCACTCCCTGCGCACCTGACACACACAGAGCACACAGAGATCAAAGCGTCAGAGTCCGAGGGGCACGCGGAAACGGGAACCAAAACCCGGGCGAGAGTTCGGAACCCAACATGCAAGTAAACCAAAGCGAAAGTACAGACAGGGGCATAGCGAAAATCTGGATGACCACTGCAAGAATAAAACGGGATGATTCACTAGCTCAGACTGAAATAACATCCTATTATAAGCCTTGCACCTCATAAATATCATGTAGTTTGTATGCGTGCACATGTACGTTGTACTGTACTGTTCATGTTCTAAGTTATGGGCATTTCTTATTTACGGGCACCCCTTGGTCCCATTCTGCCCAGATAAGGGAGGTTTGCCTGTATAAACAAAGTAGGTGCCAGGGTAGCAGATAGTAAAAAGGCTAATTATGGCTTAACCAGGTTAGGGTTATCCCCTACCCAGCCCTAACCATAAGTGAGGACTTGTAAAGCTTTTTTGAGGATTTGCTATACTTGTGAGTGTGGAAGGACAATTTAACGTAGTGGTAGGCCACGGTTGGGAGGCATTGTTATGTCCCAGGTTCTGTTGTTTTGGGGGTGGGTGCTGTGTGGCCTTGCCTCGCGGCTGTCTGCACGGAACCAGCCCTGCAGGACACAGACCTTGGAGAACTGGGCTGAAGGGAACATGGCCGGGGGAGGAAAAGGAGGCCTGCAGGAAGGCCTGGGATGTAGCTGCTATACTATGCTATACACAGTTTGTTATGTGGTGGTGTTTGAACATATAAGCAAGTTGTGTACCCGTAAGGGTTGTATATGCATACGCTGATGTTTTTATTTAGGGAATGTATGGTTGTGGTTTCCCTTACTGATAGTGCTGTGAGCCATGCCAGCCATGGACCCCGAACCTTTTGGTGGGTTGGGAGTGGAATTTCCATAATGCTTAGGGTTTTTGCCCTCCTTCCTAGGCTGGGTGGACAGGCTTGTGTGTAGGACCAATAGGTGGCTTAGGCCTAACGGGGATCGGAACATCCTTGAAATGGACCAATAGAGATGGCGAATTATGTTTGTTGTATGTTCGAAGCCTGGTTTGCAGAAGTTTGGTAACCAATCAGGACTTAGAAGTCCACATAGGGGAATGTGTGTTATAGTGTATTAACCTGCTGATTTATGGGTGCAGGGTGCATTGTACCCGAGTGTAATCTATGCTAGATTGCTGAATAAAAGAAGAAAACTTTACTCATCACATGCGAGGTCCGGAGTTTGATTTAAGTGTGTGAGAGCGATAGAATTATAGTGGATTGTTAGAGCCATAGATGATTAGGGTTAATTTTGACTACCACATGAGGTCCTGGTGTAGCAATACCAGTACACACATACACACGTTAACGTGACCAGATAATCCATGTCAGTGAGGACACTTTGAGCTACTTCAGGCTTTACAAACTACTTTAAACTTGAAAAGCTCCTGTGCTCGGCCAAATATTTCAGTTCTTTTTGCGCTTTGTCTGGTCTGTTTCCTTGGTTGAAAGACACATCCAGCTGTTTCACATTAACATTAGTGACACATGCATGATTACAGGAGACTGACCAATCAGCACACAGCAAGAACTCGGTGCTTAAGTGAGATACAGGTCCTGTCCTAGCTCAAAGTGTCCTCCCTGACATGGGTTATAAACACTGCTGATTAGGATATCATAGTACCTGGGGGAAGCCTTTGTCACATGGGTAGAACATGTGAACTTCACCCTAACACATAGCAAAGTGCTGTTAGGGTACCCCTGTTTCCTCCAGGAAGTCACAAATCATGATATGGTACCTATCGGTCACCCCTAGTGGGATTTCATCTATGGCATGGTTTCCCAACCCGGTCTTCAAGGACCCCCAGATAGACTGATGTTTATTGCTCCCTCACTAATACTAAAACCAAGAGTGAAAAACAATACCACAGATTTCTTTCACATCATTCATTTCTCTCCTAGACTATTGAATATATGGAATTAAATTTTTTACTGCGATGTTCTGAATGTTGGTAAAAACTCATTAAAAGCGGCGCACAGGCCAAGCTCGCTATTTACCATACGTGCTACAATGCTTTCTCCGCACAAAATAGAGAAGTGTCCCTTTCATCTTAAAGCATGCCACCCTGAAGCATCTGCAGAACAGCAAGGCCCCCCCTTTACTGTCTTCTAAAAGACTTCCTGAAATGACCGCGCCATCAACTTTCAGTTCTGGGCTGGTATGCATAAAACTTCTTAAGAAGATTGGTCGTACACTCTGACTTAAGAGTTAAAAAATTCTTAGCAAAAATAGGACCTAAGAGCATTGTATAGAAGTGCTAAAAATTACTTTCAGAAAAGTCTAAGCCCAATTCCTAAGTGCTGGCTCTGTCGGCACTTAAGTGTGGTGAAATGAGGACCGCCCCAACTACTGAGTTCAACCAATAGAGGAGCAGCATGGTGAATATATTTGTGACATCAAACCGTTAATGTAGGGCTTTATACAACACACTTTTTTGTGATTATACCTTTAATTGGTTGTACTAAAGTCTACCTAGTGTGTAAGTAAAAAATCTCGCTTGATATTATTGCTATTATTATAAGTTATGATTAACACCAAATTTTAAGTGAATTTACCTGACGCGACTTGAGTAAGATAAAATTTGTTTATTAAAGCAGGGCACGCCCGGGGTTGACAGCAAAGAGACTTTTAAGAAGTGAACCCCCAACAGAGGAAAAAGCTAAATTCTTATACCTTTTTGTAAACCCCCCCTGGTGGGGAATCTTCTACCCTACTGGTTAAAATGAAAAGTGTGATGGCCTCAGAGATGGTGATCTCATACACCCCCGCGGTCCCCTAGGCCCAGGGACAGACAGCTAATCGCCATCAGTTGCATTTACGTATTTCCATTAAATCAATCACATTCAATTATTGCACATAAACATGCCTGTTCTCTATTCAATATTTCTAGCTTCTCTCCCATTATCTTCCTCTGCGACATTGAACAGCTGACGTAAGGTGTTTTGTTCCCTCAGCATGGCAGAGGAGGCTCTGATTATCTTCATGAACAGGCAAACAGGCAGTTTCAGCTTCCAGTTTTAGGGTCAGCACATAACATAGACATACACATCCTTCTTTGCCTAAGGCCTAAGACACTGACAGCAATCCCACTATGCCCCATTCCCCGGCCCTATTGGAATTTATCTTCCACACTAGCACATCACCAATTAATTTTCAGTAATAGATGCACATGTTGTATATATTATGGGTCAAACGCAAAAGTCATAGCAAGACAATGGATTCCAA
>JAODKM010000035.1:8741552-8768545 GCA_026780845.1 Petrocephalus sullivani | reverse complement strand
TGTTCATGATTAGTACTTCAGTAGTCAATGAGGTACTACTATGATTTGTGGCCCCTCAAGTAAAGTGTTACCGTAATATGTTAAATTAATGTGCAGCTTATTTGGCAGGGCTGCAACTTTCTTTTCAGATAGACATATGAATGGTTATGTAATTAACCCTTTTCCCTGGGCTATAGTCACATTTTGTTCTAGCAAATAGTAGAAATAATTATACGCCTAGGGGTCACAGTACATTTTGCAGAGTGAAGGTATAATGTACCCAAAACTTATAAATAATATTTTTTCATATTCAGATGCCACAATGATGTGCTGCCCCCCTCAGTCTGCCATTGTATCCAAGGTTGTAATACTGCACAAGACAGCTACTGGCACAAGTATCAACATATTTTAAATAGGGGAGAGACACAGGCTGCCCCATTAGCAGCCTGAGTGAAATTATAATATTTGTGGGGGTGGAAGCCTTTACAGGTAATTACAAAGGTCTACAGGGAAGATGTTTCATACTAATGTTTGTGCAGAGAATGAATAGTAAAGCAAGAGGATGTTTGTGTTGGGTTCTAGAAACAGGACAAAGGCGCAGTGTTTGAACACTTTCATTCCCATCCAGGAAGGTAATGATTAACTGGGCATCAAGGTTGATCTTGTTTGCATTTTCACCGTTAGTATGCCCTGCATTAAAACTTGTGCACTGAAAGTTTTATAACCATATAAAATAATAAAATATTATTGACCAGAGGGAGTGTCAGGGCTTGTCCTATATAGTCATTCCAGTACACAGAACTGAAAAAAAGACTGAGACACTTACAGCACCAGACATCTACGAAAGGATACAGATGAGAGAAATCATATTTATATTTTGTTTTATTTTTTTTACAGGACTCAGCTATTAAGTTAAGAGGAAATAGCCCTATCCCATTCTCAGCAACTGGGGGAGATGGGGGAGTCAGAGCTTTCCCTAGGGCACTGCTACTGTAACAGCCCATCCTGTGCTCACTTCCGTTTTTAAATTGAGTTAATTATTTAAAATGTATGGCGTCACAGACAAAGAATGGACCAGAGGGAAACATACACTTCGTTGACATCCAGTTAGGCCTACATTACACTGACGGATGATCATTTCTTATATAAATTATTTGACCAGCTTTCTGAAGAAGTAAAATTTCAACACCTGGGTTCTCTCATGGTGGGTAGAAATGCTAGACTGTAGACAATGTTCATAGTGCACACTAACAATTTTTTTCCATTTACAAAACCTTTCTGTATGAGGAAACAACTTCTCACAGAACTTGTTTCAAAAACATCAGCCATTTAATATGCCTGATAAAATCTATATAGGTAGCATCGTTTTACATAAAAAAATGATTTTTGCCAGTTACTCAACAAATATTCCAGGAAAAACAGTAGTTTTTAGTATGAGCGAGTAATGTGAGCCTTCAAGTTTATTTTAAATCGTGGGCAGGAAGCTAAATTATACATTTACCAACTAAGGTGAAATGGCCTAACTACAGTGGATTAAAATATAACGCTTTTCCCTTATTTCAAGAAATGAGAGATCATGCTAAGTATTTTAGACAGTTTTTAATAACTACAAAAAAAATTGCCCAACTAACGTACAAACGTTGAAAACATATCGGCAAAAATACACAAAGGCGTTCAGAAGTAACTGGACATCTGAAATCATCCTAGTTCGCAAAAAATGTAATAAAGAGCTAGTCATTCTTCTGCATCTTAATAGAAACGAGTCTGCCGGGCGTTTCGGCTACATGTCATACGACATGCAGCTTCTTAAGTATAAAAACTGGGCGCTACGAAGGGAATTCCAGCGCGCGCATTACGTTAACTCGAGGAACTGGCGCGGTTTCCCGCCAAAAAAGCCACTACGTTAATTAGTACGGAATAGGCTGTTGCCAATTGCGAATTAGATACGGGCGTGTTGTTTAGTTAAAAAAGACATACAGATATACAGAAGGTAGGAACTGCGCTTTACACATCTTCGGATCTACAGTTGGCGTCGGTGAGTCCGGTGTGGATTGAGCTAGGTAAATGAATAATTCAGTTATTTTTTTAAATTCACTTTTAGAACACGACGGATATTATATCGAAAACGTTATCATCGTGAATTTGCACTGGAATATTTAACAACCAGATTAAGCGGGTCCGAATAAATGTAAGAAATACGTTAACAACAAACAGTGCTTTCCCGGCATGAATACACTGCCTATAGAAAATATAGCGGAAAGAAATTAATCCAAAAACAAGCACAACAACTTCTCTAATTAGGTGATCTTGTTAAATAAAAACAAAATACATAAGGGTTAAAGGAAGGGCATATTGAATAGTTTATTCGTTTTGCCCCCATAGCTATTCCTGTATAACTAATATTTTTTGATGATTATAGTATTACTTTGTTTACTAAATATCAGCCGCCTGGATTTCCCACAAACTGGTAATTCCACTTGACTTGTAGCATTGTGGTTCCCAGCACAACAACGTCAAACGGAGGATATGCTTTCCTCTCTCTTTCGTCCCCACTGCCTCTAACGTGGCTGGTAATTAAAGATGTGTAATTAAATTGCCTGAGGATTGCAGCTTGATTCTTGATCCTTAGTTTTCTCTGCTTCCTGTACATAGATTTTTATGAGTGAACTGGTGTGTTGCTTTCTATTTGGTTACTTTTTCACAGTTTTAGAATAGCTTAAGTTCTTTAGTTTAATTAAGAGTGGTCAGACTTTCCTGCCTGGATGTAGGTCTTTATCAGCCTTTGACCTGTGTGCCTGAATGTCAGCCTTCTCTGACTAGATTCTAAACACTGAATAATTAAAACTGGCATATCAATTCAACAACGGTGAGCTTCTATATGTTTTTTTTTTTATATACCACACGATTGTTTCTATGTAACACTGTCAATGAAAAGGCATAACGGAAAAAGGGTTGGATAGTGGAATGAATGACTTGAAGAAGTACTGTTGCATGATGGGAGAGGGGGGTTTATGAGACTAGTTAATGCACAACCATGTCCTGAGGCTATTCGACACGTACCACCTGAAAGACGAGCAGGGGGCGTGGTGAAGTAGGAAGGTGTCTTGGTGATGAAAGGAGGCGTCTTTGATATTGCAAAAGTGTCGCCTCAGAGCTGCTGAGAAATGGGAGGGGCCAAGCTGGACAGCAGGAACGAGGACTGTATGGTCCTCGTTCCTGCCTCGGGAAGAAGGTGCACTACTTTAATAGTAACAAAAGTGGTTCAGTCCATGCTTCAGATGGCTGGGTCTGAGTACCTGAAGGATTCATACCAATACAAACATCTTAAGGTGAAGAGGGAAGCAATGGGGAAATAGACTTTACATTATAAGTCTTTTTCTTCCAGAAGAGGCATTCAAGGCTCCTTATACGTAAGTAAAGCAGATTGTCTCTCACAATCTGTTTTTTAACAAGTTTATTTGGTCTCTGAAACTATCCTGTTTCTGAAGGGGCTTTAGTATACGGGACAAATTAACCAGTTTTATTTCTGGAGAAAGTGGTCTTTCTTTCTTAAATAGCTACCTGAAGTTGAACAGTTTTAATGAAGGATTTTGAAGTTATTTGGCTTTTGGATGTTGGCATGAATCTGTGTTTTTTTTTTGGTTATGTGGTCTGTGCTCACAATGGCCCCATTGTTAATCCTATTTGAGTCACAAGAACTCAACATGCAAATCTGTTACATGGCTAATAATCTTTCTACTTTACTCCCAGGAGATCTTGGCTGTTTGGGTCTCTTACGAAATAACAGAAATGAGCTGATGTGCAACAGTTGTTAATGGTCTTTTTGGTCTTTTGGATACTGCCGTTTGATATTCTGTTTCCCAGCAAGGTGTTAATACGATGGCTGGTGGCACTGTTGTGTACATGTCTGTATGGTTAAACATTCGCAGGTTTGTGTCGCAGAAGTAGGATGTCAGCTAACCTATCGAGTGACAGATTTCTGAGCGGTTTGTCATTGTGTTCACTGATCAAGCAGAAGTGTGTGTGGCTGGCATGTCCCAGTTAATGAACAAATATGTAGAAGGAAATTTTGTTCTTCATTGTCCTTGTTGGAACGTCTTACTAGGAAATATTTCAGAGCTGGTGAATCTAGATTTTTCTTGTTTGCCAGTAATTGATGCGAGTAACGTTTTGGAGAGCAGCTACTTTAACATAATTCCTGTAAATTTAAATAGCATCTTCCTGAAATTCAGACCAAATTCTCCTAATTTTGTGTCCCAGATGGAAATAAGGATGTAACAAGTAAAATTAATATTGAACACGGTTATCCAATCATCAGACAGAGTAGGGGGGAGCAAGATCTCACAGGTTAAACATTATCAAAAATATTGGACTCCTTCAGTTCCTTTTTGTGGAATTATTCAAGTAATGCCAGTTTCCAAGCCAAAGACCATTAAGACTAATTTGTTTTCAAGGTCCTGCACAATTTGCATTTGTTTGTTGCTGATATTCTGTTACATTTTGTTATATCCAACATGTGATGTAGTCAATTTACTGTAGCATACTTGCACATTACAGGTGCAAACAACATGAATCATTGTCCATAAAAGCTACATGCCAAAGGTAAAGTCAGATACAAGATTCAATTAAGAAAAGACATCGGAAGGCAGATGATTGATATCATGAGAACTGAAATGCAGTGCCAAGCATGGCGGTGGCATAGCTGCTTCACATAACATTCTATTCTTCCTTTTTAACTCTGAGAGACATGATTCACAAAAGAGAAATGTACACATTTCTCGATCAAGTATTAAAATGTGTTTTAAATGCTGGATATACACTCACACGCCATCCTTGCCAGTACTGGGTTGGACCTCCCTTTTGCCTTCAGAAGTGCCTTAATTCTTCGACATATATTCAGTAAGGTGCTTGACATTCCTCAGAGACTTTGGTCCATGTGGACATGAGAGCATCATGCAGTTGCTGTAGATTTTTCAGCTGCACCTTCATGATCTCCACATCTCATACGTGTTCTATTGGATTGAGATCTGGTGATTTGTGGGGGTCATTTTAGTACAGAAAACTCATTGTCATTTTCAAGAAACCAGGGTGAGAGATGAGCTTTGTGACATGGTGCATTAACCTGCTGGAAGTGGCCATTAGAAGCTGGTTACGCCATGGTAATAAAGGGATGGTCAGCAATAATTCTTGCATAGGCTGTGGCATTTAAACAGGTACAATGGGGCCCAAGTGTGCCCAGAAATTGTCCATCACACCATTGCACCACCACCAGCAGCCTCAGTTGTGGATACAAGGCAGTAGGCTTAAGCAGTATGACTGTATTATGGAATCCCCCGGTAGTTAAAAATCCCTAAGGTATCAATTTTAATACCGTCAAAAATACAGCTCCTTTTTCTATTAAACTAATACAGAGATGCTGTATTGAGGTGATGTAGTGTGCTGTGTTAGAGGTGACCAGAGCCTCATTTAAATAAAAGAAAAAAATAAATGTATAAGAATAATGTGGGGGGAAAAAAATAAAAATTTACATAAAACCTAGTGGGCATGCATCTACTGATCAGGCAGGGATGGTTGTGTCAGTAGCCAAAGAGTGATCTTTTTAACTCTTTATTAAGGAGTTATCTCCTCATTTCCCTAGAGTTTCTCAACTCTTGCTATACCAGAGGTATATTTTAATTGAAGCACTGATGACTGTTATCTGAATTGTGTTTGAAGTAAACATGCTGATTTTCTGACTTTTCACAAACCAGCAATGAATAGAGCAGTGTGACTGCAAATGGTCATTCTGAGTATTATTATTATTATTATTATTATTATTATTTTATCACTTTTATGGTTCCAGTATACTGTATTGTCTGCCATGAATTACAACTTTAGACAGAAAACCCAGCCTGTGTGCATGTTAGAATAATGGTCTTGGGGAAAACAAAATGTTTTCACAGGGTAAAAATGCCAATGTGCATCTCTTCACTACTGCCACTGAGAGCAAAGGTGGTGGTGATGTATCCTCTTTGGAGCGATTCAGCTTCACCCATAGTGATTGGTCATAGTGTGTAGCTGAAAACGATTATCTGAACTTCTGTACCAAGGTCAGTCTCAGTGCTATGATTTGAGGATTATATTCACATTTTTTTAACGATCGAGCAACTGTCTGCTGCTGTGATTGAGAAGGCTGTTAGTTCGTTAATTATTTATCTGATGGCTAATCTCTGTTGCCCCTGAGTCGAAACGGAGCCTCTGTTTCGAGAGCTTGGTGGGGCAATCTTATACCTGATGCTTAGTTCACTGAATTTCCTGAAAGACTTCATCCACAGAGACCCATTGTATCTCAGTCATAATCAAAAAGTACCTTAACTGTATCTAGTAATGGCAGGACATGGGGTTTAAAGGAGGTCAGCATTGCCCAGGCCAGCTCTTGGTGAAACTTAAATGTATGTAACTTGATTTTTGAGTTTCCAACAGAGATTTAATACGTTTTTTAAATGCCCGTAGATGAGGCACATACCTTACAGGTCCTGTCCTGCCCCCCCCCCCTTTAAATATTTGTGTTTGATATTGCTAAATGAGTGTCAGTCTCATGATGCCTGGAACTACAGGGATTACAAGTGGGAAGGAAGCGCCAAGTCTCCAAGGAAGGGTGTTTAAAAAACTGAACCTGAATTTCACTGAGACTAGTTATACAGTTATACATTTTGATAAAGTAAATATTGCATTCTGTTCAATTGAAAGACTTCAGAGTAACTTTTACAAAAGTTTTGGGTCAAATTAAATGAAATAATGAATTACTGGTACTGGAGTAGCTAGTTGGGAGAATTCCCGATGAGCTGGTGATGAGGAAACGCAAATTTATGCCAACGCTATAGCTTACTTGGGGGTTCACAAACTGTGTGGCAAAATTCCTGGGAGTGTACGTGATATGGACTGATTGTAGAACTGAAATGTATTTCGTCCCCTGTTCGACAAATTTTACCACCCTACCCTGGAACAAAATTTACCGGCAGCTGGTTTGGGGTGTGACTTTGTTGAGCTGAAACTAAGTCCCACTCTATCCCTGTGAATATATGTCAATCATAATTGCAGAATGGAAGCTACAAAGTAGGAAAACAAAGATTCAGAAGAAAAAAAGATGATTCAGCGTAAAACACTTGCTGAGTCCGTCCTTACTATGTGCCTAAAACACAGTATACTTGGCATTACCCTGAAGAGTAGGCTACACCCTAGTGGTGGTGAGAGGGAGGTCTCTGTGTTGGCCAGATGACGCAGTTCCTCCACCTGGAAGAGGTTGGTGGATAGAGAGGTGAGGCGGGAATGGGCGGTGTCTTATTACAGGGAAGTTCTTCTGTTTAGAGGCATTGGGCCAAGGCTAGCCAGCCATCTGCACTGGTCTGCAAGGTATTTACAGACAGTTTGGGAGGATGCCCAACAGCATCAACATACATAACTGACAGGCTTGAGTCCTCCAGGAGTAACAGGACAAAAAGACACGTGGAAGAAAAAAGAGGAAAATTAAATTTGGAGAGCTGAGAGCTGAGCCAAGCCTTTTGTGGGATTGCATTAGAAAGGGATTTGACGGCTTGACTTCATCTTTCAGGGGGGCCAGGAGTAAGGAAGAGCCACAATGGTGGTAAGTTTGTGAGTGAAGGAGCCAGCATATCCATAAAACAATTCGGTGGTGGTGAGGGGGAGGTCCAGACAGGTGGAGGGAAAAGGTTAGCAAAAACACGATGGGGTTTCAACTGTTGTCACAATAGTTTGTGATTGGAATGTGTATGTCTATATTTGTTTGTTTGCTTATTTATGGAATAGGTTTAGTATACATAGTTGTTCATTAAAACATGCAAAGCCATGGGCCCACCCATTGTGTTCACAGCGAGCAGTACAGTACTGTAAAACCTGTTAGAGTGGTTAGATCACCTGGAGGAAAAGTGCAGTTGAGACGAATGGATTTTTTTTTCTCTTTTTTCATCTGGTCTTGGTAATGCCAGGTGTCATTTTTACAACTGATTAAAAAAAAAAAAGTTATGTGTAAGCATAATTTTTGTCACTAAGTGAATTATGGAACTGGTCCACCTAACTTTCTACCATCCCACCCATGTTATGCTTTCTAGCTCCACTATTGATCCTTTATTTATTTTTTAAAAAATGTTTTTATCTTGTTTTTTTGTGGAATGTTTCCTGATTGGTCAAAACTGGTTTGACATTCCCCAACCATTCACCATTTCGTGACAATGGTTTCTAAAAACACGACAGCACATAGTCGAGAACCATTCAACCGGAAAAACCGGTACTTGTGGATAAATTTGGGCCGCTGCTGTTAGGCAAGTGTGCGAGATAAAAGTGCATTTTAAGGAGGTCACCATGATGACTTTGAATGGCTAGTCGGCTTCGCCTCTGCAGTTCACTCATATTTGACTCCATCTATGCACATGACATAAACCTAGTGGTGCAAACTAAGCTATAGCAATATCTTTCCCACTGTAAGTTATGTATGATAATAGCTGTGTGATAAATGGGCATGTAACGATGCATCGCGAATCGGTTAAAAATCTGTGTAAATGTATGACTATTGAAATCGGCTGATGGGGAAAATGAATCGCTACTTTATGAGAACAATTACTTAACAGAAAAAAACGGTGCAACAGTACATTTGATTTCACGACAGGTCCACGTCTGTCGTCACTGCGTACGCGACGTCGACGTCAGTTTTTGGTTCAGACGGAACGCGAGATGGCGAGTAAATGTGAAATTGAGGACGCGCCGCCCAGCTTTAAATCGGCGGCGTGGCGGCATTTTGGCTTTTCAGCAATCTCATACGAAAACGGCGAGACAATTGTAAAACATAAATAAATAAGACTGATAACCTATAGAAACGTCTATATTATATAGGGTGACTAGATAATCCATGTTATCCCGGACGCTTTGAGCTACTTCAGGTTTTACAAACTATTTTAAACCTGAAAGGCTCCCGTGTTTGGCTAAATAGTTCAGTTCTTGTGCTTTGACTGGTTTGTTTCCTTGATTGAAAGACTCATCCAGCTGTTTCGCATTAACATTAGTGTCACGTGCATGATTACAGGAGACTGACCAATCAGCACACAGTGCAATGCTTAAGTGAAATCCATGTTCTTTTAATTGAAATGGAAGTATACAAATCCTGTCCTCGCTCACACTGTCCGGGATGACATGGATTATCTGGTCACCCTATCTATATAGAAATAGATGTCTATATAGAAACGTCTATTTCCCTGGAAGGAGAATTCTAAGATGTACCCACGGTTTTCTTCTCTAGCTAAGGCATACCTCACCACACCAGCCACCTCTGTCCCTAATGAAAGGGTTCTTTCAACTGTAGGGGACATTGTGAATTTACAGAAATCTCAGCTTCAACCTGAGAATGTTATTTTTCCTTAACAAAACATGTAAAATCAAAGCTGCACATGCAAGCATTAGTTTATTTCAATTGAGTTATTTTGATATAGGATGTTTTTTTTTTTTTTTTTATTTAATTTCAGACATGTTTTGCAGAGTGTGGAGAGATGTAGGGAATGTTTTTGACTCAAAATATGAGAAAATCGTATTGTATTGAATCGTGTGTTGAGTGTATCGTTACATCCCTAGTGATAAAAGCAAAAAAGTATAGATTTTGACTTTTTTTTTCCATTTTACCCTGCATTGGCACCATTTCCTATTATCCTACTATTGCCCTAGTTGACCTAGATATTTTTTGCTGAATATGGGACAGAAAAATAAGTAATTTGACCATTGTTGGCATGACGGCGGTGTTTCTCATTGTCAGACATTGTTAGCTGTCTACACTGTGGGAGGATCTCCCCGTAAAGTCGATATTCTGGTTATTCAAACAAGCATGCCTGCACCTGCTCCACTCCACCACCCCCCCAAAAAAAAGTCTTGGTCCTCTTTTTACCTACATCTGTCACACCTACCGATCACCTCTTCCAATGCACAAACGTCTGTTTTCCTGCAGCTTCCCAAACTAATTTTCCAGCTAGGCCTCACTCATGTCTGCTTGCTTCTGTGACGCAGGAATTTTGTTTTGCATTTCATTCGCCTGGTCATGTACATGTTTCACTTCCTGTTTTCTGTGATCGTCACAACATCAGTTCCTCCCTTGTCCCTCCTCCACTGTCTGCAGTTTAGTTAGGGGGAGGTTATCACATTTAGAAAATCCCACTGAAGGAAATAAGTCCCGTCCCCCAGTTAGGAACTGCAACTGGAGAAGCTGCAGAAATTTCTCTCCATTCTTCAAGGTTAAGGATTCAGATCACCTTCTGGTTCTGTGACTGGAGGTTGTGTGTCCTTTGTCAACTTCTGCAGGTGCTCAGATTGCTTTTATTGAATGTTCCACAATGAAATGTATAGTTTAGCCTCTGAAGCATACAAGATTGTGCTTGCATTTTGCATTTTTTCATATCAAATAATTTTTTTTTATTTGATGTCGAAGTTATATATTCATGCTGTCCATGATCCTGTGGGCGTATGGCTGTGAATTTATCACACCGATTTGGGAGCTGCCTTAACATCCTGTGAACTGACCTGATTTTGCTTAAATAATATTGTTTGTGTTAATGAGCAGCTGTTTGCACTATTGCATTGTGCCTTGCTTGTATATTAAATAGACATCCCAGCCCCTACCTGCCAACAAATTTGGATGGCGGTTTTTATAAGCGTTGTCTACTAAGTTAGTGCTTTTAAGGAAGTATACATACAGTTTAGTTCCTTAATTCCTTATTGATAATGGTTACAGTCCAGTGATTGCCAACCAGTTCAGAATTCTGGGATCTATAGTTATAACCCCTCCCCCCCGTTGTAACTCAGTCTCTACAGATTTTCGTGGAGAGAGTAGATTAAACTGGAGACCACTCTTATAATATCTTGCAGTTGTTATCTGAGAAACCTGTTTTTGTTGTTATGGGGGGTGATTTGGATTCAGAGGATTGTTTGAATGGGGTGTGTGCTGTATTCAGTGCAGATCTAGTGCTTTACCTTTACATAATGCTATGCAATATCTAATGGTTAATGTGATTTTATTTATTGTTCTTTTAGTAGGGCACTCTATGATGCTGCATACCTTTCCCAGATTTCGTGAGTTGGCAATATTATGGGTATGTTACTCAGAGGCACTTACAAATCTGGCCCTACAAAGGAATATAAGGAGCCAGTGCCGGTGAGGGAGGGGCATAGGTCATGAAGGCAGATGAGAAGGGGGTACCAAGGTGTCGATTGCCCTGTCAGTCTGTAACGTTACACTTCCCAAACCACACAGTGATGCTTCATTAGGACCCTCGCTGTGGTGCCCCTGTAGAATTTTGATCTTACTATCCGTCTTCACCGTTTAGCCTTCCTGTCAGCTGAGCCTTCCTGAAATAACAATTTTTGTTTAGTCTACATAATGCATGAATAAAATATGGCAATACCTGTAGGTTTGAGAATAAACTCTGAGGCGATGAAACAGCATGACAACAAGTGCAGTCGTTCGTGAGTCAAGTTTTGATTTCATAATCCCTGCCCTGGGTTTTGTCATGACAAACCTGTTCCCCCCCTTAGTCATAGTATTTTGGGCAATAATGGCATTTGTGCCATTTCCCTTTGATGACGGTTCTCTGGCTGTGTGTTTCAGACTGAAAGATCGGTAGCTGTTGAGAGTGCCGCGCCTCTCAACCCTGAGAATACACAAGGTAAGATTGCATCTTGGGTACATGTGTTATGAACGGGTACACTAATTCCACGCCATAGCTTTGTAAGAAGCACGTCAGTCTCCATATATTAAGTATCAATATCACGGTTGTACATTTACCTATGTCTACTGAATTTAACATTTAATCATTTTTTTGGTTAGGAGTCTTTCAGCATGACTTGGTAATATTTGCCCAACCTCCCTTGTAAAAGCACTCCAAATCTGTCAGTTTGTGAGGACATCTCCTGTGCACTTTTCAGGTTACCCCACAGAGTTTTAATTAGATTTAGGTCTGGGTGCTGGCTGGTCCATTCCAGTACTTGAATGGCTTCACCAGAAGAAAAATATTTTGTTGATTTGGGTATATGCTTGGAGTCATTGTCATGCTGAAAGGTGAAATTCAGTTTCCTAACAGACTGTAAAAGTAACATTTTTCTAATAAAGTAAAAATCTAGACCATGATTTTGCCCAGCCAAGAAGTTGAGTACAAAGAGTCAGTCACAGACTACTCAACTAGTTGGTTGAAACAAAATCTTGGCCTGGACTTCCTGACCTTTCCACCTCCGCCAATTACATATAACAGCCTTACAGCTGGGATTCATGTCCAAGTACTTAAGGTGAAAGCTTCTTGGTGATCTGCCCTCAAACAGAAACCAAAGGGCGTCAGTACAGCCACCCAGGCCAGACAGTGTCACTGCTACAGTTACATTGTGTGAATGTCCAAACCTGTGGTCCACTGTCAAGTTTTTGTCATATACACCCTCATGCACTGTACTGCTGTGTAGAGTACTGTGTTTTCCACCTGCTTAGGTGTGTCTTAAATATTACTGTATTTTGGCTTAGGCATAGTGCATGGCTGCTTTATACAAAAACGCATTACAGGACATCACAACATACAAAGAGACATTCAAAAAATGTGCATATTATATAGCGCAGTTTTATTTGTTCATGGATCTTGCTTGTGAAAATATGCAATATAAAGGTAAAAAAAACTATGGTAGGAATAGAAGAATAAAAAACAATTAATGGTAAATAAAATTAAGATAATATAAAAATAGACTAAAAAAAACACTCTTTTTGTATTGCTTAATCAGCTATTGGAAAAAAGCAATGATAGTGAGTTCATAAAGGTGACTTGTTAGCTACGGTAACGCTAGCTCTGTGTTATTCCTGAAACGTTTAATTTACATCTGTTCCCCCTCCCTCTCTACCCTGCACCTTTGACAGCACCTCAGCCTGGAAAGCGCAGGAGGGCAATGACAGTCGTGCGGGCCCAGACGCAGAAAGCGCTCGCATGGAGGAAAACCCTCATTATTGTGTTTTTGGTGCTGGTCATATTGGCCATACTAGCAGTGACCATATATTTCAGTGAGTCTTTCTGTGTTTTCCACCATTAAATTTCCTTTTAAAAGGACCAGTTTGCTCACTTCAGTGAAATTAGCAGAGTAACGTTACATGCCTTTTTCTTGCGTTAAAAGCAAACGATCAACGATTTGCTGACCCAGAATTTTAATTCCAGTGTATTTGTATTCATACAAATGGAAAATGAAGGTCACCTGTAGGTTTCTACACCCAAAAACGCAGCGCCATAGTCCTGTCGTCTTGGCATGCTTACTAATCTGGTGGTCTGTACTTCCCTGCGTCATCCCCCCAGTCAAACAGCTGATCGACAGCAAGTATTACTTCTGCAGCAAGTCTGTGAAGTTCATCCCCCTGAATTTGGCCTGCAATGGGCAGGCGGACTGTGCTGATGCCGAGGATGAGCAGCAATGTGTGTCTAACCTGACTGTCCGCTCCATCTTCCCAGGTATGCCAACTCTGTCTTGGGGTCCTCTATGCATCACTTAGGAAGAGCGTTTTGCTGTATTAGAATCTGTCTTTAAGCCCCACACACAAGGCGGTAACTGGTTAATTGAGAAATTTAATGTTCCTTAGAGACCAGTTCCGGAATACTGCATTTCTCTGCTGGTATATTTGTAAGGAACGGAATTATCCAATACCAAAGGCCAAAGATCCTGCCTGTCATGTGAATGTGTATAGGGAAGTCCTATAGGTCAAAGCACAAGGTGTACCGCCCTGAAAGCACTGAGCGTATACCCCCGTGTGTCCTTCCCTCACCACTCCCTGCAGTCCGCCTGGTGTCAAACAATAGCGTGCTGCAGGTGTTTGTCAACGGGACGGGTTGGACGACAATGTGTGCCGACAACTGGGCTGCTGTGCACACCCTGGTGGCCTGCAAGAAACTGGGCTACACCACGTGAGTCCTGCCTGGCCCAGAAGGCATGCTTAACGGCAGCGACAGTGTGCCATTAGCTAGCAGCTATGCTACACTGGCCGTTACCATTCATCAGTGTAAAGTCAATCTATGATGTTTATGTACGGTACCAGTCACTATCTGGCCACGCCCTGCTTTGCTTTCTTGTCTTCATTTTACTTATGTTATTCACCACAAGTAATGCATATCAAATATTGCAACGACCAAGAGAAGTGTTCAGTGTTCTCATTTTAGACTCTTTAAAATGGCCCCCTTTTGTCTTGGTGACAGCATTGCAGACTCATGGCATTCTTTCAGCCACTGTCCTGATGTAGCCACCAGGAATGCTTGTCCAGCAGTCCTGGAGGAGTTCTGGGCACAAGCTGGCTACTTGCCTGTTACTCCTTGATCAATCTCACCTTAAAACGGCTCTGTAGGTTTAGGTGTGGGGGTTGCCACACCTGATCTATGTCTCTGCCTGTCTCTGTTCAGAAGATCATGCTTACTACATAACCCTGAGCACATCTTGAGGTCATCTTGTAGGTTATACAAACAAACGATTTTCGGTAGGTTTGTCCAGACTTTTGACTGGTACTGTATTTCTGGCAAAACAAAATTGATCAGCAAATTCTGCTCTTGTGAGTGTTCTAGCTACATTTTCCCATCATCCCTTGCTCCGTTGATAACTATATGATAATACTTTTTGTTTCTCCTCCACCAGTAATCCAAGCAGCTCCAATGTAGCCATCTCGGACTTGCCACCATATTTACGGTCCGCTTTCGGCGCTGTCACATCCAGCGATCCCCAAACCCTGTCTGCCAATTTAGCGGCCGTTAAACGGTGAGCGTGTGGAAATTTACGGCTTACTGGTGCAATTGCGCCTCAGTTTTGTATTTGATTTTGCTCTTACTATTTGCACTGTTCCTTGACTATTTAACCATGGAAATTGGCTGTTATAGCAGAAATCATTTTTTAAATAGTGGGGTTAGCTCATATTGCTATTCAGCTGCATTTTTAATGATAGCCTAGGGTCAGGAATAGATTTTAATCTCGCTCGTTTTTCTCCCATGTACATTTTTCCCTTTTATCTGCACTAAATTTTGTATTAATCAACTAGGCAGAATTCTACAAGTTTCCTGCACATTTTAAAACGATAGATGAATGGACGACAAGCTTGCATCTAATTATTTAATTGAGCTCAAGCTCAATTTTTCACTTGTTCTCTTAGTAATAGTCTTTTTGTGGCTTTGTGTCAGTAACCACTTATGAATCGAACTCCTGATCTGGTTTTTCAGCACAACCTGTTCTACCAATGCTGTGGTATCGCTGTCCTGCTCAGGTGAGTTTCAGCAGACAATGACGTTTTGCATGCCTTTGAAATGAGCTTAGATGGCATGGCAGATAAACGCTGTGTCATGTCGTGATGTGTGTCAAACTCCCCACCACAAGAATGTAGACCATTAACATGCATGCCTAGACTCATTCCCTGAAACCATATAGCAGTGGAACCCTGTTTATAATTCCCTATGCCGGCAGTCAACTCAAGTGCATTGCCTGTACCGATGTTCCTTGCGTTACGATGGGTTGACTTATGATATTTTGACTTCAATATCTCAACGATGTTGTGATAATAAAGCACATTCACCTTTGAATTTTGATCTGTTCTCGGGCTAGTGATATGGTGTATAATACTTCCTACTGATGCCAGGAGATGGAAGCTTGATTGCATGAATGTTGGCAGTCTCTGTAGTTGTTGTGAGTGTCATACAGTACATATCGTTTTTTTTTTTTTTTCCTTTCTAATCAAATAAACTTGTACTACTGATTAGAGATTAAATGGTATGGAAAATTTTTCACAAATAGTGGCCAAAACTGATTATCAGGTTTTTTTTTTTGTAAACATTATAGTAATGACACACCCTATACCTTATGTAAACATGAAAACCACAATAACTGTGCATTAACAACATGCTGTTGCTGCTTTCAGCCATGTTTTCACTGACAAAACAAACCCACACTGCATGCTGCATCTGTTTCTGGGAGACTGACTGTATGCTGTGTATTTAACATGTGTTTCAAAGCTTGGTAATCAACCACTGTTTTAATGAAAATTTCTGATTGTAAGACTGTCAAGAATTTTAGTGTGGAACGTGTAACCATTTCATCACTGTTACTGGTATTTTAGTTAGTCGCAGTAATTTCCATATCCAGTGACGGAAATGTAATCCCATTGTAAGTCAAGGGGCATCTGTAATGTACTGCATTGGTGCGGGAGCTAATCGTGCCTGTCTGTGTGTGTCAGACTGCGGGGACCAGGCAGTCAAAGACCGCATCGTGGGTGGTGTGGACGCCATCATTGACGAATGGCCTTGGCAGGTTAGCCTGCAATTCAACGGGCAGCACACCTGCGGGGGCTCGCTGGTGTCCGAGCGCTGGGTCGTCACGGCAGCACACTGCTTCTCTAGGTAAAGCTGCAAGGATGTGCAGTCCACTGTATACAAGAAATGGGGGCAGTGTGTCTCTCAACGGGGGTAGCTCACTGTGCCCGTGATCAGAAGGTCGCTGGTTCAGATCCCTGGGTCAGTAGACTGATGGGCTCTTGAGCAAGGCCCTTAATCCCCAGTTGCTCCATGAGGTGCCTGATCCTGCACTTCAATTGTTGCTTTGAATAAAAGCTTCTGCTAAATAAATGTAAAATCCAATATTATGGGTTTGTTGTCGTCGGACTGGGCTGTACACTACCGTTACATTTAGAAGCACAACCTCCAAGTTCTTTGGTAGAAAAACAATACCTTGCACAAGAAAAATTGTCCCCGTTGTGGGTAATCCAGGTCCAAAGAGTAAAAATCCAGACCAAGATTTTGTTTCAACCAACGAGTTGAGCACTGTGTGACTGAGACTCTAAATGCAACTGGTTGGATGCATTTAGACCTGGATGCCCCCCTTCAAAGTAAGCTTGTACAAGTTTTGCAAATGTCATTAGTGTTTGGAGGAATCAAAGTCATGCAGGAAGATTACTGTCCCTTCGAGCAACTGACCCCATTCAACAACTGTTCCCCTTCTCCCTTATATGTAACATTGTTTCTTTTTGTTCCATCTTCTGCAAACTTAATTGTAACTTGACTCCCTGGGCTCCTCCCTCCGCGTAACTCCTCCTGTTCTCCTCTTTCCGGCAGTGACAGACTGCTGACGCGGTGGCGTGTGGTTACAGGCCAGACGAACATGGTAACCTCGGGAGGCTCCTATGTGGACAAGATCATTGTCAACGGGCAATACAACCACAACTCTAACGACTATGACATCACCCTGATACGGCTCGCTGCCCCCATCACTGTGGGAGGTAATCCATGTCCCTTTGTCGAGTCCAGTCCTACTACTGTGTTAACCTTACATATTCTGCCAGCTACACTGTTAAAGGATTAGGTCAGATTGGGTTGCCATAAAATGTTTCAAATCTTATTTAAATGGTTACAAGCTAATAGCTTTTTTATCAATTAGGAATAAATCTGTTAAATTTTTGTTAAATTTGCGCGCACCCCTAATAAAGAGTATGAAATGAATTTATTAACCGGCAAATTGGTTGCTGGCAAAGTTATATAATAATGCTGCCCTCCAGTTGATTCAATAATGAGACCAAGAAACTGCACTAGTATATATTACAGTAATTGGTGTCCTTGTAAATACATCCGTGTCCTTGTAAATACATCCGTGTACTTCATATTTCACATGCATGCTTCCTCACTGCGATGTCATACAGTAGGTAAAGGCTGGCCTTTCAAAACGGACTGCACAGTAGCTCCAAATATCTCTTCTTTTTATTCCCTGACCTCTAGTGGCCATAATAAAAATTGCCACTTCTATATAAAGTCCCGCATTGAGGTTTTTTTTCTGGAGAATCTTGCTCTTACTCGTTTCATTTTGCTGCAGCCTCTGCTGGTAATTTAAGCATTTTGAAGTCACCCAAAAAGCACATTCCTCCAGTAACTTTTTAAATAAACCAGTTTTATTTGAATGAACCCTGAACCCACATCTTTTTGCTGCTCGTTCCTTCCCCAGCTGCTAGTCACCCTGTCTGCCTGCCCCCCTATAACTTGGACCTGCCAGACAGAGCACCTGTGGTAGTGACAGGCTGGGGATATACGAAAGAAGACGGAAGTAAGGCAGCCCATCGAAAGATCATATCATTTGAACTTGCCCTTTCATTTTAAGGAGATGTCTTTGTCCGTTTTTAAAATTGAGCCGTCGTTTTACACCCTAAGCCACTCCTCTTGCCTCTTCTCATTCCCCTTCCACAGATAAGGTGTCCAATGTACTTCAGAAGGCCGATATTACCCTCATAGACAGTAGCACGTGTTCCTCATCCCCAATCTACGGCTCAATGATCACTCCCAGAATGATCTGCGCGGGATTCCTTACAGGGAACGTAGATTCATGTCAGGTACAGACAGTGGGAAATATTTCGACTGTAGCTTCTAGTGTAATTTTATTTTAAAATGAAGCCTTTAAGGACCTTGCTAATAGTGGAAATTTTACATGATGTAATACGTTGTTGGATAGCAGTAAGATTTTTTTCGTTTTTTCTAATAACAGTAGTATAATTTAGATTTTCTTGGTAATATATTGATTAGTTTTATTTCTCTTGTATATTTTAGTGTTAATTTACAGTTGGTTTATGGAGGAGGAAAAATGACCCTGACAGTGTTTAGTTGCATTAATTGCCCAGAAATGGTAACTTGAGCACCCCCCCTTCCCTGTCCTAGGGTGACAGTGGAGGTCCTTTGGTATACGTGACAGAATTTTGGCAGCTGGTGGGTGTGGTCAGCTGGGGTGTAGGCTGTGCTCGCCCAGATCGGCCCGGCGTCTACTCCAACGTGACCTCGATGCTCAACTGGGTCTACACGGTCATGGAGGTCAGTACTTAGAAGCCGTGTGCAGTGGCAAGACTGAGGAAGTTAATTCTTTTTTCATAGTAATAAAGAGCCTGTCTTTTTCTCCTCAGAAAAACCCCTGAGGATGGAAACCACTTCGATTTGATTATCGCGCTCGGTGGAAAGTTTGGGAACATTTTGACTACTTGATTCGACTTTTGCTGCCAAAACTGTGCTGCTTTCTCAGAACCCAGGCAGAAATGTGTCCAGTCTTCTGTGTATGTGTGTTTTTTTTTTTATTTTTTTTTTTGTAGCTTAAGCTGCCATTGTCAGGGTTTTTGTGGGTTTACATAATGGTTAGGGTGAAATTTTCAACACTCAGGGTGTCACCATGTCTTTGTTTTACATAATCATGGAAGGCCTAATGTATCCAGAATTCTCAGGGTTTCTCTGAAACGGAGAAAGACTAGACACCAACATAACTCATGTTTTACACTAGAAATTGTATTTTAAAAAAACTTTCATTTCTGAAAGTCACCTTGCACCCAATTTTTTTTTTTTTTTTTTTTGTATGAATTGTTAAGCTGATGGTTTTTAAATCATCATATTGTTGTGTGTGTGAAGAATTTTTATTTATTTTTTTTTCCCCCTTTTTAAATTATTTATTTGCGGACGCTACATTCCAGCTCTGGTGTACTCTGTACTCCTCAGCTGTGTGCATTGTTGATGAAATAGTTGGAGAGGTTTTTTTTCTTTTATAGATTTATAATCACTATATTGTCTAAGTAGTGTAAACTTGAAATGCATATTTATGGTTCCTATTTTTTGTGAATATTATGTGCAATAAAGCTATTTTTGTGAACTTTATTATGGAGCTTCAGTTTGTTTTTGGAAACATAATAGTTGCATAGCTTGCAACAAGCATGGTTTGTATTCTGGGCCTATACGATACATAAAGGTTATACTATGCTGGGGATGGGGAAGAAGGACCGGTCCTCATGAGATCCGCCCACGGTGAACGCCTCCTGATTGGCCGGTCCGCACCTGGCATCCCATCCAAGGTGTTCCGTGCCTCGTGCCATGTGCTTCTTGGCGTAAGCATCAAAGTAATACTGGATGAATGGCTTCAAAAACAGAATTTGGGGTGGGGGGGGTTGAATAATCGACTTGTTTTGATTTGTTTTTGCAGGTGACTTTCCACCAGTGGAAAAAGTGTATTTATGTAATGTTAAGGGGTTATGGTATGGACACGGTCACACACACACACAGAGCCCAACTAGCAGGTTTTATCCAAAGTTTTATTCTTAATAGATATATTTTTTACAATCCAGATAAACTATTGAAGTGCATAGTCATGAGCAGATAGATGAAGGATACTGTAAAGAGGACAAGGTGGGATCGTTTGCACATTTGCTTTTTTTATTTTTGTTTGGAGACAAACGCTGTGAGGACAGGGATTAATGGGGGCGACAAAGTGTCCCATGGAGAATTATAGCAGAGCCTGGGCTGGGGGGTCTCTGTCAAGGGCTCCACAGAGCCAGAGCTACCTTTCCCCATTTTTTTTTTATTTTTTATTTTTTTGGACCCACAAGGTATGGTAACATTTTTTTCAAAATGGGTGAGAGTCGGATGAAGACGACTCCGCCTCTAATGAAATGTGGAAGCGGCCAGGTCCGAGTGAAGGTGTCTGTGTAGATGTACCCGCCTGGTGCAGCGGAACATGTGCAGATCTTCCTTGCACGCTTTAGCGGTGCGACAGTGTCGGCGTGCCGCCAGACCGCCCCAAACCTCTTCAAGCCCCCCCCGGACCACCTGCCAAGGGGAGACTTTAGCCAATTTCGCAGCACTAGCCGCGAGGGTCAAATGGCAACTGGATTGTAGATGGGCTACAGTTTGGCCGCCATCGCGTTAGAGGCGGGACAGCCGGGTGACGAGGGGTAACCTGCGAGGAGACTCGGCGGCCATCTCTGCGCTGGAATGTGTCGAGCAGAGAGCAGACTTCACAAACTCGTGGCGTGGCAGTGAGAGCAGGAGCCGCTCAGGCAGTGAGCCGTGGGCAGTCGCTTATAATTTAGGTAAAAACTGCAGTGGTGTCAGGATTAGTACTTTTTTTTGAATAACGTGTTTGTAATTAAATTGAAAAATACCCATTGTTTTGCAAAAAGAACTTGCATATTGTTTTGTATTTGCTAGTCATATCTTTTATGTAAAAATCAGGCCTGGATATTTAGACCCCATTGGTCCCCTGCTTAAGGTTTGTTGAAGCCCAGCTTTTTAATATAGATTATTAAGTTTCATGCTGCCTGAGCAGATGCCTTTGAAGGAGCCCCCTTTACTATCGTGGGATCCCGGTTAGGAAAGAGCCATATTTTTTCTACCATGGTGTTGGTTTGAGGGGTGGTTCATGCAGTGAGCTTTCTGTGACACTATGACAGTCCTCCCAGCCTTGCTATAGCCAGACCTAAGTAGTCGAGCCCAGAGACTGAGAAGTCTGTAACTGCACTTGACGCAGTACTCCGAAATGGGGAAGTTCAAGAAGAAATAAGTCAAGTTTTAGCCTTTGCTTGTGCTAAAGATCTCAATGACTCTCACAGAGGACAGACAAACAAGACAATTAAACAGAGAAACACAACAGGAGATAGAGATTGTTTTTTTTTCCTCACCTATCAGTCTGAATTTATGCCTGGATCAGGCTATCAATGAGCTTAACAATACATGTGACTTTAGAGTGCTGACGCCATACATCACAAACATGAACTCGCCAGTCACAGTGAGTGATGAACGACCCCCTAGTCTTTAACCTTTTCTGCACGTCTAGTTCTGTCCTAGCAATTTAGGCAAGCTTTCTTTTTGACACAGACCTTGTGGCCTTAATGGTTATTCGTCCTGTGTGTTTCTCTGTGTGTACATGCGTAGGTGATCCACCACAGACATGGTATGCGTGTAGCCACAGGCCTCTCCCTCGGCAGAGGCCGGCAACTGACGGCAAATTAAAAATGGCACGTTGCATAGTGCCATTTTCTTACGATAAAATAAAAAAAAGTTAGCATGCCCTGACCAATAGGAACAGCTAAAAAAAATAGTGCATTCGGTAGACAAAGCAACTCCAGGCTTTAATTCCATATCAAGATCAAGGATTGATGGCTGTCAGGGATGTATTGGGCACATGCATTATAAATGCTGGCTATTGCATTGTCTGATTCCTTAAAATAAGCACAATTACGTGTATTATTGCTAGCGGTATTATTGTCAGAGAATGAAAACTAAATGATAAAACCAAGCACAGTGCGATTATAAAGTATTAATTGAGTCGTTAATGTGAGTCCTGTAGGAGGAGCTTGTAGGCAATCTCGAGTCACGAGCTGTGCTGCCCGGCGCTGTGACTCCCCGGATCTTAGCGATGCCCCGCACAGCTAGCTAAAATGCCTGCCGTCAGCTACATACGCAAATAAACAGCCGTGCCGTAGCTATGCACTCTGCTCAGGAAATACTATCCAACTCACACCGCAGGTTGACGTCGCTCCCCTGATTCCTTCAGGAAAATTAAGTGGTTTTTTTTTCCTTAAAAACACTTGTTGGCATGTGCTTGGAAAAAGTGGAAGGTGGCAATATATTCAAACTCATTCAAAATATGGCTAATCACTGCACGCCTTCCATCCCGGCCCCATGATGCATCACATCCGTATCGTTCTTCTAAAATGGTAACAATATTCCGCTCGCTCAAACGTAAGTGAACCTCCATTGTTAAAGTTCCAGAAGGCCCGTTCCCCGCCAGCAGCGCACCCCCACCCCCCTCTGCCATGTAGTGGCGGGAGCAGCCACATACACTTACAATTCCAGCAGCTGAATGATTCAAAGTGACATTCAGTGACAGTTGTTCTGTAGTTAATGCACAGAAGCAATGCGAAGAGGTATATTAGTGACATTAAATGGCAACATTCGATTAAAGAGATACTGATGCAGTATTCGTTGATATATTTTCTTTAGAATTAAAATATACTTGGGAAAGCTTTAGGGTAAATGGACTCCAAATAGAATATAATAATACCCATATTTATCACTGCTTGGCAATGAAATTGATTAGATTTGTTTCTATAATGTATCATTGTTGCACTTGGGCCAGCCTGTAGTGCCCACCAGTGCGCTTTAACAGCACCTCACAGTGCCCTCTGCTGGTGACCTTTCGATTCTCCAGCAGAATAACGCTACCTTCTATAGACCTTGGCACTGAACTAAGGGACTAGATGAAACTTTTCTGTTTATATGCCTGGACTGCATGTTATCTAGCAACATTAATATATGTTATCTCTTATTTATGGCATCTATCTTGTATCCTATGCTACTTAGGGTAGGTTCCAGACCCTACACCTACCTGAGAACCTATTGATGGTAAGTGGTTGATGGATGGTTGGTTGGTTGGATGGATGGATGGATAGATACATACTTGAATGATGTTACCTGGGTTGCACTGTGCAGAACCTGGTTACACTGGGTTCCAATGAACTTGTTCTCATATATCTGAGATACAAGTTCCTGCATTCGAAAGTTGCTGTGTTTGGATATATTCCCTGCTACTGTTTTCAATCTTCCTTCCTCGTAAACAAAACTTCTGCAACATCGGGCGTGTGCCCCCGGCAAGCGCTTTCTACCTTTGTAAGAGAATACGGCCCACTGGCCTGAGGCCTTGTAACACTTTACAGTGGGCAAGATGCCGAGATGAACCCTGGAGTTAGGTTATGCTAACAGAACACATTGTATGAGCAGCCTCTGTAAAGGTGGAACGCAGTGCTTATTTTAGTTACTCATTAGCAAGCGCCAAGGACACAGAGGAAGGTGAGGTGGGGCTCTGTGGTGGACACCAAAGTGGGCTTTGGCAGAGGTGCTCAGCAGAACGTTTCTGACCCATGGAAACACTAGGCCCTGCCGTGTTGTCCAATGCCCAGATATTCGGTTGACCTTGCACCGGTGGTGTTTAAACCACCTTGAAGTTCAAACTGGTGACACGTGGGGGGGGGGGGGGGCAAAGAATACTGGAAAATAAATAAGCAGTATTTCCTGTGTTGAGCATTATGTATATAAAATATTTTCACATGCTAAAAAAATGCATCAGCTATTTGTTAGAAGCAGCATCATAATAATTCATTCATTTTCTACGAGGGATTGGTTTCTAGGGATTGTCTTTTTTTTATATTTTTTTTATGTTTCTTTTTAGAGGTTTTATAATTTTTTTTTGTTGGTGTTTTTTTTTTTTTTGTTCCTCTTCTTGTAGCAGGCTAAGTCCTCCCTTAAAGCAGAGGAAGCTGCAAGCTTTAACAGGCACCTGTGTTTTATCTAAAGCAAGGTGAATTGAACCAGATCTGGAATGGATCCGGATCCACACTCCAATGACTGCTCAGCATCCCAGGACTCGGTTTACCTTAGTGCTAACGTGCTAATCCTGCAAATCAGCCGGTCTGCAGAACTGCAATTTCGCAATATTTCCTATTACTTGTATACAGTCAAGTATTGCATTGAATTATCCACAGTGTGTCGTGTCTGAAATTTAATCCAATGCTGTGTCAAAGAAATTGTTCCTCTTCTGTCTTGGATTAACATCTGAACCATTTCAGAATTTAAAATCCCCTTCACAAAAAAAGTATTGATCAGGGTGTGAAGCTTATGGCAGAATCTTAAAACTGTAAACCAGGAAACCAAGCCTGGAATTTGATTCTTGTGCTGTAATACTCATATGGCACTTAGCAGATCATGGCAGTGTGTGATTTTCTGATAATTTCAATGCAAAGCCGGGCTGAACACAAGCATATCGGGTCACTAATCATGTTCTCTCTGAATGCAGATATCATCTTAATGAGGGTATCCGGTTTGCTGGCCTACAGGCAGTCTGGAGAGTCCGCGTCCATGAAAGTGTTCTGCTGTATTCACAACTGGGACAATCCGGATTGACTTCAGTTCTGAGTGCTGTCTTCACCTTGGGTAGTCATGGGGGTGTGCAGATCCAGCCCAGAGAGATTACAGGGTACATCTCATGTTCCCCATTCTCAAGCAAAATTTAAAATATATATGTATATATTTCTCATATACTTATATATAATAAGTTTTCGGTAGTTAAAGAAAAACAGTCCCTTTTTATAATATTCTTTCTATGTACCTATTTAACACATATATATATTTTTGCGTGTATACATATATACATGTATAAACATATATATATAGATAGATACAAACAGACATGATTTCAAGCCTTTGGTGTGGCCTTATTATCGGCTTTGGATCCAGAGAGGCCATTCTCCGTGTTGTCAATCCCTGAAGAACTCACAAGGCACTCTTTACTGTTGGGGAAAAGAGAGAGATGTGAGAGACTACAGTCATGGACAGAACCTCACAAGACATTTATATGGTACAAGGTAATGGTTAGGGCTAGGGTTGCCATAGGCCAGGGGTGTCCAACTCCAGCCCTGAAGGACCAGAATCCAACACAGTTTGCAGATTTCCCTGCTCAAACATACCCATTAAACCTGGTAATTAGTTGATTAAGATGTGTCTGAGCAGGGAAATCTGCAAACTGTGTTGGATTCTGGCCCTCCAGGACTGGAGTTGAGCACCCCTGCCATAGGTGATTCTGTCGGGAGTGCAATTACACCCCCTACTGGTCAGATGAAAATTTATTTGATTATACAGTATAAATTTCAATAAAGTAGTATTACAGTTACCCCTCCAGAATCACGTATTTCAGGTTTCAGTTATTCGAGAATAGGCTCTGAACTATTAAATGGAAATATTTTTGGAGCTTAACAAAAGATAGCAGAATCTCGCCGTATGCCACAAATATATAAACAATATTGAAAACAATCTGGATCACAGAGAAATACACAGATTTTTTGGTAAAAAAAAATAAACCGTGGGATCTAGGCGTCTTGGCCTGGGTACGCCATACATTTTTATCTCAATAACCAGCCTCACTCACATGTTAGCCGTCTCGGTGACCATGAACTGAAAGGTTTCTTGCAGTAACCTTTAAACTGTCAATGCAATTAATTTGCTTTTTAAATAATGGGTCCAAAACATAGTGCTCCCAGTGCGTACAATAATGTACATAGAGGGGCATCATTTAAATGGTTTGTATATTATATAAAAGGCCTTGGTAGAAAATGACATAGCAGTTTGACATGCAAAGTGTGCAATACAGTTGTTATGTTATTAAGCTAGCAGACTGTTATGGTTTGAAGTTAGGGGGGCCCCAAGTATTATTCACAAATTTTCACTTGGATCCTCCACCCCTAACCCATGCTAATGTGAATGGGTGACTGTATATTGTGAAATAATACAAAAATGTGGCTTGTGTTAGTCATATACATGTGTAATAATAACTTATTGTGAATGTATTTATCTGGATTAATGACTGGTTGGGCGCTCTCACTTTGCACCCTCTGGGAGAACAGCCCAGAATCACCTTTGAGGGTTACCCCTATAAAATATCAAATTATTTCATCCTTCAAGTACAGTTGCTTACTGAAGTGGAAATTCTTAAATATTAAAAATTAGAAGGACTTAATTAAAAATAAAACCCTTTTACTTTTACCTATGGGAGATGTGCAACATCGATGCACCCTGCACCAGTGTATCTACGTGTATCTTACTGACTGTTCTTCCCAGTATAACACTGTGCTTATAGTCGCTATGTTACAGTACTTCCTGTAACCTGCTGTACACTTTCTAAGGTATTTATTGCATTTCCTTTCTATCTAGTCTTCTTTGTATCCCCCCCCCCAAAAAAAACCCTTTCATTGGCGTCACTCACTTCTTCTCCTGGACCTTGCGCATGACGAGTTGAATGACGGCCCTCATCACCATTACGAAAACGATCAAGCCAATAACGCCCCCTACTACGGAGAAGATGATGACCGTCACGGTGTTGTCGACCACCTTCACTACAAATGGGTAGCGCAGAACAGGAGGGCAGGAATGGGAGTAAATGTTAATTTCGCAGATTTTTTTTGTTATCTACCTTAGAATACCTTTTCTTTGGATATTTTTAACACTGTCCAAACCATCATGTCTCAGAAATGAGCCAGGTAGAGGGAAAAGATAGCACTGGTTGATGTTAACATGCTTTCTTTAGTTTAAGAAGAACATAAGAACATAAGAAATATACAAACGAGAGGAGGCCATTCGGCCCATCAAGCTCGCTTGGGGAGA
>JAODKM010000035.1:8655765-8676299 GCA_026780845.1 Petrocephalus sullivani | reverse complement strand
GGGCCAGGGGCGGGTGCGCGGGGGGGAAAAAGGGGGGGGAGCGGGGGGGGGGCAAGACCAGGGCGGGGGGGGGGGGGGGCGGCGGGGTGAAGAGAAGGGGCACAGAAGAGGGGGAAAGAAGAACAGTAAGTGTGTCATCTGAGAAATAACCGCAGGGGAACAACCTTATTACCAAAACAAGAATGCAGTCCAATAAAGAACCATCATTCATCACGCTCATTAAAAAATATTCTGTTCCCTTTTCTAATAATATCACCTTTGTAACATACCCAACCAAATCCAATTTGTAATAATGCCTTAAATCACACTTTAAATAGTCATAGTTTCCACCCCCCAATTCTGAAACCAGCATATGCACGATGTTATTACGATTATATTTTGAGGAGAAAAAACCCACCCTAACACAAACGACCAAGGGCTGGAAATCAACAGAGAGGTATAATAATTATTCTTAGGCAGGTTGCCAATATTCGGGTTAGAAAAGTATTCCTCATTAGTCGATTTTCTGTTTATGCAGCTGTAGTGTAACAAATTCACAGTAAAGTTTATCAACACCAGCTTTCTGCAGAGTGAAAACTGGAATAAGGGTAAAAATATGATAGAATCAATTTATGTTCGCCGAATTATTTTTAATAGCATACGATCAATTGAAAGTACTTCGAGACATTAATGTGCGTTTGCATAAGAAGTAGATCATGCACACGCTCTGTTTTTCAGGGGCAGAGCAGAAGAACGTACAGCATCCAGTTACACAGAAAGCCCAGGTATCACTGTCCGAGACGCCGGCTGTCTGACCAAAGGTCGACTTCGGTCGCGTTGTAATAAATAACTGGTTTAAAGGAACGTTTTGAATACATTTGAAAATATTTATGTTAAACTAATTTAAACGAATCTGATAAACTTCACCAACATAATTCCATAGTTCGCAAACGAATGCGAATAGTCATCATTCACGAATACTCATAACACTCCGAATATTTTGTAAAAAATATCCCATTGGAATAATTCATAGAAAACTAAAATCGGTAAGTAAGCAGAGCTTAATAAAATAAAAAATTAAACGGAGAAATGATGGTAACCTAAACCTTTCCATACCAGGTAGTTTCGTCTACAGCAGGAATAAACAAACCAAAACAGGCATAAACTCACCAAAACTGAGGATCAGAAGGCGGAACAGGACGGCTTTTGGAGGCTGAGGGCGCCCCATATTTTAATAAAGAAAAAAATATATATGGGGAAAACGAAGTGCGAATATAAATACAAATGTAAAAAAGCGAGTTACGCCTTTCGATAGGGCTTCGGTGCGTCCATGTTGCTCGGGCTGCCCGTGCACGTCTGTGCGCCGCCTCTGCGCTCCTACCTGTCCGACAGGTGTTTCGGGAAGTGGGCGGCAGGCCGGCGGCACCGGCCTCTTTTAGCTTTGCGCAAAACCGCCGATTTAACTGAAGCACTGCATCCACCCAGTTCCCTTCTCAGTCTCGTTATTTTAGGTGTTCTAGTTGGTCTTCTAGTTGAAATGCGTCCAGGTTTCGCAATATTTATTTTGATAATCTCCCGCTTAGCCCCGCAAATGTTTTTGCATGCTGAAGTATTTCATTTTTTGCAAGTATATCTAGAACTCTACAAATTTCTTTGTCGGGTTCTGTTTTTTTGTGTGCGCGTTTTGTAGTCCGCTTTCTCTGCGTTAAATGCTTTTGTATTTTTCTTGTATTTGAGATGTAAAGAAAAACAGTCTGCCTGCTTTGCTGTAAGAGTCTAACTCCCTCCTTGAGGTCGTTTTTTAAACCTACGTAACAATATTGATGACGTGTGAAGGGACGTTCTTACCTCTGCACAAATCATTACATGTAGCAGTTTTCTACGGAAGCGTGAACTTTTTAAATGAGTCTATAAGAAAAATTCCCGATCTATTTTTAGCCAATAATATACAATTGACAAATAGGCCTATCCACGTCCCTAAGGGGTGGTATATAAATTTTAGACAAAGCGGTCTCTGTTAGACACAACAGTGCATTTTTTCCATTCGGTGTTGGTGTACAGTTTCACCATTTCAATGTGGATGGCTATACAGAAGGGTCTCTTAGCAACAGTGATGTCAGATAAAGAGCTATCATTACCCAACCCTGAGTGGAATGGTGGTTCTGTGGGTACCACAGTCACCTCACAGTTGAGGATTTCTTGGCCCCCTTGTGAATTTTGCATGTCTTTCTAGTGCTCAGGGGTGGACTAACTTTACTGGGGGGCCTTTTTTTTGGAGCTAAAACAGAAAGGAGAAGGGATTTAAAAAGATGAGCCAGTGGTGAAACCATTAACTGTTCGCTTTTTCTAAGGCTAGTCTTGAATTATTGCACAATTTCCCTATACCACTCTAGCAGTACAGTTTCAAGGACACGGGAGATGTAATATTAGTCTTGTATCATTGCGCCCAGGGCGATAGCCAGATATGAAGTCACCAAAGTCCTGACCTCGGTAATTTTTTTTGAGGGTTAAATAAAAATTCAAAGCTAAATACAACTGGATAACAAAATCAGTGGCTGAGAACATCTCTGAAAGGGTGCATGGTTAAATCAGTTCAGACGTGTTGTTTAGTGTCCACTGAGAGTTGTGAGAATGCACTGACAGCAACTGGAATTTATGTACGTTGGCGGCAGGAGACTTGTGTATCACCTGGCATGCAGCATACGATTCCGTAATCCAGTGTTTCCCAACCCGGTCCTCGGGAACAGTCCACGTTTTTGCTTCCTCTCAGCTCTCAGTGCCTGTACCAGGTATTTGGTGCTCCTGATTGGCTGGGAGCTGGGAGGGAGCAAAAACGTGGACTGTCTGGGATTCCCTGCGGACTGGGTTGGGAATCGCTGCCATAATCCAATGCTCTGTTTGAAGAAAAAAAAAGTAATGACACAAAGCATGCCCAAAGCCAACCCAGAGCACCATCTAGTGGGATAAAAAAATACAGCAGATGGTTCATGAAGAGTCGTTTTGTCCATCACTATCATTATCTGTAAGAAACGTTCAAAACGGTTACCTGTAGACACCAGTAGACTTCAGTGTTATAAGAAAGTTGGGTAGCACTACGTGTCAAAGTAGAATAGTCTATTACAACCAGGATGGGGGGGGGGGGGGGGACTAACCTAAAAACTTTCTCCAAAAATGTGCATAAATGACATGTTGGTATAATTTAAATGATCATAATATGTTAGATCTTTAAATGTAACTTCGGAAAATTCAGTCTTCATGGGGCCCCTAGTAAGTTCTTCCTCTAGGTACACGTCCCCCCCCCCCCACTGTCCAAAGACATGGAGTTAGGTCCTTTCTGAATTATACCATATTTAGTCAGTTTGTGTGTGTTTTATAATGGACTGACATGCAATCCAGAGTATTCCTCTGCCCATGCCCTGTATTCATGATCCATAATGGATAAACCATTAGAAGGCGAATGGAAAAAATCTCTATATAAGAAGCAAAATATAGAAGAACCGAACACTATGCTTTTAAGAGCTATATGCTCTCTAATAATGTAAGGCAAGGTTTGGCAATTGTATGCCTTTGTGCATTAACAATTCAGAATAACTGAGGTTTGTACTAAGAGCTCAATGAAAATAATTCAGCGTTTTGTAATGCTTGACAATTGCTCCGTAATCCAATTCTCCACGCTCCTCAGCTGAAGTGTAGTTCCACTGTGTTTTGTCTTTAGAGGCTGGGCCATGGCCAGGCGCTTACATGCCGATCTGCCTCATCAAGGACTGTTTTTTTCTCTCCACCACACCCATGGGTGGAAAAGGGGGACGGGCATTGTCTGCACAAACGGCAGGCAGCTTTCGCTCATCGGCGTGGCTGACGCAAGTCGTCTCGGGGGTGTGGAAGACTCCCTCAGAGGTCGGTGTGTGCGAAGGCATGCGGCCGTCTGGTTGTGTGGCAGAGATCGGTGTGTGCGAAGGCATGCGGCCGTCTGGTTGTGTGGCAGAGATCGGTGTGTGTGAAGGCATGCCCATAATTACACTGTAAAAGCACAGTAAGCACATTTTCTGTTTCACCTGTAGACACCAGTTATTAGCGACTACTTTTACTGAAGTATTTTAATACATTAAATTCGACTTCTAAAAAACTAATTTGCAATAATGCGAATCGACAACGTTGATGCTTACGCAACTTGCTGTACTTGGAAACGCTCGAGTAATAGATGTCTGAACGTACCAAATAGCGACGTGTAGCAGAAAATTAACCATAAACACTTGTTGCTCGCATGTTACCTTAGATTCAATATTAAATAATAAATATGAATCTATATGCTGGAATTTACAACCACTATTAGCTATTCCAAGAACCAAATAATAAAAACAAGTATCTCAATGAATGGGTGGAGTCAGTAGAGATTTCAGAAGAAGTACATAGATAAAATCTTGGCGTATAGGATGGATTTGTTTTCTCAGTAAGAAAAACTGTATGTATGTATGTATGCATGTATGTATGTATGTATGTATGCATGTATGCATGCATGTATGTATGTATGTGTGTGTGTGTATGCCTGTATGTATGCATGTATGTATGTATGTATATATGTGTGTGTGTGTGTATGCCTGTATGCATGCATGTATGTATGTATGTGTGTATGTATGCATGCGTGTATATGTATGAATGTATGTGTGTGTGTATGTATGTATTCGTTTGTCTGTCTTTGTTTTCATCATTAGATAATGCTTCCACTTTATGTACTGTCTCCTTGTATCTCTCCTTCTCTTCCTCTTACCTCTCTGTACAGTTTGGCCCTGGAATCGCTGGATTGCTCCACAGATTTGCACCTTGATCCTCTCCGTGTAACATGCACTTCTACTCACACATACACACACAAAGAATTCCTGGCACAAGTTAAGTGAAATGCATGATTCTCGACTGCTCTTGTGCAACACTGTACTGCTTGCATTTAATCTGATAATAAAAAAGACAATATGCTTTAGTTTTTTTTTTTATTCTAATTAATTTAAAAAAATGGAAAACTATGAAAAGAGATATTAAAAACAAAAATATTTAAAAAACTATTCAAACCAGGTATATGTATACAAACAGAAGCACAATCAGTTTTTTTCCCAGTAAGATTGTTAGCAAGATACTTGTTTAGTGGATTAAACAGGATATGGGACCTTTGGCCACTTGGTGGTTCTCAGGTCCGGCTGTGGTCTTTCACTTGTAAACTAATATGTTCTGAGAGGGTAAAAACATGGGTATACGTGCACTGTAGTACTACTGTCTGTAGACCACGCTGACTTTCTAAGGTCCACAACAGTACATGAAACATGAAACTGAAATAATTACCAAACATAAAGTCATGGGTTAGATGGATTCTTCTTCTGCTGGAGAAACCTGCGTCTTCAGTGTCCAGCAGTGGCCTGGTAAGGCACGGCGGTGTACAGACTTCTCTCACACGAAAATACTTCCCCATAGTTGTTCGGGAATGCTGCAGGGACTTGTTTGAGGGTTTGAGGAGGCATGACGGCTACTTTACACACAACTTGAAGAATTCTGCACTGGCTTGCCTTTCATACTCAGCAATAATAAAAAAAAAAACTTGCAGAATTTTTGTTTTTGCCATTTTTCTCTTACCGTTTTTTTCCGTTTATAGTTAAAAGCATGACTTCCCAGTCAAAGTGAAGTTCTTCCCTCATTATTCTGCAGCAGAGCAATACGCCAAGAGTCAATTGCGGTAAATACAGCCAGCCGGTAAACTGGTGCGTCACTGCTTTTTAAAGTGCAAGTCCGGAACATTCCGCTCCGGGCCGAGAACACGGCAGCCGTCTCCACCCTCAACTGCTTCACTGTAACACCACCATGGGGTCGCCGCAGAGCTTCTCTCCCTCATCCCTCAAGCTGGGTGCCGAAGCTCGACTCTCAGGCCTCTCAAAATGAGCCTTCTCCTCCATCACATGCAGATGCGTGGCCTCCTCTAATTGACTGAGACACACAGATGGCTGACATCAAGAACCGCACAAGCAACGGAGGGAGGGAGGGGTCAGGGGTCAGGAGGTGGAATGGTGAACGGGTGGAGAGCCAAAAAAGAGGCCACGTTCACCACGCCAACGCCATCAACTTGGCTTATGGGAAATCAGGGAACTATGGGAACTGCAGTCCACTGGAGGGAGAGAACTTTATCACTGCTCTGCGAGCACTGGACAAAATGCACAGCTTTCCTTCGGCGTGCTCATTTTCCTTTCATTGCATTTGTCGTGGAGAAATTGGCATACAGTTTTAGTCACGCCTGACCAGTGGCTATGCAGTGCACTTGTTCGAGGGGGGAGGGGGGAGGAGAGAGAAAGAGAGAGATCTGAAAACCCCACAGAATGACACTGTAGCCAGCAAGGTTGGATTTAGTGTTCAAACTACTACGGCGCTTCATCACGCTAAACGCAAAGCACTTCACTTTCTGACCTTTGAGCACAAGCAAGTTATTTCTGCAGGAAATACAGCTGATTTAATCAGTTATTTTCTATAACAATAGAAAATTCTTAGCCAAATTTAGAAAGTGTCCTAAAGTACAGCTACACATTGCACTACTTATTAATACAAAAGTGTCGGCTGGTGGTGCACTGGGGATCGTCAAGAGGAATCATTTAAATACTTAAAGTTTGACTGATATGGGGTTGAGAATAAAGAACCATGCGACTGCATTATTTTCAACGCGGTTCTTAACACATTGTATTAGCATCCTTGATAAAATACTGATTAAAAAACAGAAAGGAAAAGTGCAATTTAAATAAAAAATACAAGAAAGGAAGACAACCGTCAGGGCGCTTTTCTGCCTTGTGGACAGAGTGGCGGAATGCGGCATTTCCGCTGGGGGGGCCCTACCAGAAGGACCCGCAGAGCCCCGCTTCCCCACGGCTCGCTTGTGATGCTATTGGGCTGTGGGGGGTCATTGAGGCTTTGGCTCAGCTCCATACCAGGAGACATCAAGACCAGGGGTGGCCTTTGGCTGGATGTCAGACTCAGTGTGCTCCTTTTTTTAAAAATAATTCACTTTAGAAGAATGGATTTTTAGTAAGTACTGTAAATGGAAAATAAGTAAATAAAAGTTAACTCAGGAATTCTGCTAGTCAGCCAGCTTGTATTTGACTCTAAATTCTAAATGTTATTTTCTTTTATTAAGGTCAGCTCTTTGCGTTTTATCTTGAAAGCCGCTGTGACCTTGCACTGCCCAAACAGCATGGACCGTCAGCACAAGCGCACCGTGAGCGCCTTACAGTCGCTTCCAGATTGTAACAGAAAAACAAATCACCCCCCGGTCCCGCCCCCCAGCCCAGCTTGTTCGTGATTGGTCAGATAGTGAAAAGACAAAATAAAAGTCCACCTGGCTTTGGATTCAGAGAGGTGCTGTACAGAAAAGTCCCAGGGAGAATACCCAGCATGCTCCAGGAAAAAGGAGATTGTGGGGGCTTAGTGTCCCGTGTCCCATATTTCTCTACACCCCCCACCACCGCTCACTATCTCTGTCTCACCACACAGAGGAGCCCTTCTCGCTGGAGGGGCAGTGCTCTTCTGCGCCTTCATTATTTCTTCGGCAATGTTTGACCATGACGACAACGACGAGGATGACCAGCATAAGCAGAACGCCGCCCCCAATGGCTGCCGCCAGTATTGCAATCTCAGAAACGGAGGCTGTAAGAAAACAGCAAACAGTTCACCTTTCCTTCCATCCATCCATCCATCCCATCCCATCCCATCCCATCCATCTTCTACACTGCTTATCCTATACGGGGTTGCAGGGGTCCGGAGCCTATCCCGGTAACAACGGACATAAGCCAGGGAATAACCTGGGATGGGTTGCCAACCCACTGCAGGGCACACACACCATTCACACATATGAGGAATTTGGTAACTCCAGTTCACCTTAGCATGTTTTTTGGACTGTCAGGGGAAACCCCACGCTGACACGGGGAGAACCGGGGCAGACACTTTGAGTGTGTCTTCCCTGAAATGGATTGGAATCCGATGCAGGGTGTTTCCCATAATCCTGTGCCGGATAAGCGGTTCCAGAATATGTGTGGAACTGATTGGGTGGAGACAGGTAGGTGGGTTACCTGAAGTAACTACCCGGAGGCGCAGTTCTCCCATACGGCCGTGCACGTCCGGGGGATTCGCCACCCGGCAGGTGAATGTCCCGTTATAATTGGGTTTTACGTCGTGCAGTCTGATGGACGCATCGTTTCTCATGATGTCCCCCGCCCATTCCACTTGCTTGTGGAAACGGCCAGTCTCCGTCGGGTATGCCCTCTCATGGTAGTACATCACCTGGGAGAAGGAGAGGTAAATTACAGGGGACCTGTCAGGGAAAGAGGTTCTCAGTATCGGACAGGAATCCGGGTGAATTTAACCTTGAAGGCTTCTGTGAGCTTTGTATCCAATGCTTTTATTTTTCGCTTATTTTCCAAATCTAAAAAATCAAATATATTATTTTTCCAGTGGCTAACTTTTAGATAATCTCTGTTTTCTGTTTGTTATTTTATTGTTCTTTGTATATTAATTTTAATATAATGAGCAGAGTAACACTTTACTTGAGAAAACACAAATAATGTAGTGGTACATTCTCACTTAATTTATTAATTAACCTAAACATTAATTACATAACTAAACGTCAGTTACATAGGGATCCCATGTTTGTAATAACGGTTCATGAATTTCATGTGCTGGTCATGATTTGTGTTTAGTTTAGAGTTACTAAGTTACTTGCCCCCTCAAGTAAAGTGTTACCATTTGTCATTTTAGAGTCTACATTTCTGAATTAAGTTGTGGATGTTATCAAAATATAACACTTTAAATCATCGCTGCTATATGATTTTCACTTTTATTTTGATAAAAGAGGTGGTTCAGACATTCGCACGTCACGTGACTTACTGATTCTTCCAGACCCTGACCCTGAAATCGGAAAGACCAGGAGACAGTCAAGGTGGCTGCAACGATGGGCTCGGATGTCTGGAAGGTACATTTCAGTCTGATGCTGGTCCCATTCACAGCCTCCATCTCACTCGAGGTGTAGACTGTTATCCCACTGACCAATGGCACACCTAGGGTCAGAGTGACATGCTGGCTAATGGTCACCAAATTTAAAGGGCAGGAGCCTACTTTGTAGGACATCACACAGTCAGACCTTTTTTGATGCTGCAGAGACCTACAGGCCATAATCTTTGAGGTAATGGGACATTGAACAGACAATTCACAAATAAAGGTAAAGCTGGTGGTCAGGTCCAGAAAGTACAAATCCAGACCAAGATTTTGTTTCAACCAACCATTTGGGTATAATAAGTCACAGTCACAGAGTACTCAACTGGTTGGTTGAAACAAAATCTGGATTTTTACTTTTTGGGCTTGAAATGTCCACTTCTGAATAAGGGCTCTCTATATCACTAAAACACTGCCAGGACATTGGTAATAAGTTCATAACCCTTACTTATAAAAAAAAAAAAACACTGTCAACTCTTACGGCTGGGGGGGGAGTCCAGAATCTAACCAAAGCAGCATAATGCATAAGGCTGGGGGGGAGAGCCTAGACTAGGCTGGGGTACACCCTGCAAAGGATGTCAGTCCACACACACACTCACTGACACTCTATGGGAGATTTTAGAGACGCCAATTAGCCCAACCATGGGTCAACAGGATGACCCCACAGTGGTGAAAACCCAGCATACACAGGAATGAGCATCGTACCATTCCTAGTCAGAAAACAAGACGACTTCTCAGAACATTTTAATCCCAAAATGAAATCTAAATAATTGTAAATGATTTACTTAACGCGAAGTGTTACTGGATGACTTACAAGGTGAATGACCAAAGCAGAATTTTTTTATGAAATGTTTAATAGATAATGTTTGTTGTTAAGGTTTAAGAGCATGGGGCAGGATGGTGATCAGAGTCACATGAAACAAAGATTGGAGGAATGAATAGGAAGCCTGGGCAGGGAGAAGGGTTTAGGCAGGCAGGAGGAATGAACACAAAACGAAATCATTCTGCAATTAGCCTAAGAGAAAATACTCAAGAAAACAGGGAGAAAAATTGGACATAATGGTCTGGGTGTGTGCTTTTGACTTAAACTGTCATTATTACTCATATAATATATCATACAAGGTTACGCTTTACATTACCTGCACCTTCATAATGCCTTCATAGAACATACATAAGCAGCACGTAAGGATACTTTAACATCCTAGCCTACCTTAACACCTTTAATATACATTAACAAGAAACGGTATATGATAAACATTATAATCATACAAGGTTTGTTATTAATGTATATTAAAGCTGTTAATGAATATTAGGATGTAAAGGTATAGTTACTAGGGGTGGCGATCGAAGCCCGGTTCCAATTTAGAACCGCGTTTTATTGTTGCGATACATCGGAATTGCGCACCTCCGACGTTATCGATTCCTCTAACGATTCCTCCGGCGTTGCGCGCGATGACGTCACACGACGTCACACACAGCGACTTGAATCCTACGTCATGGAGCGGAAGAAGCGGTCCAAGGCGTGGTTGCGATTTAGTAGGAAAGAGAACTGTTGTGCAGTTTGTAAGCAGTGCAAAGCCGCTTTAAACTTGCAAGGGTGGTAACACTAGCAACATGCTTTAAACATTTAAGCTCTCGGGAATGCCATGTGTTCAACTCTTACCGCTCCGTGGTCTCCAAAGATGCGGGCAACTTTAACTACGTACCTTAACCTACATGCGCGAATTTATTGAAATGTAACGGAATTATGTAATACGTTTGTTTAATCCACTTTAGAAGATGAGACAGGGTGACAACAATAGCTCCTCTAAGGTAACTCTGGAAAGACAGACCCCATTCACGCTCGCTGTCCAGGCAGCAAAGTTTAATGCGGAGGACGAGATTCGGTTCTGACAGATAATAAAACAGCTGCTTTTGGTGCTGAAAACTGCGTAGGGCTACTGTTTTTATTTTATAAATATGTACTCTAATTTAGTCTAATTACATGTCCACAAAATTATAATCAGTGACAAATTAATATTTAGTTATTTTACTATTATACGAATTGATGAGAAGAGAATCAATAAAGAATCGGATAAGAAGAATCGATAATGGCATTGACATCAATAATTCTATAATGATTCCCAGTGGCGTGCACAGACATTTTGGGGGGCAAGTGCTCCAGGGGGAAAAAAGGGCACTTTAAAAAAAAAAAATCACGTCTTTCAAAAGGGCACTTTTTTGGACTGAGGGCAAAAGGGCAAGTGCTTCAGCACCACCTCGTCTCTATCTGTGCACGCCAGTGATGATTCCTATCCCTAAGAGTTACATGCTGCTTATCAATGTTCTATGAATGAAGGTGCACTGAATGTTCTATGCAAGGCGCAACCTTATAATATATGAGGGGTAATGACAGTTAATGTGAAGTGTTACCGAATACTATAGATTTCCCTATCACATCAGTTACTGCACTCTACATTAAGCCTATCAGCAAAAAGTCCCGAATCCCTGATCCTATAAGAAGTTAAATATATTGATTATACAGTAATCACAGAAAATTGGTGATGACAGTTTTAGTGTCTGATTAAAAAAATCTTACTTCTACCAATTCTAAAATAAATCTTAATTTCATACTGTGAAACCAGTGCCATTTATTTACAGTTATTGTCCTAGGGTGACTGCTCAAGCCATTCCAAGCAGGCAAATATCCCTTTTCCTGCTTGTGGGCGTAGTCAAAAAACATAAATGACAAATTGCTCAGTAAGTGCAGTTTATCTGTTTACTTGACCTCAAATCCACGTGTCCTTCCCCTTCCCATCAGGCTCTCTTATGCTGCCCATCGTTCTGATGGCTGCAGGCTGCATCACGATGAAAGAACTCGGTGTGCAATCAATAGGTTTCAAGTTTGCAATTTAAGGAGAGACACTGTCATTCTACGCGTACTCCATACGAAAAGTTCAACCATATAAATATATTTCGGATTAAAGCATGCTTCGGGCAACTACACTGCAAAAAATTATGCAAATAGTCACAGCTACATATGGATCCACACCGAGCACCAACTGAAACTTGGATGTTTGACGACTTTTTTCTCCCTGCTTGGGAGTTTTTGGTTCCTTTCCTCCGTTGTCAAGTGGCTTTTTCCGTCTTTTCTCTCTGTTCTGTCTTCTTTAATTCTATGTATTTTATCAATGTACATCAATGTATTTTACACCCATGTAAAGCGCCCTGGGACAACCCTGCTGTGAAGGGCGCTATATAAAAATAAACTGAATTGAATTGAATTGAATAATATGAATGTTAACAGTCACCGATTCTATTGCGACACTCTAGCATGGATGCATTTCTGTAACATGACCTCTTTCCAATAGCTGGGAAAACCCCGCCCCCTCTGCTCGCTGACCGGCTTTAATCGGTGTGCCAAGACTGTCCTGCTGGCAGTGGCAGGACCTGCGGGTCCTATCTGACGGTGCAACCGCCCCCCTCCCATACAGACGTGCTTCGACCAAGCCTGCCGAACCCACCAGCGGTCGTTTATGCAGCATGTTTTCACAAGACGTACCTGTTCAGGGACAGGTTCTGGGGGAAATTTAAAAGGTATCAATAAAACTAATAAAAACTCATCAGGGAGGTTCCATCAGAGTTCAATACGAGTTAACATGTGCTTTTCTTTAGCCTGTAAAAAACAGTTCTAGATTATTATTATTGTTATTATTATTAATTATTAATTATTATTATTATTATTATTATTATTAATTGAAGCATGAAGGTAATCTGCATGCCTTGAGCAGAACTAGGTCTAGGTCCCTCTAGACAAGTGTTTCCCAATCCGGTCCTTAGGGACCCCCAGACAGTCCACGTTTTTGCTCCCTCCAAGTTCCCCGTCAGACAGACCACATTTTTGGTTGGGAGCTGGGACGAACAAAAACATGGACTGTCTGGGGGTCCCCAAGGACTGGGTTGGGAAACACTTCTCTAGACTGAGTGAAAGCTATACAGTAACACCTATTCAACCACACTGATAAATGATTCTTGTGTTCAGCAGATCTGACACATAAACCCTGCCTGTAACAGTGGAGCACACCAGTTCTGAAAGTGTCGTAACTTGTTACCTTAGCTTTACTGGTGTCTTACTAATTTGGCCTTTAACACCAACCAAGCCTTTAAAAATCACTTACTCACGAGCTGTCAAACCTCAGGTGTTAGTGATACTAATGCTGTACTGTCAATCAAATGCAACAGACTTCACTTTGTGCCCTTTCAAGAGCCTTCACCTTTCGATGAACTCCCCCGGAACAACTTTTATACATTTATGCAAGAGACTTACCCAAACAAGCTGGTATCTCGCTCAAAAGGCTTGCAACAGTTCCCCGTTATTCAGTGACATCCAATTTTTTTCCAGGCACAAACACAGCATGTCTACTTCAGAGGAGGACATTGTACTCTTTGCCCAGGCAGCAGGTCACTTTGAAAATTCAAACCTTCTCTGAACTTTGAGCCACCTGGCCAAAAAGAATTGGACACAGAGACTGCTCTCTATTTTGGGCAGTTTGCAGAGGATGGCACAGGGTGGAGGGGGTGAGGCTAATACTTTAAACTATACGGATGGATCCCAGATTGGAAGGGTGGGGGACAGTTCCTGACCCCTCACACACAAATACACGCAATTGAGTTAAAATCACCCGCCCACAAGGTCATGAATGACGTATGATCTCCTCCCGGCTCCCCAAACACTCACCAGCAGCAGATCATTGTGCAACACTGACCAGCTGAAGGAGAATTTGTTCCGCTTGCTACAGAAACCAGTTATGTGTGCACAATTTCTTTTTTACCCCAAGCCTAAAGAATCATCTCTGGCATTTCTTAGATTTGCATACCCATTCCAAAACTGCAGAAATGACAATGTCCCTAACAGGTAGCAGCTAAGAGGAACACCAATGTACATTGGGTCATACACTAAACACAGACGCTAGTTTGCTGGTGTACAGCCAAATAACTTTATGACTATGAGTAAGCAGTAACCAGAAATTCTGATAACGCAACAATGTCTAGCAGCTTAATATTTCCCAATACTGAACAGGAGGAAGTCACACAGAAGAACTTGGAGTATATCCTAGTTCTAGCAACAGTGAATATATGTACCCTAAAGTAAAACGCAATCCCTGCTTAAAGTTCATTCACATTTAACGTTACGGTCTACCATGCCATCTCAGGTCTAAAACCTCAGCACGATTGTTTTGTTCAGACTTCATAAATTCCATGTGTGGCCGGTGGCAGGTATGAATACTTATACATGCTAGTACTTGCACAGTTGTTGAATGCTCAGGCCCAGGGAAAAAAACAACAGTGGGAATTTAAAGGTACAGGCCCTAAAAAAGGTTTTAAGAATTTACAGTTATCTTTGATTGTAATAAAAGATATCACTCTTTTAGAAGGCATCCATTTAATAGTAATTTTGCTTAATAATAGTATTGTATTCATAACAGTAATACGATAACCATCTTTAAGTTTCATTTTCTGACAAGTTGATTACAGATTATAGAAAGTAGTGTTAATGTTACATTCAGAAGACTCCCTTCTAAGGATCATGACCTTTCTGTGTTGGGGGGGATTGCTCGCCCAAACAATCCGTAGAGCTATGCATGTCACCTAGGGCCTGGTGAAAAGATCACTGGTGAGAGGTCAGACAAACTATATTACAGTTATGCCCTTCTATTAAAGGTTCCAAGACAAGCAGGTGTACCTTGCCCAGAATAGGGTTACTGGGACCTACTGTTGCAGCCAGGCCTCAGGGTAAGACAGAAAAATGTGTTGGTTATGTATAGTTAGCCTTACTACATGTATAGTGTGTGCTCTGGAACCAGACCTCATGAACAGAGTGAAGGCTCCCCTTCATTGGAGTTTGTTACAAGCCCCAGTCTAGGGGTCTTACAGTCTTACAGTCTTACAAGAAAACAAATTGAAATAAAATACAGTCATTTGTGCTACCTTCCCAACTAAACGTACAAAGAACCAGATAAAAAAAAAAAAAAACGGCAGTCACTTAACTCAGCACATAGCTCCAGACCACACTCGGCAAATAGCTCCAGACCACACTCGGATCATCAGCACCAGGAGCTGCACTTAATCGTAGTTGGTGGCACAGGCAGAACGGTCGGTACACAGAGAGGCATACAAAGAGAAAGAGTGACTGTAACCAGGGGCAAAGCAAAAATCAATAATCAAGCAAAAAACTGAAAGTCATATGCATGAACCAGCAGGAGCTGCTAGCTTTAGCATGGTCAGTCCTTTTCTAGTAGATAGATCTCTAGTAGATGATCGTCATCATACAGCCTATGGAGTCTATAGTACTACTGGAAGGACTTCAATGCCCACGATGGGAAGAATAGAGATACCTGGAGCAGATTGGGATTGGGAAGAATCCCCTCCCAAATCTTAACCCAAGTGCTGAATCGGTACTGGACTTCTGTGAAGGCTTTAGACTGTCGATGAGAAGCACCATGTTCGAATAAAACGGTGTCCATGAGTATACATGGTACTTGGAGTAACCAAGGCCAAAGGCCAACAACAGACTTAATAGTCACGCGTGTTTTGGAGGAGCGACAACACCTTTAATGAGCCGACCCTTCTGTAGTGGAAAAGCAAAGTGAGCTGGAACCATGTTGTAACTAGTCTCTCTTCACAGTACGGCTCAGATACGGTTCGGTTCCTGAATGCCACTGGAAAAGGGCCATATCACTGCAAATTAAGTCACTATAGTGGACAGATGCCTCCGTGGTGGACAAGCTGCAAATTCGGTAAGGAGTCAAAACAAAGTTGTTGGTGCTCACTACTGAGGTTATTCAGATATCTTATGAAGATGCCACCTGGATGGTTCACAAGGAAGCTGTCTGGCAGGAACTATATCTCCCAGCTTGTCTGGGAACATTCAGGGATCCCCCAGAGCTAGCTACAGTCTGTGTCTGTGCATGAAGAGGTCTCGTCTAACCTGTTCGGCTGCGAAGGTCCAGCAAAGCAGACAAACAGCACCGTGACTGAGGAAACAAGAAAAACCCTCTACCAAAGTCCCAGAGGCAACAATGAAGGGACAGAGCTCCCGACCTGAAGACAGCTTTTTACGAGTTTCATGTGGCATTGAGGAAGGCAAGTTCTCAAAAGTCAAAACATCTGCTCAGAAAAGTATTGTTTACTAAACCAGTGTGAAATCTTCCGAATGTATTAAATAACCAGGACACACTGCATTCCCACACACCATAATGTACAAATGCTTCAGTCATGACTGATAACATTTGAATCCAAGGTTATATGACAGAAAACAGCCCCCCCTGCTGAAATAGCTTTTTCAGGGTCCTCACACCATCGTAATATAATGAACTCTCACTCTGTGGTACAACTCAGATGTCCCATCAATTGAACTACACAGTGCTCATAGAGAGTGGCTTTAAATTTTAGGTCCATCAAGTGACAGTAAATGTCCAATCAGGGCAATCACCACTATGATGAAATTATTGTATTTTACATTTACAGCGTTTGGCGGGTGCCCTTAGCCAGTGTGACTTACGTAAATCCTAACTTGACATAAATCAAGTTAGGATTATATATTCAACAGAATGTTTCCCTGTGAAACGACTTCGTTAATGTTCCTGTTAAATGTGACTCTAAAACTCAGCTTTAAAACCACAGGATGTTCATCAGACACACTACACCGACATGAAACATTTAAGAAGAGTTCATAAACACAAGAAAATTAAAACTTCGCCCCAAGCACAGATCAGGCAGGTCCATTGCGGGGACAGGCACACATAGATACTAGTTAGCCTTGAGCGTTCTAACTATTTTACCTTTTTCCCAGATTTTGTCATGAGACTATTTTGAGTTGCCTCGATTTAGCCTTGTGTGTGTATGGTTAACCTTTTAATTACTTACTAAACAATACCGGCTAGGACTTTGTTTGTTTGACTTATATTTAGTATAAAAGTCCGTCCTTAATAGCAGGCTATTGTTTACGAGCCTATTGTCACTGTCATTCCGGCAGGGCCGTGCCAAAGACACTAAAGAAGAGGACAGGCAGGTAGGCGAGTGGAAAAGGCAATAAACACAGGATTTCGGCCGGCGCACGCAATCTCGGATGCGTTTTTATGCAGAAGCAGGAAACGGGCGATGCTCGATCAGTTCGAGACAATGTGTCTAAGTCGAGACCGACAAACGCTGAAAAGTAATTAGCCATTTTTTTTACATTGGAATAATTCCAAAAACCAACTAAAAGTGCAGTATAGGTTTTCACTCCGTCTCTGAATTAAATAAATCTCATAAGAACACGGCTGTTTTACAGACTCCACCGGTGACCAGTGTGTGTTAATTATTAATAATGCGTCCAATCTAAAGTGACGGCAGAAACTCTCCCACCCGAAACCGAAGTTTGTGAGATCTATGCATGCAAACTTTAAAACATCTTTACCCGGCGTACGCAATGTAACAACAAAAGCACTGATAACGTCTTCCCTGTTTATACAATCTAAGGATTGGCGCTGGTAACGCCAGGTATTCCGTGCGCAGCCTGCGCCTTTCCAGCCCGTCTCACCTGACGCCGCGACTCCAATCAGCACGGCGAGGAGCTGCAGGTGGGATCCGTGCCCCGGCTGTCTCAGCGGCATGATAGAATTAGCCCCTTTGTCATACTTCCCCATTTCTTTCTCTAATTGTGTTTAATCCGTAGCGCAACCTGGCCAGAAGAAACGAAACTTTTGCGCTGACTACCGAGATCCAGATTGTGCCTGTTCGCGCAATACGGCGTCCCTGCGCCCTCCCACTTACTGTTCTCCCAGGCGTGGCTTCGCTGCCATACCGCCAGTGACCCGCACGCATCCATCCTGAGGACAAGGTCTTGTCCCATTTGTTCGACAGTAGAAGATGTTACCCTTCTTACTTAAGGCTGGAAGGGCCTTCTTATCAGGTACTGAATGAGTTCTCAGTGTGAACCTTACTGTTTCTGAATTGGTGAAGGCTTATGTCTTTGATGAGGATGGTTGCCATCGTTATAAATATTTAGAATATTTAAATATATTTGCTGCTGTTTTTTTCAGGAAGGGTCTGCAACCATACATGTCCTTTTAGCCACTTTCATGATTATGTGTGTTTACAGTCTTTTTAAAACGTGGTATGAATAAGCTGTAAGAAACAACCAATAAATAATATTATATGCCAGTCTAATGTAGCATGATTTTTAAGGAACCCTCCCAATGGTCACTGATTACCCTGAGCACTAAATAAAAGTGACTCTACCCTCTAGTTTATAGAGAAAAGGTGACAAATAATAAAGGTTTTGCATTAAAAACAAGCCGTGTGTATGTGTGTGTGTAACTGGCAATCATTCAGACACTGTCCAAGTAAATACAGTTATTACTGGAAAGACTACTTTGGCCAGTACATTATGGTGCATGACATTTTGCACGGTACTGTACATCTCAGCACGGAACTGTGCATTAAATGGCATTAAATGGTCACAGGAGTGGCTGAGCACTCAAACTGAGGAGGACTGATGTATTTACTCTAATATAAGCAACACAAGCAATGAAACTCTGAAACTGGGTTAGGTTAAGAAATGTAGCTCTTGATTTTTTCAACAGAAAATCTTTAATGTGTATTGCAGTTTTTAACAATGTATTGTTAAGCATGCATGTGCCTGCTTGGGGCCTAACTGCGTCTGACAGAAGTTTCCATAGCAGTTTTATTCAGGCAGCATACAGGTTGGCAGCCAGGGGACGTGCACTTGAAAGGGGCTCTAAGCCGTCGCGCGGTAGGTGACTTTAACCAGTCAGCCCATGGCCGACCCCCCTCGTCCTTCTCGCTGCCTGAAATCGAGTCTCTGATCAACTTCAGGGCTCAGCCATAACTGCTGTTACTTCCTGCCATAAGTGAGAGAGAGTGCAAAAGCGAAGGTAAGGGTTAGGGTAAAGCGCAGCTCACGGGGTCAAACCTACGGTATATTATATCCACCAGATATTCAAGGTCTGACCCAAATCGGAGCCATTTCTGTGACAGTTTGGAGCGATCGGAACATCACCGGAGACAGAAAGAGAGTCAGCACAGGAGAGCAAAATAATGAGAGTGGTATTCTTCGTCTTTTTCGGTCTGGCACACATGACGGACATGCCAGAAGGTGAGGAAACACGTTTACAGAACTTGGGCTTTTTTCATATTTCCAATCACTGGGTAATTATTATCGATTCAGCTGCGTTTATGAACCGTTTCATCTAGTTATCACCATGGCACTAATTTGTGTTTCACAAACTTCTGCTAATGATATACAATGTGCATATATAATTTATAGGTATGGTTTAATGATTTTATGATTTATAAAGTGATTTATCAGTGTTACGCATAATATATAGGCTTAGTATAAAAGTAAAAGTCATTCTGCGTATTATGCTGCGCTTTTTATATCTCTAGCCATGCAGTGTATATAAAGTATATAATTATTTAATCTTTTTTTAATTTATACTTTGTTGCATCCATTGTACCTGTAATAAATAACAGAAGGCAGCCATATTTTCAATTTAAAATATAAAAATATAACACGCTGTCAGAAAAAAAGTATCGATTTGTACCTTTGAGGTACCATCACTTGTCACTGGGGATGTACCCTCACAGGTCTGCTAATTGTACCCTTAGTTGTAGGTAAATGTACTTTTTAGGTACAGAAATGGACTGAGGAACATTTTTGTACCATTGGGGGAACAATGTACTGCCCTGTACCGGGACCGTATCCTTTTTGCTGACAGGGTAGAACATTTCTTCATTTTGTAAAACGCGGCCGTTGCTTTTAACATGTGCTGTATGTGTTGATTATAAAGTGTCTGTATGCTGAATATTAGTGAGACCAAACTTCACGGTCAAAAAGCCAGACAAATAAAGTGGACTGCGGTTCATGGCTGTGCCTTTCTCTGTTTTTTAGTGGGCATAAAGGAGGATTTGAGGATCGTTACACTGACATGTCCAGATACAGCCAGTGAATGGGGAACACAATCAGGAAAAGTAACAGCCAAGAATGACCAAAACTATTCATTTCCATATGAGGTAGACAATGTGGGGATGTTTTATTACTGTGACAATGGAACAAGGAAATACAACTTTTATTTTAAGGGGAAAAGTGAGTATATACATATTTTTACTGGTTTAAGATATTAATATATTGAATCTGTAAATTCCATATATTGCTATCTGTATGTTTAGCATATTCACTAAATAATGTAATATATTAATATTAGTAATTAAATAGTTATACATTATTTTGACTTAGTATATTGTATTTTGAATCTTACACTTGTTAAACTCAAAATAGGATAAAGCAGTGTTTCCCAACCCAGTCCTCGGGGACAGTCTGTGAGGGAGCAAAAGCATGGACTGTCTGGGTGGGAGCAGTAACATGGACTGTCTGGGAGGGAGCAGTAACATGGACTGTCTGGGAGGGAGCAGTAACATGGACTGTCCGGGAGGGAGCAGTAACATGGACTGTCTGGGAGGGAGCAGTAACATGGACTGTCCGGGAGGGAGCAGTAACATGGACT
>JAODKM010000035.1:8639493-8652118 GCA_026780845.1 Petrocephalus sullivani | reverse complement strand
CTTCTTGCCGTAGCCCCCCCCCCCCCCCTCCTGGCAATGGGATAAGCGATCTTCACCCCCCCCCCCCCCTGTCCATGGCACACCCTTTGGATGCACAGTGGTTGTGGTTCTCTTCTTGGGAGGCATACCCCTACACATTCAAAGGGCTTTGTGTTTCGCTTGCTTTCAGTCTACTGTGCCGCTGCTCGTTCTCTGCGAACTCCTGATCCTGTGCTGACAGTATGGAACAGCGAGACCCCAGTAAACGTCAACACCTTCAAAAGGAGTCCAGATGTACAGAAAGGGACAGATGTAAGAACTCCAAGTCTGGGTCAAGGATGCTGGCTAATCGAAAGCACAAGTGAATGATCGTCCTACGGGGGGCTTGATGAACGAGCTGCAGACGCTGCCTGACCAGACACAGGGAACTAATGTGGCGAGTTTTGTTTACAACAGAGCTTCTCTGTGCCATGTGTTTCAGTACGATTTTGATTAAATTCATGCCAATGCCAACCCCAACAACGGAAATATACCAAGGCCAGAATCAAGCTTTATCAATCTGAAACCTGTTTGTGACATAATACCCAATGAAAACAAATCAATCTTGACAATGTACGTATCAACATAAATTGACTTTATGTGAGGTAATCCTTCCGTTTTCCATAACCAATCACTCAGTGCAAGGTTGTGGTGAGCATGAAGCTTATCTCACAAAGCTCTGGGTGCTAGGTTGGGGACAGTATTAATAAAGTCGTAATTTCAGCATGCTTAGAAACCAATTTTCATTGGTTTCTAAGCATGCAGGATCTTGTATGAGAAGCAAAGCTTTTTTTAATAACGTATTTATAGCCCTTCATTTTCAGCTTCAATTCCTTATGTGTCCTGTGAAAACCTGCTTCCAAGTTGACCCAATGGTCTTATTAAAAATATTAGCTTGACCCAAATCCAACGGGTCCTGATGAGTTTGGGTCATTTATCAAAGCTCCGCCTTTGAGCCGTGACGGCCCTTATTGTTCCAGTAATGATCTGACTGTGTATTGTTGCCACGTTTCGGGTCTCCGAGGGGGTGCTGAGGAGGTCACTTTCACTCCCAAACAATTCCTAGAGTCAGGCCTCACCGAGTAAAAAACAGATAGTCGCTGACTTGTTTTCCACTCTACGGAAAAGACGGCCTCTGTATCTAGTCCAAATCCACCTACAGCCGGACGGGCCTGGAGGATTACGGAGCGAAAGGTCGCCTGTTCTCAGCTCCAACTCCCCTGCTTCTCACTTTCCCATGTCATGGAGCACGCGGGAGTGTAAGAATCACAGTCAGCCACCAGGAGAGATGGAATGGAGATGAGGATGGTGGATTTACAGATGCAGGGAGAGGCTCCGCACTCACAGCTGGACGGCGCACACACTGTGATCACTTGTACTACGGTGAGAAGCTTATTTACGACTGCTAACACAGCTGTGATACTATTGTGTCAAACGGGCTCTCTGGATATATTTTAATACATCCCAGGGTCCTATTAAATTCAATAAAATTCAGATCCCACACACAAATTACAAGCCTGCCACCAGTTTTCACTGGTACTCAAAAAAGTACCACTCTGGTTTTCTGTCCACAAAACATTAATGATTTATCTGTTTCTTTCGAAAACCTTTACATTAATATTTTCAGCTTTTTCGGTTCAACTTGTCAGGTGGAGAGAGAGCAACAGAGAGCATAGTCATGTAATTAGTTTGTTTATTCTGCACAACCTGAAAATAAGTATAGGTAGACTGCAGTGGAACAAGCCAACATAACATTTGATATTGTTTTTGTATAAAGTGAACAAACTCTGATGGTAGAAGAATAACTTAAAATATACAACATCTAGAAAGTTAGAGACAGTATTTCTGAAAGTTACTTCCGCAACACTGATACCAGGTAGCAAAAAAAAAAAACAGAAGATACAGATTTTGACTGAAGCCACACTACTTATGCTTTAATTTTATGTAAAAGATTACATTTTATCATATCCAAACAATTTCTGTCACTGAGTATTACCTAAAGACACAGATTTTTCCGGATTTACAAGGATATATACGTGCGTTTTAAGACCCGCACTCTAACTGCAAGCAGTGAAGAGACATCTTGCTGGTGCTTTCTTTGTTACAGGCTGGCGATGGAACACTCAGGCTCTCTGATGGTGTGGAGGGCAGGCCCTTAGATGCTCTTACTTCCTGCCTTAACAGAGACACCAGCAGCGCCAAGGCGAGGACAAAAGGCAGGTAGGGGCTTGGCGCTCAAGGGCTAGTATTTTCAGTTTGGTTCATCAGCTCCTCGTCCTCCATGTGGCTGCCTCCATATCGAGTTCTGACCCATATCGAGAATGGCATTTGGCCCGACGATGACCAAACCGACAGAAAGCACGTCGGCATGCAAGTGAGCCACGTCCATCTTCCTGGTGGTCAGAGGTGAGGAAACGGCTTTATGGAGAGCAGGCTTCTGGGCATATTTCTGACATCTAGCATTTAATTATGGATCCATGTTTATGTTTATGTGATCCATTTGTTTTTGATAAACTTTTAAAGTTAAAAAAATGTGTTAAATTCAATCAATAAGTAGATTATAAAATTTGGACCTGCACTGTTACTCATTATTGTTAGAAACTGATCTCCAGTTTTACCCAATTTGCATAACCCATTTTGTAGGCCTAATTCTGTTTTTTTTTCTGTTAGTAATGTAAAGCATGTATAATAATAATTAAATATAATAAGTTCTTTTCTGGAAATATATTTAGAATGACAGAGAAGTGTCATAAAAGCTGATTATCGTAGAGCTGGGCAGTGAATTACTAACTTGTACATTCATTGTTTAGTTTTAGTTGGTGAAACTCCTTCGGTCAGCTGTTGTTAAACTAAGGTGTTGCAGCACAACATTTAGGTAAAATTCAGAATAATGCACAGTCAGGTACAATGAAGGCAACAAACGGGTTTATGAATGCAAATTCAAAGAATAAACAGAAAAAACAGGGAAAAAGGTTAAAACTTTCATACTTGTGCACTGACGTTGTTTTCCTGTCTGCGTGCATGGAAGTCCAGCCCAAAGCCTGTTAGATTTGCTCAAATTTATACAAAGGAAACAATCACGGAACAGGAAGTAAGTATAGTGGACATGATTGTGTCCACATGATAATTACATTTCTAATGGCATAAGACAGAATAGGGCTCAGTGTTTGTAACTCACTGCAGTGTGAATGTTTTTGGGAGGCAGCCCCTCTGAGGTAGTATGTAACCCCTCCCTTGGCCTGAAGTGCTTCATTATGTATATACTTCTGTTATTCAACAACCTCCCGGAAAGAAAGTCCCGGACCTGGTCTGTGCATCTATAAGAAAGATAAAAAAAAACCCTGAAATATGGCATAGCTGTGATGCTACAGTCTTGCATGTGAGGGTTTGTCTGTAACACAGTGGCTTCCGTTGCCCTACAGTGACTGGGTTAAGCATTTATGCATCCATTCTATTTAATGGACAGATAAATCTTAAACTAATGTTAAGCCCTGAGATGGGCTGGCCCCCCATCCTGGGTTGTTCCCTGACTTGCTCCCATTGCCGATGGGATAGGCTCCAGATTCCCCTGTAACCCTCAATAGGACAAGTGGGTTAAAAAAATTAATGGATGGTTAAGCCAAGCACAACCTCTAAATTGGAGTTTTGGGAGCTCAGAGCTAGTTTAAATATTTAAAAGAATGTTAAAATGGTTAGGTAAGAGTATTCCATGTTAAAAATCATAAAATTCAAAATGGTCCCTTGGTTTAATGAGCGCAGAATGCAGCTAATTAGCACCTTGCATCTTCCATAACGTTTTATCCCGTACAAGCCCTGGCTGAGCCTGAAATCGATGCCAGGAAGCACCGTGTAACAGATACCCTGGGCAGCCTGTCAGTCCATCACAGGAAGCACAGCTGCACAGTTGCACACTATGAACAGACTCACCGAACTGCATGTTCTCGAGATGCGAGCGGAAGCCCACACTAAACACAGAGTATCGAATCCACAGGCCCGGAGGTATGCGGCTACAGTGCTAACCACTAGCTATCTAGCCACTGCTGCCATTTAGTACTTACATTTTATACTAGTGATTATAATTAAGTGTGCTCTTTCCTTCATTTAAAAGCACAAAACCTCAGAATGACCCCAGGTCACCAGGCCCAAATCATCATATCATGCCCAGAACAATCGTGGGGGTCTCGTCTGACCAGGTAAGGGAAAAATGTAGGTTCTCTTTTTTATTGTCTGACAGGCATCAAGCTATATTTTTAACTATAACACTCTACCTGAGGGGGCACAAATAATGTAGGAGTACACTTACTCAGTGTATTAATTACCCAGAAACTAAGTGTTAGTTACGTATTGGTTAATCTATTTTATTGATTCAATTGTATGTTACATGCAGTTTATTTCACTGCAGTTTACTTTATTTGTTCATGATTTATGCTTGAGTAGTAAATGCGTAGTAAGTGCTTGAGTAGTGAATGAGTTACAAAGTTACCTGCACCCCCTCAAGTAACTTTAAACTTTATATTTAATTTGAGTGGAATTAAATTGTTGTTTTGTTTATATGTCCGTGAGTTTATTTTTAAAATAATCAGTGCAAAATGTGCATATGATTGTGTCCTTTGGAAGTAAAAGTTCTTTTTTATAATACAAATCATTATCTTATAAATTCTGAATCTATTAATGACTATTATTAATGACTACTAATAATGACTAGTGTACATACATGAGCATATCGCCTATTTTATGTTTTATTAGCTGGAATCAAGGCGCAGTGTGGGTTTTAGGAAGATATTATAACCTGGATTTTTTATTATATAATAATAAAATAATAATAATAATAATAATTGTTATTATTATTATTATATGTTTTATTCTACCAGAGGAAAAAGCCACTCCACATAATATTTAAAAGTTTTGTTTTATAATTATATACTTTATTATATATATTATATTTTTTAGTATACTAACAATGACACTGTATTAGTAGTCAGGGCCAGTGATATTGTTACTTTGCATTTTATTACATCAGAATAGGGTTATTAGACACCATGTGGAATTGCAGGGAAGGCCACAAGGGGGAAGGAGTGAGCTTGTCGATGTTTAAAAATGCACAATATTAGCCTACATAGAAACATAAGCTGTATCCTGCTCTGTGTGTGTATGTGTGTCTGTGCCAGGTGATGGCCTGTCCTTCTGGCCTGGCAGTTTACTGTCCTTGTGCTCTGTCTTATCTGGGATCAGCTCCACATTTCCTGCCACCTTTTACTGAATTCAGTGGTATGGATGGAAAGATTTTTCTTTTAGCTTGATTTATCCTGAAAATTAAGCATTATATGCTTAAGCGAAGTTGCATTTCATGCATTAGAGCACTGCAGGTGAGCTGGTGATGTTCAGCTGGCCTTAATTTTGCCGTCTCAGCTTGGGAACCCTGCTAATGATTCGCCCCGTCCTGCACAGGACAGGCCTTGGATCATACCAACCCAAAACAGGTGGGTATCTGTTGAAAATGTATAATGAAACTTCAGTAAGTTGTATTATTTTATCAGAGATATATCCTTTTTTTTAAAAAAAATCTAATAATAAAAAGTTGTAAGACGCCATGTTAGTGGGTCTAAAATTCCTCCTCAGTGTTGAGCGGTGCTGGGACTCCAGAGCAGAGCCTAAACTGAGGCTGCTTCCTGTAAAGAACGAGAGAGAGAGAAACGGAGAGAGAGAACGGGCAAGTAAGTCAGAGCAAGGGGAAAAGCCACTTTGGAGACTACAGGTTGGAGGTCCATCATACTCACCAAAAGGTCCAGTTTTAACCAAACTCCAAGTCGGGACAGTGACATTTTGGATCACCTGGAGGGAGACTGACGAAGGCTCTCGGCGTGCCAGTGTAAAATGAAGACAGTATTTCTCCTCTTCACCCTGTGCCTGACGGCCATGGCGGAGCAACGTGAGCAGATGTTCTGGTCTTATGTTCCTCATCGTTACTGTACAGTTGTTCTTATGGCAGAAAACCACCTTTCCATCTTTCATTTTTGATAAGTGACTGTTCAGCATATTGAAATATATAGTGTCCTTAACAAAAATGATTAACAAATATTTTGTTGTTACTGAGTATGCGTCAGGCGTATTTGCTGGTAACAGGGTGATCATGAGGTCGGGTTATTATTTATTTTGATTCTGTTTTGGTATTTTTCTTTTGTTTATAATGCATACGGTATTGATCAGTCAGAATGTATCGATATTTGCCAACTTCTCCAAGACTAAGGCATTAAATGAATGTAACAATGTGTTTTAAACGGTTGACAAATAGCTGATCAGTGTTTAGACAGTTGTACTGGAATAATTGCATTCTTTTGTCTCATCTTATTTTTCTCTAGCTGTTGGCAGTGTAGATTTCTGGGCTAATGAAATTACCATGGTGTGTCCATATGATAATGGAGCTTGGAAAGATCATTCCGAACCAAAAAAAAAAATAGAATTTACACCAAGCATGGAAAAAACATACACTTGCCAATCTCTTTCTGAAGAAAAATATATGTTTTATATTAAAGGATATGGTGAGTATATCAATTTTTTATTAAATCATCTGATCTTTAATGTAGGCTAGATTGCATTTACAATAGAGTATTACAGTAAAGAACAATGACAGCCACGCAGAACTTACCATCCTGTTTTTTTCTGTCTAATTCCACCTTTTTGTGTCCGTGTCATGAATCATGTTTTATTTACGTTGCCCATAACCTCAAACCCCTTCCCTCTTCCACCTGCCCCCGTTCCTTGTCTATCCCAATCTCTGCCCTCCTCACGCCCCCTCTCCATGTTCTAGCGTGTTCTAATTGCTATGAGCTGGATGGAACCCTGGTGATTGGCCTTATATTTGGGGACCTGCTGGTAACCGGTGGAATTGTCATCGTCATTTACCACTTGGCCCAGAAGAAGTCGAGGTCATCGCCTGCTTCAGGTAAGACCACCATCGGGACCAACCGGACTTATCAGTCAATATGCATTACAGAGGTGAACAGATGAAACTGTTCCTTTGTGTTGCTGTCATTTAGCTGTTGCACGTCCTGGACCGCGAGGTGGACAGCGTGGCCCCGCGGTGCCTAACCGTGACTATGAGGTACGCTCATGCGCCCGTCTATCTGTCCATGTGTTCACTGTATGGAACGATAGACATCCATATTAGTCAATATATACATTCGTAAGTATCGTGCGTTCTTTCGCAGACAGGCACTTCACTAAAACCCAGAAGCCCTTGAAACTTAACGGAAAAAAAAAGGCATACTAAAAATCATATTAAACTGAATTAAACTATACAATCTAATAAATGATTCAAGTTTGGCATAAAGTAGCTGTGATATACTGTTAAGGCATTATCTCATCACACAGAACAGCAGCCTTAATGTTGCGATAAGCGGGCAAATTGAAAAAATAAAAAGAATTTACCTTACAATTTAGATCAAAATATATTCACAAAAAATATATTTTTCACAAATACATTAAATTTCATTTCACAGAATTAATTATTTCAGCAGTGGAACTGGTGGTATATTTGTGCAACCAAATTGAATTTAACTTTTGAATTTTAATGTTGTTTTGCATTGTTTACATTTTTTTATGTTAATTCCTATTCAAGTATGACTTGATTCAGCCCTCTGAATTAATCCCATTTTGAATAATACTCATAACACTCAAATTAATGATAAAATTAAGAAGACAAAATTAATCAAGACAAATGGACCTTCTCACGTCTCACAATGACCAGAGTCACAAACTTCAGAAGTTATAAGTTTGAGGAGATTTGGACTTTGCACTTTGATTGTAAAATGTGCGAATAAATGTTTCCTTCTATTCTAGGTTTTGAACCCTAGAACCAGAGATGCTACGTACGCTGTCGCTGGGGTGAACCGGACCGGCTAGACTGCGTTCCACACAGTTCTACTCCTTTTATTTCTTCTAATCTGGAGTCATTGCCCATTAGCTACCAGCTGAGTCTCCATCTTGGCCGGCAGGATCGGCAAGGCCGGAGCGGCAGTACTCAGCTCATCACCCAACTTTGGAAATAACATTGATTCTCTTATTGCTGATGCTTTGTCATATTTGTCACTTCTTGTAGCAGGCCAGGTATTTTGTTTAATTTCTTGAAGTAAAAAAAAAATGACCTCGGTTTATTCCATGAAAATTGTTGAGAAATCGCAGTCCAGAAAAAAAATTCCTTTCATTGATTTTAATTGAAAGTAATTAAAATGGTGGAAATATTCAATTAAATCATCATGACTAAATCTGTAGGATTTGAATTTACGTGAATCAATTATGTAAAAATTACACTTATGATTGAATATGTGCTACAGTTTTATGTTATAACTAATATGCAAAAGAAAACATTTGCGTCGCAATCAGCACCTGGGTAAAAAAAAATTGACCATTCAATACAATTCATAAAATGCCTAATATGCACAAAATACCATGAAAATGACCTTGTTGCGTTTGTCTGTGCCCACTTACAGAATATTTAAAATCTTAATTTCACTTTACTAGAATTGTTAAAATGTTTACGTTTTTAAATATGTTTAATTTGTTACGTATGAACTGCTGAACTTCTTGACATATTCGGCGTTGCTTTTCCATATTGCATGCAGTTAGAACTGCTTTTAGTCTATTAAGAAATGAGCTCGTATGAAAAATAGCCGGCATTATCTGCTTACTTTCAACTGAAAATGTTGTTTTATCTTGCAGCAGTCGACAAGCTTGTGTAATACTGTGGGTGCTGAACCATTCATAAAAATAGAGCTATGTAAACATCCTGTTGTCATAATTTCCTTTCAAAATTATGTTTTTTTTTCTTTCTTGGCAGTCTTGAAATTGCATGATCAGAGGAAAATATGCTCTAGGGCCTGGTGTCGTTAATCAGAATGATCTTAATGTGTGGAAACACGCAGTAAGTGGCAATATTCTTTGTGAAGGTCAAACACATCTTAATGCCAGCCTGTAAGAAAAAAAGATGATTAAAAACAGAAAAAGTGTCATCTCTTCTGCACATAGTGGTTCTGTGGACAAGGTTTTTATTTAAAAAGCATCAGAGCATAATTGCAAAGAATTTTACTGATACTGATGTACAGAGCTGGGCATATTTTTATTTATAATTTAGGTTAATTAGTACATTTACCTGTTGATGTATACTCACCAAATTCTATTACAGTTTCCTAAAATCATGTGTGTGCCCAAAAGTACGGTGCTTTCACGTAAGACTAGTTACTGAGTTACATCTTATTCAAACTGCTTTTCCTAGTTTAAGTGTCCTGGAGCCTACCCCCAGTGATACAGCATACACCCGGGACGGGATACCAGTCCATTATAGGGCACGTACACGCTAAGCATGCACTCTGATGGTAATACATTATTTGGACATATTTATTACCCTGAAAATTTCAGCTGTATGACTGACTTGTGCATGTTTTTTTCAAATCAATTCATATTACTGTGGGTTGCCACGACATATAAGTGCCCCTTCTGTTTGAAACACAGGACTGTGATATCTCTAATTAGTCGTTTCATTTACTACAAATAATTCAAATTCGATCAATATATTCTATAGTCGACCCAGCAAGCTGGCACACAGCAGGCAGTGGGCTGAGAGCTGACCTTTCCCGGCTTCACTCTGGGAAACTCGCATTTTCGACTGTATATGTTAATTCCTTCCATTAAAAAAAGAGTGAAAATACTGAGAGAAAAAAAAAAATTATTTTACCTTGTATTACTGTTAATATTACCGTGTAATTATTGTTGTACAGTAGTCATTACAGTAGCAAATCAGTAATATTAACATCAACAATCGTGAATGCCACATTATTGGAAATTAAGATTATTTCCTTCAAGCATATCTTTAGTTTTTATTACATAACACTGCTTCAGTACAATAAGAGGTATCAGTAACCCCAGAAGAGAGCTGATGGCCAGAAGCTGCTGGGAAACAGAGTTAGCACTCGTGAGTTTCATAATGAATAGTCGCCATAGTGATACAAATTCAGAGGATAAACATTATTAAATGTCAGTCCCGTTTGTTGTTTTTGACAAAGGTGTTGATTTGGGTATGGACGGTAGGAACATGTACATGAACCAATATCGTGGGAGTACTGTGTGTGTTTGGGGGGGCCGAGGGTTCAAGGCTGACTTGCTCCCTATCAATGCTGAAACCAGGCCTGCACCCTTATTTTTAAGATAAGGCCGCCAATGAGCGAAAGCCAGGCTTCCTCAGCCTATGTTACAGCGTTGAGAACGCTCCAATTATGTACTTTCCTTTATTTCCAAAACTCTCAAAATCCAAACAGTACTTACTTACAAACGTATCCCTTCCACGTATCTCATAGACTGAGTGAGTTTTGGAAATCTGCAATTACACACTCACGGTCTGTTCAGACAGTACAACAAGCCGATCTTCTATAACTGCTTCAATTTAATAAACAATAATCAGTCATTTCCTTTGCCTTTAACGCCATTGCTCATTGGTAAATTATGCCTGCAAATCATCTGATGATAAGACCATATAGCAATATGGCAGAGTAACTCAGAGAGTTACTACTTTCTGCTTATAGCTGTAAGATTGGGAGTTCCAGTCCCACCCCTGCTCCGTACATCTGCACGCTCTCCCTCCAGCGAGGTGCAGATGGGCTATTCGGTGTCTTTGTTACCCACAATGTGGTCACACACCCTGCAGTACACTGGTATCCAGTCCTGGGTTTTGACAATATAAACTTGTCACCTAGACGGCAAAGTGGCCAAAAAAGGCTTAATTCGCGTTATCGTTACTATATGGGAACCTAGCCACAGAAAAAGCAGTGAGATGGGTGATTAAAAAAAAATAATAATGTGATATTTGGTGAAACCAGTGAGCCACCAAAATAAGATGGGGTTTCCTTAAATTTGCTAAGTGGGGGGTGGCAATGATAAATCTTACCGGTTGGCTGGTAGAGACAGTGAAAGTTTTTGTTGGGCTAATGGGCTGATGGTTAAACTTTTTGACAAGAGTACTCTGGTTTGGTCACGTCAACTCCTGAGGTGGGACCAGGACTTGGAGTAACACTTGGTCCTGGACATCAGAGGGGGGGACTCGCTACAATAAATTTTGCAGATAGACTGAGGGGGTCTTCAACATTCAATTTTGGCAACCCACAAACCCATTGACCCACCAGGAAAGTGACTGGTATACCAGGTGGCCAGTCCGGCTCTGGATTGTACTATGGGCTTAAAAAAAGGCAAACAGTGCTACCTGAGACATGTGCATTAGACAGGCTCACAGCCCAGATGCTGATCCAGTTTCACATTTTGTTGGCATGCAGACATGAGGCACTAATGCATGTGTGAAATGTGTGAAATGTGCATGTGTGCATGCCTCCAGGAATGCCTGCCTCTGCGCATGCAAAATGTATGGGCTTAGTGCATGTGTTTCAAGTATGTCTCGTGGCGGGGGGGGGGAGGTTTGCTCTAAACCTGCCTGAGAAACCACATCTTGTTTCAGGAAGAAACGGCAGCCTTAATGCAGCTCGGAGTGGCGGAAAGCGCGGAGAACTTCCTCGTTATCAGCACTATCTGTTTGAAGGGGGGTGACTGGGCTGGGGGCCATGTCTGCTACAGGGTGGCTAAGAATAAGACTTGCCAGGTTTAGATGTTTCACTAAAATATTTTACCAGCTACCTGCCCTCATGAGTAAAATGCGTGTACTAACCAGTAACGTTTTAATGTCGCACCCTAAGGAATTCCCCAGTGTATTAGTCTGCAGGTTGTTTCTTCATGGTCCTCATTCATATTAACTATTACTCTTTATTTTATGAGCCATAAGGTGTCTGTGCAGCATAGTATTTTTCTTTTAAACTGATCTTTTAACAAATCAATCAAATGTTGCTGTTTAGTTTCACTTTCGCTATGTCAGCTATTAATAGGGCATAACAAAAATGTGACATTTGTGCAGATTCCATCCATAATAAGAGCTCAGTGGCACCATGCTTTCTATATATTTGGTAATACATAACATTTCCAATACTTGCGCAAGACAGGCACACCCCAGCTCCATTGTACGTACTGTGCCCAGAGCTGGATTGGGATTAGGAAGTAAGGGGGGGGAGGGGGGTAACTCCATCAGCCCGCTATGAAGCTGGTCAGTTCAGCCCTGACTGGACCTATTACGCATATCTGCATTATTCATTTAAAACATCTACATGCAGCTTTTCTCAAATACGTTGTGGAAATTGTGCAAAATATTTGGCATATCATTAATATAATTCAGGGTCATGGGGTTAGTAAGTGTAAGGGCAGTAGGACGCCCTGGACGCGATGCTAACCCAACGCAGGGCATGTGCACACACACACACACGCACAATTTGATAGCGTGGGCTAATACAATGTCTTTAAAGAGCAGGAAGAAAGCCACGTGCATAAACGTGAACTTTACACACGTAGAGCGGCGACAAGCTTGCAGACCCTGGCGCTAGGGGTGGGGGGGCCGCAGTGCTGCACTCAGAGCCTCCGTAAAAACGCTTTAAAGCTTTTCCTTTTATCTTTTCCTTTAGAAACTTTGCTACGTACCTCTTGTGTGTGCACCCCCTTGCCGACACTAGCGCACTACGGGCCG
>JAODKM010000035.1:8576554-8593876 GCA_026780845.1 Petrocephalus sullivani | reverse complement strand
ATAGAACAAAGGGGGGGGGGGGGTTGTCAGGGATACGATGTACTGATGCAGGAAGGGGAGGATGAAGTGGCCAGATGTTGGGCGCGCAGGTGAATGAAGGCTGAATGAGGGCTGGTGTGCCTGCGGGGCCCACGGGGGAGCCGGAGATGGGGGGGTGAGGCCGCTGTGCCGGGAAGGAGGTGGGGGGACGAGACCGGGCACCGATGATGGTGCGGAGGGGGAAAGTGAAGTCATAGAGACAACGATGGACCCTACGCAGAAGGAACCCAGCTGAGACCCGGTGGCCATGGCCATTTTCCAGCAAAGAATGAAATACTAAGAATAAAACTCCATATAATAAGACCTCCATCAAACCTGAGGATTAGTCAACACTTCCCACCCCAGGAATGGTATCCAAAACCAAACCAACAGCGCCCAGAATGCAACAGGCCAAGAAACCCTGGAATGACCGAATAACCCCTACGCCCCCCCCCCACCCCCCACATTAGCTCCGCCTTCACAGCCACACGGTGATTAATGACCAAGAAGCTGAGCGCTCGCCATTTGGCTTGGCCACTTTCCCCGCCTAATTAAACAGAATCTACGTTGCAGATGGACCGCCACATCTGGTCAGCTCAAACCTCATACGACTTCTTAAAGCGCCCCTTAAGGATCACGTCACAGGCATAATATACGACGCCAGAGACACCGGACACATGCCCTGGCCCTGTGCTGAGTAGGGTTGAACGATGTTAAGAAAATATCGAATAACGATTTATCTGACAGATATTGCCATTGTGATTTGATTTGATTTTTTTTTAACTCAGTTCAGTATTCACTATATAATGTACACTAAGAGCAGTTTCTAAACAATCTGAACTTTTTACCGATCATATAATTGGTGTGATTGCTGTTACCAAATTATGCCACATCCTTTTCAGCAAAATTTACTATAAGTTTAAGGCAAAACAGCTTACAATTATTTTACAGCCACTTATTTGGCAAAAATCTTCCGGGTCGCTAGCGAACACGGTAAAGTGATTGTATTTTGCATTGTTTCTAAACAATCTGAACTTTTTACCAAGTTTCGCTCTCAACTGCATATTTGTGCGTGTGTGTTTCTCAAAGGAGAGCGAGATGAGAGGCCAAAAAAAAAAAAAAAAGTATTTCAAATGTACTTGTACTTCTGAAAATAACAAATAAAAAGCATCATCGTCGTCGTCATGGTCTTCTCAACACCACAAACTCCATTCAACAAACCCGTTTGTTAACAGCGGCCCTGAGAGACGGGAGCCAGTAGCTTAGCCTCTTGTTCACCATGGATAATATTCTCATCTCATTCTCATGCTGCCTGATCCATCAAAGCCCGGATGCATCAGTTTTCAGTGTGTCCACGTCAACTTGGAGAACACTTCATTAGCACCACTCACGCCCCACCGCACGCGTCACTGTCACATGCAGCTCTCTTCCCCAGTGCAAATCCTCTCAAAAAAAAAAAAGGAATCTTTCACTCTCCAGATTCAAAAACCAGCAAGTCAATCACGCCGGTCACAGTCCGGTCCGACCCGGGTCCGCCGTGAAGGTACAGGGTGTCATACGCGAAATCCAAATCACAATGCGTTTCCCATCGCTTTGATTTTTTCGAACAAGAACATCTCCAGCGAGCTCTGTATCAGGCAGGTCCATCAACAGAGTAATCTCTTTTTTTTTTTTTCCTCTTGTGCGCGCATGTGTCATATGACAGGAACTGCAAGGTCACAGGAAATGCAAGATAATCAATAACGCCCAGCGGTGTAGGCGAGGAGTCAGTAATGCCGAGGTGTCCTTAGCGGAAACTCCAGCCTCGCATCCAATCAGCCACCTGTGGTGAAGAACACACGGGGAGGACAAGTACCTGGATGCTGGGAAGGTATGGGAGAGAAATTACTTTTACACCCGTGCCGACTTCAGCTGCCGGCGACTGCTAGCATTAAACCCTGAGCGGCGGGCCCCCTCAGCCACCTCACCTAGAAATATAGGTTAGAAAGGACAGGGTCATTAGCAAACGCGCTAATCTTGTTTTGAGTTAGATACATAGTACTTAGGGAGTCTGACTCACATGGCCACTGTAATGACTCAGCCCAGCACGCGCGCGGGCTTGTTCAAAGGGGGGTTTGAAATATACGGGGGGGTATTCGCCACGGGCTGTACGCAGGACCACTTTGTATCAGGCTCCTCCCATTCCAGGTGGACGATGGCAGCCGCATGGAGCCCAGGCGAGTTTAACGGGGAAAGAGGCAGCGGCGTCATCGGGGGGTCGGGGGGGGGGGCACGTGATCCTCCCCCCCCGCAACTCTGCTTATCGTCGTAAGCTTCTGACAACGAGATAGCCAGTATTTTATTGTTTCCTATCTGACCAGCCAGCAGAACCAGGAAGGCCTTCGGCACGGGGGGGTGACTTAAATAATAAGCTAGAGACACAAAAAAATGATTTACCAAATGCAGCCTAACTTTGGCATGAGGAGGGGGCGGAGCTTATATGGTCAATACGGTCTTTGGACGAAATCTGAACAGCTGTGCCTGTAAAGATGGAATCACGCCCCCTGCAGGTCGGCCGGCTCTCCCGGCTCTCGCTTCGGCAGCAGGACGTGGGCGTGCACCGCTTTCTGGCTACGAGTAAAACCCTCTTATTGGATCCGGTATCGCCATGTGGGATCCCGTTGAGGGAGACAAGGGACCACCCCGGGCCGCCCCTGAAGCCCCCCTCCGTCCGGCAACTTCCGCTCTTGTTGACAAAACAACGGTAGAATGTTCCAGATAAGACGCCGGGGCGGACAGAGTCATGGCACTCAGAGGGAAAGCACGCCACGAGCAGACAGAGAAGTGCCAGTCGGTGCACTTGGATTGGTTTGTTTTTCGCCAGGAGGGAGAGGGAGAGTGTGCAAAGTGGGCACGCGTGGGCGTACATCCGTGTGAGCACTAGGCGTGTGCCCACCGGTGCCAGTTAGCGGCCGCGCTCGTGTGGGCTGCCGCTCAATCTCTGCCGCATGGCGATTCCCTCTCCCGCGCTGTTCCGGCCAGACAAAAAAAAAATTAATAAATCAGCCCCCTTATGTCAGAAAAGCGAGAATTAAAATCTGTACCTGCAGATTCTGCTTCTGACTACTGACCACGAGAGAAAACCCCCAGTGGTTCTGCAGTCTCAGAGCCAGAGTGTGGAAACCCAACTGACGACCAGTTCAAAGTTCAATCAAGCAGCACCCTTGGTGAATTTACAGTTGGGGGGGGTCAAACTTCATGGATTTCAGCAATTTAGCAAAGATACTGAAAAATGGGGAAGAACCCAATTACACTTGTGATAACCCCCCCCTTACAAGACAAAAAAAAGCTTTTACCAAGCAATCTGCAGCCTGAAGTAGCACCTCCCCCTGTGCTGGAGCCTCGGCGGAGCCCTGAGTGTCCGCGGAGCCCGCGGATCTCCAATGAAGGGCATCCGGCCCCTTTTGTAATCCCACCGCCGCCACCATTTCGCTCGCGGTTTCATTTTCAAAACAGATCCATCTTCAGAACCAGCTTGCTGGGAAAACAACATGACAGCCCGAAGCGGCTCGATGCCGTACCTCACGTCCTTATGCTACATTGGGGTCTTTCAAAGGCACAAAATACAACAACCAGTCCACAAATCCATCCATCCAATCGTGCAAACACTTATGCTAGCTTCGGGGATAGCTGCCAAAAGAGATCGTCAGCCATAACCAGCACGCTAAACAATCAGACTGAAAAAAAATGGAGACACAGTGGAATGTAAACAGACATCTGATAAAAACCACTGCCAATAACTCCGCCATACTCTCACTTTAAAACAACTTGTTTGGGGGAAAAGTACTGACTAGACAGATTAGACTGCGCACTAAACTAAAAGAGGAATGCCCAAAAAACACCAACACAGGCAAAGTCGCAGTGATAAAAATCTATATAGGCTTTAAAAATAATTATTATAATCAAAAACGCAAAGAAGTTCGAGTAGCCATCACAACACCACTGTGTGATTTTACAATTGGCAAAAAACGGCACTAAGAGTCACTGATTCTGGTATATCGAAGATCAAAGAAGAAGAATTATACTTTATTGATCCCCGTGGGGAAATTGACTTTTCACCTCCCCCAACCTTGCTCTCCATGAGAGTAAGCTTGGCCTTGAAGGGCAGCCACTTGTGCAGCGCCCAGGGAGCTGGGGGTTAAGGGCCTTGCGCAAGGGCCCTGCTCAAGGGCCCACAGACGGCCAGAGGCTGGGCTTGAACCGGTGACCTTCCGATTACAGGCACAGAGCTTAACCTGCTGAGCCATACTCTGCCCCAATGCGTGTATGTAGACGATGTAAAGCAAATGTGTGTATGTAAACAATTCCACTTTGCAGTGTCACTGGGACGTCACCGCCCTGCTGAGGATACCCGCCCCCAGAAGGACCAGTGGTGGCCTAATGGTTAGGGAAGCGCACTTGTAATCAAAAGCTTGCTGGTTTGAAACCCCCACCAACAAGGTACTGCTCCCGGGCGCTGAACTAGCTGCCCACTGCTATGCCACAATGTCACACAAGGGTTAAATGCAGAGGACACATTTTGTTGTGGTGTGACAAATAATCACTTTCACCTTCAGGTGGGGGGGGGAAGGGGGTGGTGTCTGGAGTTGTCCAACTCTCACTGCCTGTCCGCTTCATCGCTATCACAAATCAAGGAAAGATAGAGGAAGGGGGAGAGCAGAAAAAAAACAACAGCAGTGCACCTCCAACACCAACAAGCCACGACTCGCCAAATCTCAGCCTTTAAGATGATACCCGTCTGGTCTTGGAGACAGTTAAGCTATGGGGCTGCTGGGGAGGTGGGGGGGTCGATATCGATGTATGGAATGACAAGGTGGCTCTCAATGTCAGCGGTCTGCCGCTACGCCTCTCCTTAGCAGATCACTTACATCGCGGTGACTTCCAGTGCTTCTGTTCTACCCATCAGCCATTTCTGTCAGTTTAATTCAGACTAAGCACCTTGGTCAAGGGCAGGACTGCAGAGGACTGAAAGCCTTCGGGTCCCAAGTGCTGAAGCCCCAGTGCTCGTCATGACTCCGGCTCTGATGTGTCAATACTTTAACAACAAAGGTGCTCTTATAAAAGAGCAGCTCTCGCAGTTTTGTGGATCTAGCTTACATCTCCTATCCTCCTTCAATGGGCGGCAGTGAGTTGCACTATTGCCTCACACCTCGAGTACTGAGAGTTCGTATCCTTGATTCCTTCATGTAGTCCAGATACCTCCTACAGCCCAAAGGCAAATTTCTGCCAATGAAATTGCCCATAGCATGTGTCCTATGATCCAGTGTCCCACTTTGGGTTCAATGCCCAATGCCCCCGTCAACCCTGTACTGGGTAAGATATGGTCAAAAGATGGACCTCCAGAGATACCTCACAAAGCAGTCAGTTCAAGAATTAATGTACAATAAGTTCTCTCACATTCAGCATGTATGGGAGCAGACGATCTACGTATCCAAGCAACACAAAAAGATATTCAAACATAGAAACCACTCCTGCAATTTTCTTATCAACAATATCATACTGACGTGTAATTAATTGCTCGTCTTTATTCTGGTGATCTGAGCCATTTATAGGAAGAAGCAACACGTGGATCTGCAGTTACACAAGAGACCAGAACTGGACTTTGGATTTGCGTAAGCGACGGCAAAACAGCGGCCATTATAACCTGCGGCCGTGTCAGATACTGGCACTCCAAAGCGAAGGGGCTGGTCAAGGAACGAAAAACGGTAATTCACGCTCAAAAAATGTCTATGAATTTGAATAAAACTGCTAATGAATGCTTAAGTCTCATTATATATGTATGTATGCATCAATCCATGTTTGCATGCATATGTAGTATGGTACTGCTCAGGCCTCCGTTGCTAGCACCCTCCAAACACTTATCCAGTACAGGTTTGGAGGGGGGGGTGGTGAAGCAAGGGGGGGGGGTGGAGCAGAGCAGGGGACATCCTGCCTGGATGGGCTGCCAGTCCACAGGATGCACACACACACTCTCACACGCTCATCAGAAAAAATTTGAAAACCTAATAGCACTGAACCAAAAAAAAGCTTCAAATCCGTATACAACCAAATGAAAAACGACAAAACGTGAACGGATTTCCCCCCCCCCAAATTCACCACATGGCCCCGATAAAACACATATTTGTGATTGTCTTAGAAAACCTCAAAGAGAAAAGGTAACAGAAGCCACCGATGACTCGTTCTTATCAATCCCGTTGTCCTCGATCTTCTGTCAGTTACGAGTCATCGCTCCTCACACACACACACTCACAAACGGTGCCATGTCACTGGAACACGGCATTCCGCGACTTCTCCCCGCGATCGCCACCCCTGCCTGCGAGCTGCTGATGACTGTCCCCCTCTCAGCCCGACACTACAGCCTGTGACCCGCGTGCGGCATAAGTGGCGACGTCACCATCGCACTCCAACCCCTGCTCGGCAAACACCTTTATCTTGCTGACCAAATAAGGCCGAGCGCATCGCCGGCCAGCTCGCTGGGGCTAAAACACAAACCGTGCGAGCAAGGAAGCCGGACGCGTTCCTAATTTCTGCAAGGGAGCCGACCCTCCGCGTCGTCTCCGTCGCGGGGACCGTGTGGCAGCCGGTTATGGTTGGCGGTGAGGAGCCCCCTACTGCTTCCCCCGACTTTGCGGGTGTTAGTGATACAGCGTCGTCTGTTCGCCCCACTGGGACGTAGTGGAACATACCACTATTTGGCACACCAGGTGGCTCCGCAGCTAACCTCCATCTAATACTGCCACCCCCACCGCACCGCCAGCGTCAAAGACCAACAGCCAAAGCCCTTGGCTCACAGGTCTATTAGCTTAAAGAATCCCAGCCCACGTTGAGAGAAGCTGACCTCCGGTGCTACTAAGCTGTGGGGAGCAGAGGCAAGTGCTGGCAACCTCTGCTGGCACACGAGCCGTACGGAAGATGAAGTGAGGCACTGGAGATGTGACTGGTAATCTCCTGGTTTTTCCTTCATTGAGCCGATTTCCAAGTGTGCATCACTGCTGAGACTCAAATTTAACTGTTTCCCTAACAAATAAGATAAATATTTGGGTGTCTGACAGCTTTGCCTGTGTGTGACAGAAGGGGGGGGGGGGGGTTTGTATACCGTTGGACAAGACATCAGTGCAGGTTACATTGCGTACATCTACGTGCTTGAACCTTAGACGACTGCGAGTGTCTGTAACAAATGCGCAGCCCAAATATTGATATAACGACATGAATACTGCTCAATTTCAGCAGTGAATCTGCCTACAAACGCCCACACTATGCAAAAACACAGGCGAACTCGCATGGGCACATCAATATCAATAAAGGCTGACACACAGGCACCGGCGGGACGCACACGGCAAAGAACGCTCCAACTCCCCCCTCACTCACTCACTCACTCACTCACTCATTCATCTGCCTGGTGTGCAACCTCTCGCTCGCCCTGTCTCTCTCTCTCTCACACACACACACACACACGCAATCTCATACACACATACAATGTTACACACACACAATCTCATACACACATACAATGTCACACACACACATGCAATCTCATACACACACATACAATGTCACACACACACAGACACGCAATCTTATTCACACAAACAATGTTACACACACAGACATACAATCACACACACGTTACACGCATACACACATATACATACATAGTCACACACACACACACACACACATATATACAATGTCACATGCATACACACACATACATACAGTCACACACAATCTTACACACATATATACGATGACACACACAATCTCTCACACACAGACATACAATCACATACATACACACACACACACACACACACACACACACACAGAGTTACGCGCACAGGCGCGCTCACGAATCACAGACACCTAACAACAATCTCGACAAACGACGGAAACGCTGACCCCAGTTACACACACACACACACACAGACAGACAGACACACACACACACACAGACACACACACACAGACAGACACACACACACAGACAGACACACACACACACACAGACACACACACACAGACAGACACACACACACACACACTCCTTCAGCGGCGCCCCGCAGACCCTCGCCTGCGACCCCGGGCCCCGGCCGTACGCACCGGCACGCCGCGCTGCCCTAGCGGCGCCGGGCCCCGCAGTCCCGCTCGCCGCCCCTAACACTCGCTAAAACGGCGCCAAAGCGCCGGGCCGGGAATCGCATTCCGCCTCAAAGCGGCGCCTCTTATGTATTTATCCGGGCAGCGCGTTCGGGTCCCGGCCGGAGCCTCCGCAGGACGCCCCCCTCGCCGGGCTCCCGGTACCCTCCTCCACTTCCCATCCACCCGCGGCTGACATGTCAGCGATCCGGCCGCCCCGCCGGGGCCCGCCGGGGCTCCGGCTCCGCCGCCACCTCTCGGCTCCCACCCCCGCGACCAGACCGGCCGCCCGGAGCCCCTCTGCCCGGCCGGCAGGCCCGACGAGCAGAAAGACGGGGCGCCGACGCGGCGGGCAGCCGCAGCGGGACTCCGGAGCGATGACAGGCCGGATGTGAGCGGCTCCGGCGGCCCCGCAGCGCCGCCCGTACCTTCGCCTTGGTAATGATGTGTGTGGCCAGTTTGACCACCGCGAAGTTCCCCTTCCCGATGGTCCGCTCCATCTCATAGAAGCCCACTTGGACCGGGGGGGGCCTGCTGAGCTGGAGGTGGCTGGATCCGGTGATGCAGCCGGGAGTCGCGGCGGGGCGATGGTGGCTGATCCCGCCGGAGGTCTGTGCCCGGCCCTGGGCACCCATGCTGGCGGGGGCTGGTCGAGTCGAGTGCGTAATCCCGGCCGCCGCGGATCCAGCAGCACCTCCGCTCGACACAGCCGCCATCTTCTCGCCTCTCTGCGGGAACAACAAGCAGCCTTGCGGAGCGCGCAGCGCGGGCACGCCCCCGCCCTGCGTCACCGCGCGAAGGCTGTCCGGAGCGCCCTCTCCAGGATGTATCTATGGCAACCGCAAGCGTAACAATGACTTCATTGGGCCTGAACGCATATTGGGGTTGCCTTGGCAACCAAACTGTACCGTGAGACCAGCGAGACGAACATTGTCCTGCCATGACAACAGCAATATTCCAGCCTGTTCGCCTCTTACCACTATTTATTACAACCTTGGTATTTCACTGCCTCGCTCTCCCCGCGTTCTCTCCCTAGGGGAGGCACCATGCCGCTAGGAATTCTCGACTACTGGGATTGTGCGTCTCAAGAACGCGCAGAAAAAGCAGTGGAAACCGTTGAGATGCCATGCAGACGCAGTGCCTGTCTATGAGTAGGACAGAAAGCACCGATCGGTCCAATCCAATTGACAAAGATGTAACTGAAAACAATACCAAAGCGGTTTGGGCCAATAACGTACCCGATTATTATCTTTACATTAGAAGCAGTTCCAAGGTCCTTGCTGTTAAGTAACACCGATAGTAGTCCTTCCTCGCCGTTTGCGTATTTAATAAGTAAATGGTACTAAGTGCTAACTGGATGCCATACGGTATTTTGCTCCATTGCACAAACAAATCGCATGTTTGTGTGTAATGTATATCCCATGTTTCCAATCCATAAAACAAATGTAAGATGCCGTTTAATATTTTACAATCTCTGCAGTTTTCAAATGCCACTAATAGCATTAAAAACAGTCGTCATATTAAGAGTGAGATTAAGATGGAATTTGATCCCAGGGGGGAATTCTGAAATAATACATAGAATTTTAGAAATTCGGAAATAACCAGCATATGACAGTTTACCAGTGTGAGATTACTTAGTGCAGTTACCTTTCACGTAGTACTTACTCAGAAAGAAGGGTGATTTTTAAATCTATATTATCAATAGTCTTTTATCTATATTAAGTATGTAGCGTTTACAGAGAGGGAGATTTTATGAAAATGTGTTGCATAAAAAGTCAACATATCAGAGTATAAGTCTACAATTTTTCAGGGAAAATTTTTACCTTTGGCTATTCAAGGTTTCAGTTTGAGATACTGAATAGCTATCACATCCTTTTCGTTACATCCGAACCCTCCCCTGCCTCATGAGAAAATGATACAATGTAATTAGTGACGTCATCAACCGCATGTCACTAATACATGGTTTGATTCTTACTTATTCATATTCCCGGGTTTCACATACGATCTTCTTCAGGTACCATCCCTGATATATGTCATGCCATCATGTTTTGTAATAAAATGCATCACCCAAGAAGAGTCGTGTGTTTTTTTATTCACTCTGTTTGCTTTCTCCTCTTAACCAAGGCCATTTTCATTCACTCCTGCTATGCTTATAAGCTGTGTTTGTACTGGGATCGGGATAAGGTGCAATTCATTTGTGCCCTGATAAGTGTATTTCACTTTCTCTGTGCTCCAGTACATTAATGTAAAATGTACATTAAATATATATATATTTTGCATACGTGAAACACAATGGAATTGTTTACACTAAACAAGATGCGTTATATATTGAATAATTATTATTAGCTAGCCTATAACTGAGATGCATCTGCATGCATCGTCTCAACAAACAAAAATACTACTAATAATACTAAGCTCTACACTGCTGTTAGCAACCTCTCTTTTGTACCGAGCCCATACTCATCACTCTGCCCTGTCATTTATTTATTATTATTTATTGCTAAATCTGACATACTGCACCAGCATTCTCTGTTCTTCTACCCACTGCACCATTTTATATTATTTCGCTCCTCCAAATACCACTTTGCCGACTCGTGTTGAATGTTGCGTTATATGTTGCAAGATATGTTTTCAGCTAAGTCGTAGTAGGTAATATTTTGCACTAAATAAATATTGTACTGTAACGTTACACTGTCCTGTTCATTGTAGTCTGTTGAGAAGTCCATCAGGAAGAATTTGGTTGTCCTTTGTACACTGTACTTGTACATATGACAATAAAGCTTTGAATCTTGAATCTAATAAAAACAATGCATAACGTGGATATTTTGTCCTGAAAGCTGCACACACACAACATTTTATGAATCAGCTAATTTTTTCCTTTTGATGACATTCAAATGAATCTTAAATTTCGAATTTTTACTGACTTTGTACAGCTATAACAATTTAGGGTTTACTTTAATCCAAAGAATACAGAAGCGGTTCTCCTCCTAAGATTGCAACAAACATTTTTTCCCATGGAGCCATGGCAGTCCCTCCACCTCCACCTGCTGGTTTATGATGTAAGACGAGCTCGTCCCCTCGGTTTGCACTTTGGAATAAAACACAATTCCAGAAACCTCAATGCACGAGAAATATAATTTATTTTACTACCGTAAGCTGTAGTGGTCAGGGAAACGGAATCGGATTTATTTTGTTCGACATTTAACCACATGGTTGCCGCATTTTACTGCAAAGAGACAATTATATTAAAATGTGGAAAAGCAGTTGAATATCGAATAATAAATATTAATTAGTTTTACTATGTAATAGCAGTGAGAGCAATCAGCATTACTTATGACTGTTTCTTGGGGGGGAAAAAACTCCGGGAAAGTAATACAAACCGGTCTTTCAATTTACTTATTTTATTGTAGTAGTAATTATAAGGATGCGCGGAACAGGCGCTCTCACGCGCATTTCACAAAGCGTGCCTCTGGGCGCTTAAAACAAACATCCAAAGTATTTTTTTAATTCCCTGCATTGTTATAGAACCTTGCATAAAAAAGCAAACGTGCTGCTTTCCCCCTGACGTAACTGCGAGGCGGAACATCCTGCGCGGCGAGGAAGGTGGAGGTTCCCCGGCTGATGGACGCGCCGAGAGCGGAAGTGGCTCCGGGAAAAGGGTGCAGGGCGCAGCGCAGGGAAGCAGCGAGCGAGCGGGAGGCGGGCTCGGGGATCCCAGCGCACACAGCCGCCATCCGCACCCTTATTAATTAGCTGGCTTATTAATAATACTGCGCTTTCGGCTTTCCCAAGGGGGGATCGTTTTTATTTAGGGGTTTGGAAAGGGGGTTAGGGTAGTGCGGCCGCCGCTCAACAGCATCCCCCGTTCCGGATAGACCGTCACGGACTGTCTTGCGGTAAGAAATGGGGGGGGGGTTCCTTCCAGCCCTCCATGGGCACCGCGGGTATCGGGCGTCGGGGGTTGGCGGGGCCCCGGGACGGCGCGTCTGAGCCCGGGGGGCGGGGGACCTGACTGCAGCTATAGCTGCGTGGGTGTCGCTTCGCTGCCGGGGGGGATGGAAGGGGGGAGGGTGTTTGTCGTCATTTTGCATTTCAATTGTGTCCCCTGAATGCGCGTGTTCCGCGGGCGCGCTGCGCGCACGCATGCTTTGGCCCCGATGGCGACGTGCCAGAAGGCGCAGACATCCTGGAAGCAGGAAATGCAGACACCAGGGCCAGAGATGGAGATGCCACCCCCCCCCACCACCTTTCCATCCTAGGATGCTCGAGACTGTCGGTGTGGGACAGCCTGCATCGCCCATGCCGTGGCACCGGACGGGGATTCTCCCCGACGGCTCATCCGATGGCGGGGACGCGCTTTATTGATCATGCGCGCCCCCTGTATTATATAAATTATATAGCCTCCTCAAAGCAAACGTGCCGATGCCTTTCTTGCACACTGGTGTGTCCGTCTGTTCTCCGTCTGCGTCTTTATACATATTCATCGCTGTGTGCCCGCAGCCAGGATGAACAGTGCCGACGGGAACCCGGCCGCAGTGCCTGTTGCGGTCCAGGACACCCAGGGGGACCAGCGCTGGATGTCGCAGGTGAGCCCAGCACCCGCATGCCTGGCAGCCCTGTAATTATCCACCCGTCTCTAAATGCTGCTTAATCCATTTGCACTTTGCAGTGGCTATTAATAATATGCAATCACCTATTCTCTCTTACAGTCATATTTGTTCTGTCTGTTTGTCAGTAATGTGGCCGTTTCATAGGTTGAGGCCTTAGACACGTACGCCGGACCTTGCGTAACCAGTTATTCCAGGATACAAAGTTAACAGGGAGGCAAAGGCGAGAAATAATAGCAAAATTTGGCCCTGGTTATGGATGTCGCCACTTGCTCGCTTGGGTCACATCTGATGGCTCTGATGATGACCCTTAGACAAGCAGGAAGAGCCATTTTCTCCCGAGAGGATGCCAGGTCATATGATAGGATAGGACAGTACTGGAATAGTCATTAGCAATAGTGTGCCTTCTGCTACAGCGCCCCCTGTCTAACTTAAGTATTATGACCGTTGCATAGACACCAGTGTAAGGACTTTTATGTGCAGTGTTTGATATTTACACGCGTGTCCATGTGTCGCAGCACAACCGCTTCGTGCAGGAGTGCAAGGATGCTGAGCCCGACGTGCTGTTTGTGGGGGACTCCATGGTGCAGCTCATGCAGCAGTATGAGGTGAGCATGCATGCATGCATGCAAGCACGCGCGCTTGTCAAAACGGAATCGAACGCGTGGGCGAGAGCGATGTGTCGCAGACTTAAAATGACAGCGCTGCCACTTTCGTCTTTTGCCGCGCCGCGACCAGTGTGCGATGCAGCGGGACCCACATACAGAGGGAAAATAAACATTTTTAGTGAGGAAAGTTGCTTTCTTGATTAACAGCCACTGCTGTTTTAATACTAGCACCAGCACAGACAGGGATGCCAACAATTTAAACAACACTCGAGGTAACACACTAACAAAACACATGCATTCTATGGCAAACATTACACAGTTACGACATTTACTGCTAAAATAATCACAGAAATACACATACCAATTTATGCTATTTAAAGATGCCTACGGTGTGGCGCAAAGCATGCTGGTAACTACATGGTTAGTCCCACCGACCAACCCCGTGGCATCACATTTATGTCAGCCAATCGTAGACAGTGGGTGGGATTTGGGACACTACACAGGTGGTGTACTGAAATGGTAATGGCCACGGTGGTCACCGCTCATACGAGGTCGTATTGCTGAAGCGTAAGGGCCGAGCCGACGTGAGTGTCGGTGTTTATGGAGAGCATGCGTGGGAGGAGGGTCTCCTGCAGTGCTCAACATTGCTGCTTTGATTCCAGGTATGGAGGGAGCTGTTCTCCCCTCTCCATGCTCTCAACTTCGGCGTGGCAGGAGACACCACCTGCAACGTGCTGTGGAGGCTGCGGAACGGGGAACTGCAGAACATTCGCCCCAAGGTAAGCGATGGATGGATGGATGGATGGATGGATGGATGGATGGATGGATGGATGGATGGATGGATGGATGGATGGATGGATGGATGATGAGGTGAAGTAACAGTGCGGCTGTTGGGGGCAGACATGGCGAGATGGGCAGTCACAGGACCAGGAATAACTAGGAAGAGGATGGTTCAGTGGTTAGGAAATGCCCTGACAAGACAGTGAACAACAGATGTATTGTTTCGGCCTTCTGTTTTGGGCAGTGTGTGGCTCTGCAGGTCAGGCCTCTTTGTCTGTGATCAGAAGGTTGCCAGTTCAAATCTCGTGGCTGGCATAGTTGGTTTATTGTTGAGTCCTTGAGCAAAGGGCCTTAAACTCCAGTTGCTCCAGGGACTGTCTGACCCTGCTTTTACTTTGTGTATTAAATAAATGTAAATTAAAGTTTAAAATCGAACTTCATTTGGATAATTGTGATTTCTAAGGACTTTAGTTTAGTCCAAGTTTGAAATGTTCCTGAATGTGTGTGATTTATTTTCAGGTGGTGGTTGTGTGGGTTGGAACCAACAATTACCAACACACCGCGGAGCAGGTAGCTGGAGGGATCTTGGCCGTCGTTCACCTGCTCATCTCACAGCTCCCGCAAGTTAAAATAGTTGTTTTGGTGAGTCTGCACAATTGAATTTCTGCCCTAGAAAAGATCCACTGTAAATTACCACAAAAGTCACAATTTTGTGTCAGTGTCACATAATTCTTGAAAATGACATAATGGATAAAACAATTGCAAAAAAGATGACCCTCAAACTACTGCATCCTTTTCAGGGAAAAGTCACATATACAAAGAATATAATACAGCATGGCTCATGGCTCAAAACATTATCTTATCGCAAAACATTTGTGCTCCCTCGCAACCCGATTTTCACATCAATGTAAGCTGTACTTGAATAACTGTACATGAAGAATAAAAGTCGTGAATGTTAAGTTTTGCAGGGTAATGCAGAACTATTAAAAGAATATTTTCCAACACAGTTTTCTTAGAGGCTCCTTGCTAAAATAAAAAAAATGGTACGATTCCAAGCAGGATGCTTGAAAAGCTGGTCGTCAGCTTACTGCTGCAGTGTCTCGGTGTGCTGATGCAATAAGGTGCCGAGGAAGACGTGTAGAATAAAAGGAGAAAGGATTAGCTACTGAAACGATGAGACAATGAGAACACCCTTCCTCTTGTAATGTGACAGCTGACAGGTGACATCAGCGACCAATGAGGGAGAGTATTTAGGATGGGGTAGAACAGGGGTGGGCAGTCTTATCCGCAAAGGGCCGGTGTGTATGCAGGTTATCGGGATAACCCTAATGTCAGCTGTTCAAACCCAGGTGTGAGAATTCTTCAGCCAATCAGTCCTCTAATTAGTGATAGAATTAGGGAGTTGCAGCGAAAACCTGCATACACACCGGCCCTTTGCGTATAAGATTGCCCCTGCGGTAGAAGATGGGACACTTCTGTGGTTGAAGATGTGGTGTCACAGACAGGGATGCACGTAAATGTTACGCAAGTATGCATTCGCAGTATAAAGGGATACGTGCGAAAATTTCTTGTCGTAATATTGCAAATGCATGCATTTTAACCTTTTTGCGGCTAATTTGTACGTCATCCTCACTTAGGTTAAAATACATGGTAATTTCTTGTCATAGCAGCATAAACGCACATAAAATAAGTACGCATCTGTGTTGTTACGACAAGAAATTTCCGCGTGTATCACTTTATATGACAAATGCGTACTTGGGTACCAGTTAGGTACAGGGGACTTTCCCTGGTTTTTGTTTGTTAAAATGTGTACACAGTGTCAAGAATTTTGCTCCAGAAAGAAAAATACTCATGAAGATGCAAGTATCTTGTTGGAGGAACAATCTAGCGAAAATAAAAACCAAAAATAGTGACCAGATTTGGTTTTCCATAATATTCAAAATCACAAATATAATGTTTGAATCAAAAATGCTAATACTTTCCATTGCTAAACCTATAGTGGGCATTATAATTGTTGATATTTACCTAGAGAACAAAAATGCTGAATTTCTAGTAAAGTCTTGGTTTATCAGTATATTTTCTCCACTATTCTGTGCCATTATAGCACTGTGGTTTGGCTGTTGGGGCCCCTGAGAAAGGCCCTTAACGTCATTTGTTCCAGGGAGTGTCTGGCCCTGTTTGCTAAAAAATGTGCATCACTTTGGGTAAAAGTTTCTGCTTAAACGAATAAATTAAATGAAAGGGTCAAGTTGTTAGGAAAAAATATTACTTTGGATAATTCTGTAACAATTCTGCAATTTTAAGAATTCATAATATAACACTAATTGAAAATGCACTTGCAAGCAGACGGTCTATGTTTATGGTACCCCCCCCCCATGGGCTGGTTTGAGAAACACTGTTGAAATTTAATGGTAATGGCCCCAGAACACTCAGAGTGCAGGCTGGGAAATGGACTTCGAGACTTTGTCGGGCTCCTGAACAGTTACCATCTTTAAGTGTCACCAGAGAGTATAATAGACGAGGGCACAAAAAAAAATAACCCACCTTTCCATTTCAAATCTCAGAAGAGGAACTGGTGATAGGCCTTAAAAATAATTTGTGTGTGAAATTTTCAGTTTTGTGAGTTACCGAAGAGGAAAAAAGTAATGGGATTAAACAGATTGCATAATGTTTTTTTTCGCAATATGGAAAAAAATCTGTCATGAAAGAACTTGCACAGTTGTTCCCAGATTGACTGATATACTTTCGGTGACCTTTGGTGGTTGAGTGGCTCGTCTTGTGTGCCGTTGCTACAAACTACCATCGTCTCAACCCACCCAATCGCAGGGCCTTCTTCCACGGGGAGAGCGACCCAACCCGCTGCGAGAGAAGAATGCGTCTGTGAACGGGATCCTGCGCTCGAGTCTGGCCCGCCTAGGCTCTGCCCAGTTCCTGGATGTGGGCGGCGGCTTCGTGCATTCGGACGGCACCATCTCTACCAGGGACATGTTTGACTTCCTGCACCTGACCGCCAGCGGTTACCGGGCGGTGGCCAAACCCTTGAGCGACTTACTGCTCCAGCTGCTGGAGGAGACCCCTGAGGAGAGGAGGGCGTCGCTCGTCTGAGATGGCGCTGTCCGAAGACGGGGGGGGTG
>JAODKM010000035.1:8548654-8576539 GCA_026780845.1 Petrocephalus sullivani | reverse complement strand
GGGGGGGTGAGAGAGAGAGAGGTGAATGGGGAAAAAGTGTGAGTTCTGGAGAATGGGGTATATACACACAGACATACACAGAAACAGCATTAATGAAGCAATATCAGCACTTAGACACAGAGAAATGCGGTTGGGCTCAGGCTGCAGCCTGTCTGCGTTTAGAGAGACTGAAACACTACGTGCTGCAAGAGGGGAGGGGAGCTGATAAACTGCCACACTATAGCGGCCACGGTTGCGGGAGGTGGGGCGCGTGTGCTGAATAGAGAACTGCACAGTGCCCCCTCATGGTGGAGGACCAGAATTGAAATCTATGGGAGAGGTAACGCCTCCCTGGGAAACCCCATTTTGCCAGACGCTGGAGTCTCCGCCCCATGTTTCGTTTTGAGCCGACGTTGCTTGGAAGCCGCCCGAGTAGATCTGTCACCAGGTTGCGTCATTAGTCCCTTTGAGAGTCTACTGGAGTGCATGTTGGAAAGAGTCACAAAGGATTGTGGGTATGGCCATTGAATAGGCTGCTTATACTACATTGGGGCAGCACCCATCTATGAGTAGTGATGTCCAACTTATAGTATTCAGTGCTACCCTTTCTATAGCGCTGACCCCCCCCCCGTCATCCACAGACACTAAACTGTGCTCACACTGTAGTATACAACCAATGAGCTTCTTCCCTCCCATCCTGTTGTCTCTAACTTTTCCTTTATACTTGCATATAGACCACAGTCAGCCCACATCTCTCTTAGCACCCCACCGCAGCTCCATCATCCGTTTCAGTGCCGCTTATCTCATTAATGCCTAACATAGTATCCCAGCAGACAGGTCACCACTACCCATCTGTCTGCGGCCAATCACGCGCCAGCCCCTCTGTCTGCGGCCAATCACGCGCCAGCCCCTTTGCTCCTTAAGTCCGTGCATGCTTGTGTCCGCGTGCGTCTGACCAACGACATTCAACTTTCCGTAGCGCTGTCCGAGCAGGTCGTCGTGAGTGAGTTTTAAGTGTGCATTTGTTACAGTGCATTAGAGACTGCGCGTGATGGATTATGTATATACAGTAAAATTATATATATATATAAATATCTATATATAATAAATAAACGGACGTCTAGGCCCCCAGCTATGCCCCGTGTTGTAGAAATAACCCTGTTGTGTATTGTGAGGCTTGAGGAGATAGACCTGTACAGTGTGTGTCTGAGAGAATGTGCGAGGAAGTGTATCTGTCCGTTCAGTACACAGTCTATGTGCTATCTGGGCTTATCGTCATGTGCAGATCAAAGCATTCCAATAAAGGACCATGGATATTAATGTCACTTGTAAGGAATCATCTCTTTTTTCCTTGTGAATTTTATGTTGTTCACACATTCTGGCTTAATCCCATTTTAATGAATGTGGCACTAATGTACAGAACCATTCAACAGTCTGGACCTGCCTACTTTTATTGCATTTGTCTCTATTTTAGCTATGTTATTCAGCTAATAGTAAAAGGTCTCAAGGTAAGGAAGTGTTGCATATCAAATATTGTAATGGCCAAGAGAAGTGTTGAACATCTCAAAACATCCTCAAATTTAGGCTTTTCAAAATAGCCACTTTTTGCTTCGATGACAACCTTGCATACTCTGTATTCTGTCAGTCAGCTTTCAGATGTGGCCACCTGGGATGCTTCTCCAAGAGTCCTGAAGGAGTTTCCACAAGTTCTGGGCACAAGTTGGCTACCTTGCTGTTACTCTTAGATCCAACTCATCCCAAACCAGCTCTATAGGTTTACGTTGGGGGATTGTGGGGGCAGGTCATCTGTCACAGCACGCCAGCTCTTTCCTTGTTCACAAGATAATAAAGTACTTGCATAACCTCGAGATCTGCTTAGGATCATTATCTTGCTGGAAAACATGGTTTTCAGTAGGTGTGTCCAAACTTTTGACCGGCACTGTAAGAGTGTATGTGTTCTTTTTTTTTATTTGCAAAATTTTGCTTTAATATTTTTGCAGAATCACATCCGTGGCTTAAATCTAGTCATGCTTTAAAAGTTTAACTTGAAGATCTTTCTGTAGAAGAAAAGCATGAGTATATTTGTGGGAGATTCATCAAAATGGAGACTTGGATGGCTCAAAATCACACTGAAAATGAAACATGATAGTATATCAAGAGTATTTTTTTTTTATCCTGTAGCCTAAATGTGACCTTGTAGTGGTTAAGCAGTGATGGGAGCTGCACGGATGAGCGGGGCATGACTGCGGTGCTGTCCTAGAGTATCAGAAGCATGTTATTCTGAAATAATATCGATTCAGCTGTTTTTATTTAGATTCACAAGCAGGGTAGTAACATTAGAAGGTCATTCCTGGGTGATTCACTGCGGTGTTCTTACCCCTAACCAGAGGGTGACCTGTCTACAGGATTGTATCTGGCTTTATTTTTGACTCAGGCAATTTCCCTCCACATTTCACCATGATGGCGCTCGACGTAACGTGAATGCGACACTGAAGTGGATTATCGGGGTCCTGCGTCTCACTTTTCCATAAGCAGACCTGCAAATTTAAATTGATTTAGTTGCTCATTTTGTGCTTTCATTTGTATTTTACTGATGGTTTGTTTTTACTGGTGCAATTACATCATTTTATTGATGCAAGTGTTTTATTCGAGCCACTAAACTTCAGGGTTAGTCTGATTACTCATACGGCTGTTTGGTCTCAGTTACCGGCTACTGTAAACACGCCGGGATGGAGGGGGAGAGGTATTCTGCTGAGGAACCTGCTGGAAACACCGTAACAGGAAATGCACTTTCATGGAGGCAGGGGAATAAGGGACAAGCTGTGGGTTGAAAAAAATGCAAAAAAAAAAAAGGACCAATGCAATCTGCAATGACAATCAGCCCTCTGTCCAGCTTAAGTTCAGTATATGGGGTTCAGGACTCATATGCAAATGAGATGCTAATACTTACAGTATTTATCTCCATATCATTCATAATGGGTCCATACAAAACGAATACAAATGTGCTTTATAGCTTAAATAAAAAAAATAACAACCAAGATGCAGGTTAGCGATATAGCATGCACATATGGAAATCACTGATGCAGGACTACACTCAAACCAAGTCCCTGACAGACAGCAATTATGTGAAAGGAAATCTTTACAAGACAGGCCACAATTTAAGGGTGCAAAATGTATCTCACTGTGTTTGACTGCAACTGATTCCAAATACCCTAGGTTGTTTACAGTGGAAAACACTAATATATTTTATAGAAATTATATTGCTACAAGAAATTGGAGCCATACATGCTGGTTGGATTTGCTGTCGGTGCAGTGGTGAAGGATATGGCTCCACAATGGTTCCTAGTTCGACTACTAAGAGAGGCCATACTCAATCTAAATTCCATCCACCTTCCGACCGCTTACAATGGTCAGGGTCTCATAGCAGTGTAGGGCACAGAGATTGGGTACACTCTAAGTAGGATGTTAGTCCATTGCAGGTCACATGCAAGAACACAAGCCCAATTGCAGTATATAGTGCAATATACAAATACCAGTTATGCTAAATTCACGCCTTTGCACTGTGGAGGAAACACCAAGTACATTACATTAATTTAGAACATGCTTTTGTCCAAGGTGACATACAAGTGAGAATCAGAGAGGAGGATCATCCAGTGTCCTGGGAGCAGCTGGGGTTAGGGGCCGCGCTCTAGGGCCAAATGCCGGTATCACTTTGCCAGCTATAGAATATAGATTTGGTGACTTTCACATCATGGGTAAAATGGTCTAACCCAAGAGCTACTCAGTAGGAAACCAGTGTGGTAACACTTTAGTTGAGGGGCCACTAATAATGCAGTAATACATGCTTAGTAAGTGCATTAATTAACCATTAACTATGCGTTACTTAATCATTAATCAATGATGACGATTCATGTATTGTTTGCAGGAACTTCATTAGTTAGTTCATTATTTAATCATTAACTAGTTCATGATTAGTACTTCAGTAGTCAATGAGGTACTACTATGATTTGTGTCCCCTCAACTAAAGTGTTACCACCAGTGTAGAATTTATGTTTTGTCTTAATTGCGTGGGGTTTTCTCATACAGAGGAAAGACATGCAGTTTGTGGAGTGAATAATGATCATCGTTGACACAACTGAATGTGTCCTCTGCATTTAACCCATATGTGACAGTTGCAGGACCGGCCAGAGCCTTTATGGGGCCCTAAGCAGAATTTGATTTGGGGCCCCCCCACCACCTAAATCAAGCACTCTTGGGGGCCCCCTAGTGGCGTGGGGCACCAAACGCCCACTTGTGTCTCGGCCGGCTCTGCATAGTTATGAACAGCCAGATTCAGCACCTTGGTGATCAGGGAATCAAACCAGCAACCTTTCAATCACAGATGCAGGTCCCTAACCATTAGACCATTGGTGGCGAGTTAAACACATGGGTTTCTCTGGGTTTCCTCGTGCGTCAGCCCCTCCCACGAACCTGCGCAGGATAACCAGTTGGAAGAGGGATGCTTGCTTCTCTTGGTCATGCCCACTAAAGGATATCTGCACAACGTATCGTAAACCAAAAATGAAAGATGATTCGCCTTAACTTGCTTCCATTAAACCTGCATCTTTTGTTGCAAGATCCGAACAATCAAGCATCCTTTCCCACGACAGCAGCCGTCCCTCTGATTGGCGGGAGCGCGGCCACGTCTCTTGCCACCGGGCTGGTTGGGATGACGTCACCGCGCCACTGGATTTGTTTACGGCGCTTTTCGGGCGACAGGGGGCGCCGCCGAGCCACCCGGATTTAACGCAAAGCGAGCAATGCAAACGGCCGAGAGGAGTCAGGTGTGCCGGCCCGAGCCAGCAGCGGTGTAGGCGGCTCCGGCTCTGGTTTCTGGCCGTGGGACGGTACCGGTACCGGCAGCGGCTCGGCTTCGCGCTGCCCGCGTCCGTAACGTGCGAAGCCCGGATCCGCGGTCCGCCGCCGTCAGCCTTTCGGTAGTGTCGGCGGGGGGCGATCGCGGAGTGCGGGGACGTTCCGGGGTAGGATGGGAGGCGGCGGCCGAGGGGGCGGGCTGCGCGGTACCGTGCGCCGGGTTCGATGCGGAAGATGGGCGCCGGGTCCCGGGGGGGTAACAGAGTAATCGTCATGCCCATCTCCGTGCGGCGGGACTGCGTGCGGACTCCGCTCGGCTAGGCTGGCTGTTCCCGGCCGCTTTCGCCTCTCGCTTATATTATATACATATTTATAAATACATACATTTTGCTTATAGGGGGGTGGGAGCGATTCGCGCAGCCCGCCGTAAGCGGACCGACCCGCCGCCGGCCAGGATGCCGCGGAGCCGGGGGAACCCCGGCCCGGCCGCCCCGGACTCCGGCGCCGCGCTGCTGCTGCTCTGTCTCTGCCTGGTACCCGGTGGGGCGGCCGCTGCCCGCGGCGACACCAAGACGGTGTCCCAGAGGGATGCCGAGTTCGACGTTACCTACAACGACACGGTGACCAGCGACATGCAGACCATCTACGCCTTTAATCACACCGTCTCCCGGAACAAGGTAACAATGTAACGCGCTTAGGCAACAATGTAACTGCTTAGGTGACAATGTAACGCGCTTAAGCTTTGGTGTGACACGCATCGGCGCTGGTAAACATGCATGTATCACCGACAGGAAGCTGTCATAAGTGCAGTTATACATCCGGCTGTAATGAGGCCGATCTTGTTTACATTAGTGACCTGCAGGGGATCCGTCCATGCTGGGCTTAGATGCTCCTTCTGGACCTCCTGGAGGCCTTTACACTCCCAGTGTTATTGTGGGCATTGTCATGAAGACGTTTTCAAGCGTTTTACTGTAAGAATCCAGTTCTGCTGGCTGTTGAGTGTTTATAGTCTTATTTGCCATCAGACGGAGGGGGTACGGGTGGCCGTGAACGTGCAGTCGGAGCAGGTGGATACCCCCATCCTGTTCGTGGTGAGACAGAAGCAAGCGGTGGTATCCTTCCAGGTCCCCCTGGTCCTCCGTGGCCTGTGAGTATAGAAATGTTTTTATTGTGTTGGAGCTTGTGCCCGACATGGGTGGGGCGTCCCGGTGGAATTGGCGTCATCGTGGGTCTGAACGACATCCCGGGCTGCTGATATGAAGACTGAAGTACAACGATAAGGGAGGCAACCTGGCCAGCTCTGGGGTGACATCACCCTTGTAGTAGACTCAGTGATCTCATTACCTCCATTGTCATGTCTGCCTTGTGGGATTGATTTTGTTGATTTTTGTAGTGCAAAGGGCATACAGAATTTCTACCTGCAATGGAGGGACCCCCTTGTCCATGTTAATGTAGAAACAAGTGAATCTAATCTAGTTGGATCAGTGGATGTACTGTGGCTTCCAGTAGAATATAGGTAGTCCTAGCGTCTCCCCCCCACCCCCTTACCAGGAAAACTGACCCAGGGTTGCCAACTTTGGTCAACCGGCTGGAACGAGCTTTTCAATTTGGGACAAGCCTGCACACGCAGTTCCATGTATGTTTTACTATCTTGAAGATAGTCTGTAGGGTTTGCAAACTACCCGGATGCTGTTGATGTAGCTAATTTTAGGTTTATAATGGAATCGTCTAGCTTTGCCTTAAGATTTCTTGCGTGAGCACGAGTCTGACAGCGTGACCCGTCATAGGCGTGCGAGCTGGCAGCCCCACGGACCATTTCCCTTCCTCTGTAATGCAGCTGATCTGCCAATAGCTCGAGCAGAGGTTTGCATATGACTGTATATATAACGAGGCATGGGGGGGGGTTGTCCATGTCTCCTTTTTTCATCTTCTCTTCCCTTTTCTGCCATTTCATTCACCATTTTCTGTAAATAATGTAATAATTGATTGAAGTGCCTTGGGTGTTACTCTATTGTGAAAGGCGCTATATTGAATATCCAGCGCTGGACTTATGGGGACTCTAATTGATGAGTCAATAATTCATAACCAGTGTACCTGCACTAAATTACTCACCTTTCATATTTAAGATCATGGTAAGAAAACGTACCCCCAGTACTGTATTAAACACTTTATTACCTCTTTATTTGGCGGGAAGCCATTGTCTTTGGAGTTTTTTTTTTTTGTATTGCAGTTGGACAACAAGTATTTCTCCTTAGCGGATCAAAAGCAGCATTCTGTCATGGCTCTCGGTTCCGATACTGAAGTACAGGTCAGAGTTCTTCCCCAGCTTGCTCAACTTGGGGGAGTACTTTATGCGTCCAGTGACCAGTCATGCCACGCGGCGAACTATTGGACTTCCTCAAATGGGATGCTCACATCTGACGATGGGGTTAGACGTGCAAACGTCTTGTTCTGTTTGTCTGGGGATTTATGGCTGCTGGCTTTATGAGTTTGCTTGTGGTTGCTCACGTGAGAGTATGAACCCTTCAAGCGAGTGAGCGTCCATTTGTGTGTTTCGGATCCGTCACGTGACGTGCACTTGAGCAGGACGTGACATTCGCGTGACGGCCTCAGTGGCGCCCCCTGCTGTCATAACGGGGAGTCTCCGTGACGTCACTCTGTTGAAAAGGTCGCTTTGGAATGATCTATGTTGTGGCCTGTCCGGCGTCTCCGATTTCATGCCCCGCCATGTCTGACGTCCAGGTACCAGCGGAAATACTCGTACACCCATGTGGGCCGGACCCTGTGCCAGCCCCCAACCCATGCGGCCAGCGAGACACAGTTCTTCTTCGTTGACGTCTCCACGCTGTCCAGCCAGGGTGTGAACTACCAGCTGCGGGTCAGCCGCGTGGAGAGCTTCACGCTGCAGTGAGTCGCGAGCCGCAGACCCACCTGCTGGGGGTGGTGAGGGGGGGTTTGAGGTTTTGGTTAATTGTGATGCACCCCCTTTACATAAGGTCAGTAGCTCGAACTTATGATAAAGATATAGCCTTACAGAGCATCTTCCTGTTTCCCCTGTCAGAAAAGCTGAAAAAAAATTAATGTGACAGCTAAAGAAAATGTTATTGATCTTGTTATTGTTATTGAGTGTTACTTTATTATATTAATTCTGTACCTGGAGATCCTGTGTGTGCCCTGAGACGGCCTGGCATCTTCTGTGGAGAGTCCCCTGGGTAGGCCCTCCCTAGAAGAGTGTCCGGGCTCTCTCTGGGCCGGTACTGGATGGATGGATGGATGGAATGTGAGCCAGAACAAGACAGTGAATTAGACCAAAGGATGGTTTAATGATTTTTATTTGTTTCTCCAGGACGAACACGAAGTTCAGCTTTATAGCCACTCCGTCCCAACCTCAGGTAAAACGCGTACGAAGCCTGCAGTCGGTCGTCCAGTGCCATGTGTGGCGGAACGCAGCGTCGCGCGTGTTCACGGAGATGTCACTGACAGCCGATTGGCTGATCATCTCAGTACCGAGTCACCAATAGGGTTTGCATGATTTCATGCTTACCTGTGATGAAATCGACAGTTTAGTATCTTAGCTCTGATATTTAGTAGGCCCTGACCGAAAGCTGGGCCCAAGTTTACGGCCAGGAGATACGGGGTGTAGCTGGATTTTTCTGGATTTCCATGTCACCAGGTGTAAGAACAGGAGGGTGATCTGAGTGATTAAGCATAACATGAGCTTATCAGATGAGGAGCAATATGCTTCTCTGGGCTCTGTATGCGTTTCATTCTGAGATATAGAGAAAACACTAACAAATATGGGCATTGGAATAACTGATCGCGTTTGTAGAAGAAACCACAGCTGGCATCTTGGGTGCCATTGTGTGTGCGCGGCAAATAAGGTATTAATATAAATAAAGTATTAGCTGTGAGTCTTCCTGTTGTTTCCCTGTGTTGATCCTACATGTATGTATGTGTAGACAGTGAGGAGTTGGGCTGCCAGGCTCTCACCTCCCTCTGTTGGTCGTCTTGTCTTTTATCCAGTACTTTAAGTACGTGTTCCCTGATGGAGTGGACTCTGTCATAGTCAAGGTCAATTCCCAGATGACTTTCCCCTGCTCTGTCATGTCGATCCAGGACATCCTGGTAAGAAATGTGCCTGGTCTGTCTTATCAGACCTCCGCCTTCACACGTACCATCATCATGAAAAATATTTAGCTTACTAAAAATATCCTCGCTGATCTTTTTGTGTTGTGACAGAAGCTTAAATGCGTGATTCTAGAAGTGCAACCGATCTGCATTTTAGTGTTGTGGGATTACTGTGCTTATTGCCAAATGCCTGGATGTTTACCAAAAGAAGCCTGCAGGAGCGCTGACTTGCCACAAGAGGGCACATTTTGTCATGCCTTCATTAATTTTAGCACGGAAGGAGAGTAGTGAAAGGTGGAGTGTTGTTTTAGATGCGGACGAACACCTCTGTGATCTGTCTGTCTCGCAGTGCCCGGTGTATGACCTGGATAACAACGTGGCTTTTATCGGGATGTACCAGACCATGACGAAGACGGCTGCCATTACGGTTCAGGTAGTGAGTCAGTGTCGGGCTCGCCGCCCCGATACACCGACACGATGGCATGAGGGAACCTCCTTCCTCTGACACCGTCTCTCTCTGTCTGTAGAGGAAGGACTTCCCCAGCAACAGCTTCTACGTAGTCGTCGTGGTGAAGACGGAGGACGAGGCCTGTGGGGGGCCTTTGCGATTCTACCCCCTGCGGCCTGGTGAGCCCGATATTCGTTTATCCTGTGTCACAAAATCCCAATAAATTGTAAAACCTCAGCAATACTAGGGCTGTAAAATAAAGGGTCAAAGGGGACAGACCCCACATAAGTCTATTTCAGTGTTTCCAGACCCGGCCCACGGGGACCCCCAGACAGTCCACGTTTTTGCCCCCTCCCTGCTCCCTACCTGGCCCTTCACGGATGAAATTGCCTACCCTTGCGCTAATGGATTGTTTTTTTATTATTTCTGCCTCCCCCTCGTTCCAGATGAGCTGATTGATGCTGGAAATCGGAGTAAAACCTTGGACGTCTTTGTCTCCCCCGCAATCAAATGTGAGCAGAAAGATGACATATCAGCGCACGGCTGGACGCCTCCTGTTGATGTCTAACACCGTGACTGTTCCCCCCATTTTGCAGCGGAGGTCTACGTAATGGGCATGCTCTTCTGTCTGGGCATCTTCCTGTTCTTCTATGTCATCACCTTCCTGGTGGCCTGTGTGGAAAACAAGAGGTCAGTGGCCGTCGGCCCATGTGTCCACCCCCACTCCCGTCGTCGTCCTGTTTCTTAGCCTCTCCTGTCTCCTCCCCCAGGATGCACAAACGGAGGGAGGGGCTTCTGAGCACCCCGGCAGCGTCGCCGGCGGAGACAGGTATCCTAGCAACATTGTGATGTCGCTGTGTTGCTATGCGCACTGGATGTTCAACAGAGCACCAAAGGGAATGCGGTCTGTATGGCCTGATAGATTCTCTCCACCTTCTCTTATTAGGCTCTGTGTTTGAGTGACTAAATAATGATCAATGAAGCACATTTCAAACGTAATGTGTCTCTTTTTTCCCTCCCTGCCTGTTGTATTCTTGTGGTTTAGCTTCTCTGCTCGGTAAGGACTGAGTGTCAGACGATGTGTGCTTTTCCCTGTCCCTGCTCCCGTTCTCTGCATGTACAGTACTGCTTAAGAGTGTCTTTCACACAGACGTGCACTAATACGCTGCAGTCCTGCCCACACGTGCGTTTCTGTGTGAAAGTGCACGCCTCTGAAATACACGTTGAAGTCACCCAAGCGCTGGGACTAGCACCTCACCAGGGACCAGGAAACTGACTGGTGGATCCTGTTCCTCTGTCATTTCCCTGCAGCTGTTAAGCAGCTGTATCAATTTAGCGAGAATCCAGAGATGTTAAAATTCTCTAATATGACTGGGCAATGATTTTAATTAATTATTTTTTTTTGGTTGCTAGAAACGCACCACTTCCCTGCTAACCAGTTCTCACTGTGTATTCTTCTGCCCCCTGACATGTTGGGAGACTTCTAACAAGCTAGTCCTGTCATTCCCAGTGTTACAGACTAACCTGTGTCAGACTAACCTACGTCAGTCTATGGCCTAATTATGGCGGTGGTTCTCAGACTTTTCAACTGCATATCAGGCTCTCCACATAACGCCAGTAAGACCCATGTTTAGAAACGGAGATACCTCTATGGACCACTAGAGGGAGCGGGTATGCATACCATAGTCTGAGAACCATTGAATTATGGGCATGTATTGTCTGTCTGTGGCTCACAGCCTTGTTTCTCTGCAGGCAAAGGCCTGACCCCTGGATCCCCCTATGAGTATGGATCTATTGGTGAGTTATGGGTGCGCACACTTCTATAATAACTATACGCCATAGCGTAAATACCGCAGCATTTGTCTTGTAACAGAAAGCTGAGGATCATGTGACCCCTGTTGGAACTACGGTGACACTCTCTCCATCTTTGTGTCCCACAAGCAGACAATGGCAGCCTACTAAGTTCGGAGGCCATTACTGACAGCGTCGGGTCGGCCGACGCCAACTACGGATACATGGGTATGGAACTGCAACACATTTGTGTCCGAGCACTGAGGGATTGCGGTTAAGAAACCTTAAGTGTTAAACTCTACGGATGCAGGTTCTTGTACGAAGTGACTTGTTAACCTTGACTTGGCAAGATGTTTTTCTGAAGGCGATTTTGCTAAAATGTCTACAATCCATATGTCTACAAATATCTATAAATATCGACAATCTATCCATCTGCATATTTGCAGTCTACTGCAGAATACCTACAAGCTGGTTTTATTGAAGCGCAAACAGGAAGTTGTGCGGGGGGGGGGGGGGGCTGCTTGCCGCGACACAGCCCGTAGCTAAAGCACCCTGCAGCTCATTGGCCCGTTTCTGTCATTTGTCAGGACGCGAACCCTTCAAGCGCAGATCACTCGCCACGCTCTTCCACGTAGCCGTCCGCTTCGGTGACATTAACTGATCGCACTCTTTACCGCACTCCTGCAAATCAGCACTGTGCCTTCGATTTGCCTGATGTATGAATCAGAAATGTGAAATAATGACAGAGAATAGCGACTCTCAGCCCTGGTACTGGTGTGAGACTGTCTGCTGGCTTTTATTCCTGCTGAACTCCAACCTGTTTAATGACATTTGTTTGGCTGTTACAAACTATTTGTGGCTGATTTAAGATTAAAGATTTAAGATTATCTGTAAAATCAGCGTTACATGTCTATTAAACTGTTGTCTTGATCTGTTCATTGGATCACTTATTAATGAATCACTCTCAACAAATTTCCAGACTTAAATTTAACTTGGTATTTTTTAGAGTAAAAGAGGAGTATTTTTGTCACAGCATATCAGAAGGAGCTCAGAAAGGTTAATCAAATTATCTTTCAAATGCAGCTTGTCAGGTTGTCCTTATCTGAGGCTTGAGCTGGAATGAATCGGGCACGCAGTCCGACACCAGCACCTGAGAATGGGGGTATAATTCCGGTAAATGTCTTGATGATGTGTTTTTTTTTTTCACTGCACGAGTTCAAAAAAAGAAGAAAAAAAAGCCTGACTAAATTTACACTCCCTCATCTGAGAATCACTCTCAAAGCTGAAAATTTTTTAATCTGTGGCCGGGCTGCTCGCCCCCCCTTCCGGATGGATTTTCCTCTTACTGGTGGTCTCACTCCCCGCCAGAGCGTTCCCTGGACAGCGTGGGTCGCTGCAGGCAGGAGTCCCTCAGCTCCGTGGAGGAGGATGACTATGACATCCTAGACGACATCGACTCTGACAAAAACATCGTCCGCACCAAGGTCCCCGCCCCCTCCCCGTCTGTGTTTGTGGAAAGGGAGACACTGTAATACGTTCCTGGTCCACGTTTTTGCTCCATCCCGGTTCCCGGTAGGGGAGCAAAAATGTGAATTGACTGACCGGGAGCTAGGAGGGAGCAAAAACGGTGCGGGTCCCTGAGGACCGGATTGGGAAACACTGCTGTAAAATGTATTCCTGAAGACGGAGAATCCCAATGCCTGTCTAACTGGGAATGAGCTAAAAAAAAAAGTAGTAAGCTTTTCTAAATGTGTAAAATCAAAGTGGTCTCCTAAAGAAAGCCCCCTCCCCCAAGGCAGGCTAAGTAAATGTCAACATTGTGGTCATGTTGATGCCTGAAATTTGAACATATTAAAACATTAATTGAGGTACACTAATAATAATCAGAAGCGGCATAGCTGAGTAGTTACACACTTGTGAGGTTAATCACCTTGGTTCTGTGTTGGTCTCCAAGCATCCAGTCACAAAAGGATGGGGGTGATGTTTTGAAGTGAAACTCTTCTGCTGATCAACAGCCAAAGTGTTTCGGGTTGAGAACCGCAGCAAATGTGTGCCTGTCTCCCCACTTTTCCAGAAGTTTCTGTGTGTATCAGATCTGGCTCGTAAAGACAAGAGGGTTCTGAATAAGAAGTACCAGATCTACTTCTGGTAAGAAGCTCGTGACTCCGTCTGTATACAAGTGTTGTTGTTCTTATATTTATAATAATGACAATAATATTAGCAGTGGTCGATGTCCTTATTCATCTGGGGACCCTCTTGCCGTCGTGGTAGCCCCAGAAGCATGAACTTCATTTACGATGTCGGTTCTTGTCACCAGGAACATCGCCACGATCGCAGTCTTCTACGCCCTTCCTGTGATCCAGCTGGTCATCACGTATCAGACGGTAACGCCCCCCACCTCCCACAGACACAGGAGTGTTGTGACCCGGACATACATTAGCCGGTCGCTAAACTGCATTTAGCTTAAGATGGATCTGGTCATCGTGCTCCGCGTGAACGCTAAGCTACGCGGTGATCGCGGCAGAGCCGCCCTGCTCCTCTGTTTGTGATCGACAGGTGGTGAATGTGACGGGAAACCAAGACATCTGTTACTACAACTTCCTCTGTGCACATCCCCTGGGAGCTTTGAGGTCAGGTCTGTGTGTCACTGTGTGTGGTGTGAACAATGCAAACTGCAGGCAGTCTCACAAAAAGAGACCTGCATCCTCCCCATGCATTCTCGCTTAACAACTAACACCATCCTTAACTGTTGTTTCTAAGAGTATTTGTAAGCATACAGCTATTTATATGTACTTTGGCCAGATAACTAGTCAGTGGAAGGGGATCGTTTTTTTTTTTTTATCACTACTTCCTGGCTTTTGGAGTGATTTCAGAGGCCCTCTTGTGTGTGTGTGCGTGTATTACATCATTTATGTGTGTGTGTATGTATGTCTATATACATAAAAGTTTATTGCGCTGTTTTTAGATTGTTAGTGTAGTGCGGCATACGCCTGCCGTCAGCCGCTGTGGCCCCGTGACGGTTCATGTCGACCTGCGCGGGCGGACAGCACGGCAGAAGCCGCGGCTCGCGGGAATCACGCTCACTGTGCTGCTCCCCGACACAGTGCCTTCAACAACATCCTGAGTAACCTGGGCTACATCATGCTGGGGCTCCTCTTCCTGCTCATCGTGCTGCACAGGGACATCACACACAACCGGGCACTGCTGCGGCACCAGACTGCGGCGCTGGTGATATTTCATGCGTTTTGTTATTTTCTTATCATTGCTTTAAATATAATTGTAGTGCTGTGGAAGAGCATGTTTCTTGGCCAGTCATGTTGGACTGTATATAATTTAAACTATCTGTTTAATTTACTTATTAATGAATGAGTGATCCTTGATGAAATCTTGTATTGTATTAGTAATCACTCTCTCGATCTTTGGATGTAATGTGTCCCCTGTCCTGTAGGGGGCAGACTTAGCGATTAACTTTGAGCCTCAAAGAGGCAACTTGCTGACTCTCTGCTCCCATCCCCTGCCACAGGAGTGCGGCATCCCCAAACACTTTGGCCTCTTCTATGCCATGGGCACGGCCCTCATGATGGAGGGTCTCCTGAGTGCCTGCTACCACGTCTGTCCAAACTACACCAACTTCCAGTTCGGTGAGGCCTGCTGCCTATCTGCCTGCGTGGGGAATCAGTTCTGTAGTTCAGTGTTTCACAACCCAGTCCTCAGGGAACAGTCCACGTATTTGCTCCCTCCCAGCTCCCAGCCAATCAGGAACACCGCTGGGGGCTGACAGGAAGCAAAAACGTAGACTGGCTGGTGTTCCCCGAGGACTGGGTTGGAAAACACTGGTATAGTTTAAGGAAGCCTGCACTGAACATGGGTAGAAAGGGGCTAACAGACAGTGTCGTACTCTGCCTTGATGCCCTTTCAGTTCAGTATTCTGTAAATATATAAACAGTTATCTGTGTATACACAAATATATAAACACATACACGGTTCCCCAATTTCGCAGAAAACGTCTATTTTGGTCACATACTGATTTAACAGCTTTCTGCACGCTTTGTGTGTGTGTGTGTGTGTGTGTGTGTGTGTGTGTGTAGGACTCAGTAGTGCCACCTGGACCCTAAACTGAGATTCATTTGACCAGCTGTGCTTGTGTGAACGTGTGTAAGGATGTACGGTGGCCTGCGTGGGACATTTTCCCTTGGGAGCCAGTGTTTGCTGCCTAAGCTGGCTGACCCACAGCTTCCCCCACAGACACCTCCTTCATGTACATGATCGCGGGGCTGTGCATGCTGAAGCTGTACCAGAAGCGGCACCCCGACATCAACGCCAGCGCCTACACGGCGTACGCCTGCCTGGCTGCGGTCATCTTCTTCTCCGTGCTGGGGGTGGTGAGGCTCCCGTCCCATCGATATCACAAGAGCAGCCATACTGGCAGTTTTTAATCAGTGTTTTTGCTTTTAAACCTTATATTTTGCATAGCAGAATGGTTCTCAAAATTAACACTTTGGAAAATATTAGGCTCTTTCCATACCGCCACTGTGATCGAACGTACCTCTGTGTGCCACTAGAGGATGCTAATGTGGCATTAGTGGTACGTGTACTATACTACAGAGCCTCTGCCATAGCACATTGACAGTGTGACACTCCAAGCCAAAGGCAGATAGATGGCTATAAAGACCAAGTGAAACGGACTGATTGGCTGGACACGTGTGCGCTTTCTCACCACGGACCTGTGGCGTCTCTCCTCCAGGTGTTTGGAAAGGGGAACACGGTGTTCTGGATCGTCTTCTCCGTGATCCACATCATAGCCACACTCCTGCTCAGCACCCAGCTGTACTACATGGGCCGATGGCGACTGGGTACGACCGCGAGGGTGCGCTGCCGTGTGACTGTGTGTGGCTGGCCTGGGAACGGGTCACGCTCTTCAAAGCCCCGGTGTGGCACCTACAAGGTCTAGGCACACCTGTGAAGGGCAGCATTTGTGGTTTATATAAACCAGGGGTAGGGAACCTGATCCACGGAGAGCCGGTGCGGGCTTTTGGGATGACTTTTGAATCAGCCAATAAGACTGGGTCCCCAGGACAGGAGCTGACAACCATGCTTTATTATTAGCTGGTTGAGAGGTCATCCCAAAAATCCGCACCCACACCGGCTCTCCATGGATCAGGTTCCCTACCCCTGATATAAACCATGCATTCTATGTGTACCTATTCCTTACTTCAGATGCTTTTTTAAAAGCAGTTACTGTATGCATGATTTACTGGGCAGTTATATTAATGTCATAAGAACATAAGAAATATACAAACGAGAGGAGGCCATTTGGCCCATCGAGCTCGTTTGGGGAGAATGTCATTCTATGTAACTATATAACTGTTCTATATTATGTCGATCTATATAACCGCCCTGTGTTTCAGACTCTGGCGTCCTGAGGCGTATACTCTATGTGGTCTACACCGACTGCATCCGGCAGTGCAGCGGCCCCACCTACATCGTGAGTCCCTCTCCTTAATTAACAGATGCTCGGATCTCGCACGGCACTTCTAAGGAGCACTGGGCTCGTTCCTCATTCTTGTGTCTTGTCTACCTCTATCCCGCTGCTAGGACCGCATGGTGCTGCTGGTAATGGGCAACATCGTCAACTGGTCTCTGTGAGTATTCAAGCCAAGGGACTCTAATGTCATTTCACACAAATGAAATGGACTTGCGTTTTTGCAGCTGAACAATAAACTCTGATCTACAGGAGCCCAGGACGGACGCCCTCCCAATTATACATTTTTTTTAAATGGAGTTATCTTGAGATTAATCATCTCGTTATCTTGATACTCGTTTTCTTGTGATAATTTACAGTAATTTTTGGTGATTCACTATTGATTCATATTTATTGATTCCTAATAAGAACAAGAAAAGCTTGTATGAATTGAGTATAATTGCCAAAATACAATATTCTCCCATGTTTGTTTAAAGTTAAAACAGCCTTAATTAGATTTTTAATATAGATATCTTTCGGCCACTTTACAAAGGTGTGGAGGGACACAGCAAATTTCTTGTGTTTTATGTCATTTTGCTCTCTTCTTTGGCTCTGAAAAGTGACACCGTGTTCAGGTGTTTAGTGCTTCCCAGGGCAATTCTTGTTCAAACTAGTAATTTCCATAGCAGGTTATTTCTGTGCTAACAACGTCAAAATAGAGCAGGAAGCTAATTTACTTCCGTACTGAACAATACATACTGGATATATTAATATAAAAGGCAGTATTTTGGGATTCTGCTGTTTTTTGATGCATTTCGATATCGTAACACTCTCAGATATACTGGACAATGAAGGAGTTTGCATGTTTATGAGGAGCAGAATGAAATAAATGGACTGATGTCCTGTACAGGGCGGCTTACGGACTAATCGAACGACCCAATGACTTTGCCTCTTACCTGCTGGCCATTGCCATCTGCAACCTCCTGCTCTACTTCGCCTTCTACATCATCATGAAGGTGAGCGCTTCCGACGCATCTCGCCTTCCACAAAACTCGTTGTGTTGAACAGCATTACCTTAGTCACCAGTGTAATAAGTTTCAGTCTATAATTCCGGACCCCAGCCACAAACTGGTCACCCCTCTGCAGTCCGCTGGGAGGTTTTGCAGCATCAGAACTCTGATTTCCGGATTCAAGATCAGCTTCTTTCCGAATCCATTCAAATTTCCCAGATTGACATTTCCTATGACTTTCATACCCAGGGCACCTGCGCTTTGATCTTTGATCTGATATTACAGTTCCTCAGCCTCTGGCCACACATCACCCAATTACTGCACTATTTTTGCAATTTTTGCCCTGTATTGCATTTTTTGCACCTGTATTGCTCTGTACTATCTTATATGGTTTTACACTCCCTGTATTGTTCTGCATTGTTTTTAGGCTTTGGTCTGTTGGATATGACTAGTAAAGAACTTGAATCTTGATATCAACACACAGGCTGTTATGATTTACAAGGTGCTCCCTAAGAGGAAGACCATAATTCCGCCATGACAGGGTTAGGGTTAGTAGTGTGTTGGCTCCCAGGGGACAGGGGTTTGACCCAGTGTTTGGTTCTCCCTGCCGCTGGCTTGCAGCTCCGCAGTGGTGAGCGGATCCAGTGCCTGGCGCTGGTGTGCATCCTCTTCACTGCGGTGGTCTGGGGCTTCGCACTCTTCTTCTTCTTTCAGGGACTCAGCACCTGGCAGGTGAGTCCCCCCCCCCCATTGGCCAGTACGACACACTATGTCGTTGTGTGAAGCACAGTAAGGTCTTCAGAGGGAGGAGTGGGAGCTGCAGGCAGCCACAATAGCATAGTGCCCAAGAATCTGGACTTGCAGTTAGAAATGTATCCAAGAACGTTCATAAATTTGGTCAATGTTGGTCTGTCTTCTCCAGAAAACCCCAGCTGAGTCTCGCGAGCACAACCGCGATTGTATCCTCCTCTCCTTTTTCGATGACCATGACATCTGGCACTTCCTGTCCTCCATTGCCATGTTCGGCTCCTTCCTGGTGAGTCTCACGTGAACATCGATGCACGTGTTCACATACACGGTCCGGGGGGGGGGGGGCACTTAGTGGCCAAGGCATGGAGGTTGATGGGTTAGACCAAATGCAGATATACATTACTGAACAGATGACCCATCTCTATGTGTGGACTCCATGGGGTAGGTTGAGTATCAGTGGCTTCCAGTATCGTATATTATAACATTCAACAAATCTGCTTTTTCCAGCAGAGTGAAATTAAATTTACTTAGCAGGCACATTTTCTCCAAAGCGACACTGGTGAGCAACCAGGTCCAGCTAGTTTTTGGAACATTTGAGGTTAAAGGCCTTGCTCAAGGGTCCAAAAGTGAAATCGCTGTGCCAGTCATGGGATTTGAACTTATGACCTTCCAATCACAAGCACAAAGGCCTTATCCACAAAGCCACACACTTCCCTTGTAGTACAGTTCCCCTTTCTCATGAGAGTATATGCACCTCACAAAAACGTGACGACTGATGTCTTCTGACCCAATTCTCTTCCTTTTCCTTTTGTTCGCAGGTTCTCCTTACTTTGGATGATGATTTGGATACTGTACAGAGGGACAAGATTTATGTCTTTTGAGGGACATTGCGCCTTACTAATCCCACACTGGCCAATCATGATGCAACAGTGAGCAACAGGCAGCCTTGCTACATGATTGGGGGTGTGGCAGTCCGTCCTTTCTCACAGCCAGAGGGAGGCGCTCTGCTCCAAATTTTGAGCCTGTGAAAACAACTGCCGTGCCAAGTGATAAATGAACAGGGCTTGGGTTCCTTGTCGCTGAAATGTATCTGTCTGTTGTCGATGGTGATATCCATGTTCATATTAATGATGTTAATGCTCATTCATTAATGTCATATAACATCTGAGCTTACTTGCTCTCATATGTCAGGAATTGCAGAGCTTTCTGTGTGCTGACTTTGCACGCGTTTCAGCTCTTTGTCTGTACGCCTGTGGCCTTCAATGTTCTGATCTAGTGCAAACCTAAATCTATTCAGCACTATTCCGTTAATAGGAGCTGATCATGGAAGTGATTGTATTCAAGATTTAATGTCCATAAGAGCTGAGAATATGTTTTGTACTGTATAGGGGTGGGGGATAACATTTTAAAATTTATGAATTTATAAAGAAATGTTACCGAATAAAGATTTTCAAAACTGGTACTGGTGTTCTTGTTTTAATTTTAAAATAAATGGTTCGAAAGTACAACTTCCCTGTTGAAACCTCATACACATACCCGAACCTAAAGCTAACAAAAATAATTCTGTAAACTAGCGTGTTATGGGTGAAATGGTATAGCGAGCTTGTCCTACAACGCGCGTATGGGTGATAAAAATCTCGGCTCTTCTCTGTTCTGGCGCCTAGTTGGTGGAATGAACTCCCCCTAGATGTCCGAACAGCTGATTCATTGAATGTCTTCAAACGACGACTTAAAACATACCTTTTTCAGAAATATCTGAACTAGCACTTCTGACCCTACCCTGACCTCTTTAGCCTTAAAAAAAAACAACAAAAATCAAAATGCCCTTCGCAAACTGAGTATTAGACCGATGGTATTCATAGCCTGGGTTTTATTGAGCTAGTATCGAGAAAGTAGAGTCTTAAAGCACTTATGTAAGGGAGGAGCATCTGTTAAACGCTGTAAATGTAAAAAAAAAAAAAGCAAAAACAAAAATATTTGTAATTAGAAACAAACACTAGAACTTGGGCTTAATTTCAGTAATATGTGTCACACAATATACTAGATTAATTGAAAAATATTAAACTTTTTTTCAACTTATTAGAAGCCTCCGTAGAGACCGTCAAAAATTGCCTACGCCGACTATATTTCAAGTCGTCAAGGCGGGGTATTGGGTAAAGTTTTCAACTAGCAATAATCGCGCCTCGGATAAACCTCATAGGCTACGATACTGCCACTGCGCAAAGCTGGCGAGGGATTCGGAGCGGCGCCGGGGCGGGTGCCAGGCCTACGCCGCCGCTCCACGGTGGGGGCTTCGCTGTGGCCGGGTTTGGGTGTCTGTAAGAGTAGGAACGTCATATGTATGAACGTCTTGCAGCGTAAGGGATTTTTCTACCTTATATTATTGATATATTAAAATGGTAAACGTTATAGTTAAAGGCGCGGTGCATGACGAGACTTTTATGCAAATACAAGTGCCCGCCCCTTTACGTCATTTTCGGAAGTAAGGGCTTAAGCACGCGTCTTTTCTTATTAAGTGCCGAAAGGCTGCCTGTAATTGTTAGGAAACAGATAAGGATCGACATTTTTAGGTACATTATTATTTTGAAACCCCAAATTAAAATCGTCAGAACGCAGACGGAGTGTTTACCGAGATGATTTCATCCAAATGAAGAGACCCTCCACAAAATTTGTTGTTTATTAATGTCTAATCACGCAGCTTTTACGTAGGTTTTCACTCGAGCTCTTTACTTTTATTTATATACGAAATACGACTGTACACCGTAAGTACAATCCTCAAGTATCTGAAGTATCTGAAACCGCTTGAAAATGATAGACCTATTATGCAGGCATACAATTACCCTATTAACAATGTTGTTTAATTTATCTCTTTTTTGTATTTGTTTTTAAACACGTTGTTCTTTAAATCATTATACATTGTACATTAAGTTACTCCGTGGCTAATGTACAGAAGCGGATGTTCCGAATTTATCCACTAGGTGGCGTAGGTAAACTTCCTTGCAAGAAGTAGTCCGGTTTTATATAGGTTAGAATAAAGTATTTACAAATCAAATTGGTTCTTCATTCTTCCAAAGTAGGCGTAGCAAATAGACAAAAACAACAACAAAATATAAAAAGTTTTGTTTTTATTTTACCAGGTGTGTTAGAGTATATTTCAACATCATTTCACATTTGACTTAAATAATGTGTAACATGAGTTTAAATCTCATGATACTTCACTCCGGCTGCAGAGTATTTAATCCTGAAGCAATGCACGTGGTGGCTTCCTTGGTAACACTGCCGACTTGCACTCCCACTCTCCCTAGACGTTACATGTTGTTGTTAGTGTTTGAAATGTCTTTGAGAGCATCACATCCATACGGGGAAGTTAAAATTGCTTTATGAGAAATGCTCTATGCAGAGGTTCTGTTACAAAGCAAAACCAATCATAATAGAATACTTAGAATAGAATACTAAGACGTTTATAGCAATACCACAGACCACACATAGGCCTACTACACATTTACTCAATTAAAGCATTGATATTAGAGTAGAATGCCTTTATTTTCATTGTACAGAAAACAAATACATCGAAATTCAATCTTCATGCATCCCATCTTGCTCTCCAATGAGATACACATATATAGGTGAAAACAAATCTTTGGGGCTTACATGCGTCAGCCATGGTTTCCTGCACCTCTAGAGAAAGTTTTTGGGATTAATGGTCTTGTTCAATGGCTCTGCGGGTGGCATGGTTAATGGGAAGGTGCCCAGTACATGAATTCTGTATAATAATGAATGGGTGCATTTCAGGAGGTGGCTTTTTGTAAGGCTGCTGTCAGCTCCACTGTGTACATCATTGACAATACATGCTGGATTTCCTCCTGCGAGGCTCTGGCCACCTCCCCATCTTCTCAATGACACTCCGCAGCCTGTCCCCCTTCGTTGAGGTGAGCTGCGCTGGACACAGACTGTTAGACCCGCATGCACATAGGTATGCAGAGATACACTGAATCATCATTACCCTCTTCAGAAAGATCTTTTTATAGCATTATTACAGTCAGCATTTTCTTCACATTATGTGGGGGCACATGGGAGGTAGAGCAAAAGGTGGGTAACAAGCAGAGCGAAACCATTGTTAGTATGATTTCACAGGCACATTTTATGGTGCATGTCACAGCTGTGATGGAGAGAGACTTCTGTCTGGGGGGCGCTGGATGGCCTCCTGTGATGTGGGAAGAGATGGAAAGGAAAAATCAGAGGCAGATTCAATAAGAAAAAGAGGGGTGTGGAACACAAGGGTTGCTGACACATTAGTTGCACTCTATCTGTCTGAGGTTTCTGTACACGGGTGTTTGTCATTACCAAGAACACACAGAAGATTCTTCTGTTCTTGGCATGAGGGTTCTTGCTAACTTGCCTCCCAAGAGTGAAATTGGGTCGCAGCGAATCATGGGATTGCTCTCATTGGTCGTAACCGATGTATAACCAATGTCTTTGATTTCGGGCTGGGCATGAACGACATCCGGGGATTTTAACCGCCATCTTTGCATTCTTGGTATTGAGAAACACCCCTGCTCTTGAGAATTGTAACTGTACTTCGGCAATGGAGGATGACGTCAAACGGTTAGCGTTAAATATCCCTGTACTGACGCACGATGAAGATGGTGGCTAGACAGTCTATTGGACTAAAAAAACGCCAGGGGCTTTCAATCTCATTGTCTTCACTGATAACTATCTAGTATATCTGCATTATTTACAATCACATTCCTTCGGGTCACTGTAATATTGAAGAGTCTTGCAAATTTGGGCATAAGTGTATACAGATTCCATAGAAAAGAGATAATTGGGAAAGCTTTTGACAAAGACGACATCTTATTGGGCATTGGTGCACGATATTTGCATAGACACGCCCCTTGATAGATTGTTACTTACCCAGCCTGATTGAAATGTCAAGCCCCTTACACTGGGTCGGTAGTGACGACGGTGTATCAGTAATGGAGATTTTGCTCTTTTAGTATTTGTCTAGCAGGCTTTCCTTAAAAGGAAAGCCCACTTTGTTGTGAAAAGTAAGATTTTATATTAATGCGCCGTATTTATATTTTTGTTTCTTGCTGTAGCTTGTTTCTTTTGTTGCTCTTTTAAATTGCTATACTGGGGTTGGATGATACAGTAGTTTTAGAACTATGAAGAATAACCGCATATTTGTCTTTTTGTTAGAAAAATTGATAAGGGTGTTTATTATGGTTCCGAAACATATACATGAAGGAAATGAAATATTACTCTCCTGGTATAGGTGACAATAAAATATGAAATCTGAAACATTTATATAATGATTAAAATATGAAGTATTTCAAAAGGAAGATAAGACAATAAAACAATTACAATTTTAATCAAAATTTATTATACGTTTTGACCAATCGAAATGCATTTAACATACAAAGTGATGTTCCGAATTTATCCACTAGATGTCACTCTTGATTTGTAGGAAAAAGTTCGGGTTTATCCAGGCTACATAAATTATTGTGGAGAAACTAATCGCAGTGCATAGGTCCAATAAATCTGTTGAGGATTGAAATTAGAATTTAGATAATAGTAAAGCATAACAATATAAGTTTTCCATTATAATCAATATCACTTAATTTTGTCATTTATATTAATCTAAATTAGACATCATGCCCATACATTTCATAAGACAAAAATGATAGGCATGGTAAATAGTATATAGCAAACAAGGGCTTAGGGTTACTATATCTGCTTTTTCTAAGAAATGTCTTCATTCTCTTTTTCCTTTGGTTTTCTCTCACTGATTGGATCTGTCTTGACTTCACACCGTTTCTTACACTCAAGTTGTTTCCGATCAACAACACTGAAGAGACTCTGTAGTATCCCGGCATAAGCGTGCGCAAAATCTGTTCTCTACATTTGCATAGAATACGCCCTTAATTGACAGCACTCAGTCAGCCTAATTGAAATGCTATGCGCCTTGCACTCCATTGGTTGTGAGAGGAGCATTCTTAAAACAGAAATTTGCTTTTGGTATTTGTCTAGTAGGTTTTTCTTGTGGGGGAAGCTCCCAATACATGTTTTAACAAAATGTGATTTTTAAATTATTTTTTAAGCCTGGTTTGTTGGTTGTTTTACAGTGTTTTAATACACATAATATTTTTGTTTGTTGTGAATAAACGGATGTGAAACCTTGACGAAAGTGATTGCGTTCCATGTTTTGTGTGTTGTGATTCAGTTTGGGTGTTTTTATCAGTATACACATAGAAAATAAGGGGTTTATATCAACAACTATCGTAGCACGTCACGCAGGAGTTGGATATTACTGCGCTGATGATTAATGTCTTAGAAATTCAAGAATGCGAATATGAGGTTTGCAAGTGTGCAGCCTCTGCAGATTGAAAACATTTCTGTTACAAAAACTTTATATTGGTTTTTTTATGAGAGTAAATTGGTTATATTGACTATGCAAGTTTCTAACTGTTCATGATAAGACTATGAAAATGCTTTTATTAAAAGTGTTACAGAATATTTTCTAAGGGTGCGTGGCAGTATCAACTATTAAAGAGCAGCGGCGCTGTTGTGTTAATAGTTAAACGCCTAAAATGTTTTTTCGTATACATTTCGTACTTTTAAAAATGTTCCCGTCGCTTAATTTCTACATAACTAAATGTACGTGTACAAATGTGACTTTATTTCATCAAATTAAAGAAAATTTAATTTGAGAACATTTTAATTTGAGAAAATTTCCATGAAGGAACCTAAAAGGATTTCTAACAACCAAACTGAAATGCAATATAGCTACATCACAGGACACCCATTAATTAAAAACTGTGAATATAACCAGGTGTATGCGATTCATTCGTCAGTTGTTTTTTCATATTTGTGTAGAAAATAATTACAATGCATGTTATGTTTACAAAGCCACTGAAAAACCATTTCCCTGAAAGCTGTTAAAATGAAACCCCTAATATTTGTTTTATGGTCAGGTAATCGGTATATATGTGTTCATGGTAGGTATTATAGTTAATCAAAGTTTTGGGACTACTGTATCTGATATTAAAATTGGATGTTATTTTTTTGTTATGTTATTTTATCCATCCGTCCATCCCATGTAAATGTACATGTGATGCGTATCACGTGATAAAACACTATTATTATTATTATTATTATTATATCACGTGCACCTGCTTCTTCCAAATCAGATGCTTGAAACCAGCTCAGTTAACAGGTGTTTTCGAGCCCGTGCGCATCCCTGTGCGCGTACACGGAGCATATGCCGCGGCATGCATGGGTGCACAGAGGCGCGTGCCTTCGATCCCCCAAGCGCAGCGGGAGCGTGTCCGCCTACCAGCGGCCGCCGTCTGCGGGGAGCAGACGGTGCCCACGCCAGCCGGCCCGTATTCCGCCTCTTTCAGGAATAGCTACCCCGAGGCTTCCAGTTTCCATCTACACTGACCCTCTAATACCCAGACCGGATAAATGTCAATTGTGATTACTTGACCGCTGTCACCACATGTGACCCATAAGCACACACGCAAACGCACAAACGTTTTATTATTCCTCACCCCGTGCCCTGTGTTTCTGCGTATTGTTCCATATTGTTATTGAAAAGCGCCTTGTAAATTTGAGGTAGCCTATTGCTATTATTCATTATCCGAACAGAAAAATAGAGTATAGAAAACCAGTGATATGAATGTAAAACCACTTTCATTGAAACTCAAAGTTTTACACATATTTTAATACATTCATGCTCTGTAAAGTTTCACATCTTTTTCAGACTACACAATACACATATTTGCCTTCCGCAACAAAATCTAAGTACCTAACTGCTGGTTCAGTCTCTTTTCAGAAGACTGGCAAATGTTGAATGTAGAGCTGTAATAAACGTAGAGCTGTAATAAAACATATTACTATATATGCCTTGTTTCTACATCTTGAATGATATTATATTGGGACAATGCATGGAACCTGATAATATCTAAATTAGGCACAGAGTAACTGAGACTTCTGGTGTGGAAACTGCATATTTTTGTACTTTGGTTGTATAAAAGTACAAAAAGTAAACAGACTGCGGTAAAGCAAAAACCAAAGCAACAAAATGAAAACCCCAAGACTTAACTGCGGGGGAGAAAGACTTTTTAAAAGTCAACTAAACAGCAACTGCTAGCAGGTTACAGCTTCTTCCAGCAACACAAACCTAATGTGAGCTTCCTGTTCAGGCATAAACCCAGAATATATGAACTTCCTGTCCAGACATAAACCCAGAATATGTGAACTTCTTGTCCAGTCCTAAACCCAAAATATGTGGACTTCCTGTCCAGGCATAAACCCAGAATATGTGAACACTTAGTTCAGTCCTAATCCTAGTTTATTTGGTATTTCTGGACTTCCTGTCCATTTGGTACATCTAGACCTCCTGTCCAGTCCCAAACCCAGTATATTTGAACATCTGGTCCAATCATAAAGCCAGTATATTTGGCCTTCCTGTCCAGTTCTAAACCCAGCATATTTGGACTTCTTATCCAGCCCTTAACCCATTATATTTGAACTACCCATCCAGTCTTAACCCCAGTATATTTGGACTTAATTCCCAACACCAAAGGTTTAAACTGTAATGTAATGTAAGCAATAGGCCGCATAACAAGTGATGGATTGTTTCTTACACATACTTTAACATATTTAACGGAATACTTTCATTCAAGTGCAGGACCTACCAACAAATTTGGGATCAATATCGAATGAACTGGCCATTAAATCCATTCATGTTGATACTCAAAATCCATCCATTTTCCCAGAACCACTTATTTAATGCGACATTGCAATGAGCCTGTAGCCTTTTCAAGGAACCACACGGTAGGAGCTGGAGAACACTTGGGGTGGGACGTCTGTGCATCAGAGTAATGCGAGTGTGCTGGGTGGATGGAATGGGCTGCCATTAACCAAGTTACTGAAGTCTTGGTTAATCAATCAGCTAATGAAATTCATATTGTACCCGAAATAGAACATTCTAGCATTTAAATGTATTCTACACCTATCTGGCATAAAGCTGCATAGTCTCCGCTAGGGAACAGTGAATGTCACCATCACCAGGCCCCCCAGGATAATCAGCCCCAAGCCTGTGACACGTCGTGCCGGGGACAGCTGAGCAGCCCCGTCCTGAGTGTGTTGGGCAACGGGAGCCGTACGGGGCAACGTCCACCGTGTGTTGGGCCATTGCGCGGGGATTAGGTACATGTGAGTGATTGGAGGTGACAGAGGCCTCTGCATTATAAGGCCCACAGCAGATTTCTCAAGCCCGTTTTAGACGCATTAATCTGGATTTACCACCATAGTGTATCACCAGCCATGCTGCCGGGACCTCCATCAGCACCCCCCCCCCCCCCCCCCCCCCCCCCCCCCCCCCCCCGCCCCCCCCCCCCCCCCCCCCCCCCCCCCACCCCCCCCCCCCCCCCCCCCCCCCCCCCCCCCCCCCCCCC
>JAODKM010000035.1:8520478-8541097 GCA_026780845.1 Petrocephalus sullivani | reverse complement strand
GTAAGGTTGGTCCGGACCACTCTTAAGAGTCTTCTTAGCGCGCTAACAGTGTGCGTTATCGGGAAACCGGGCCCAGACCGATATACAACAATACTTAGCACTACATTGTAGATATTACGATTTAATTTATTTCACGTCTTAGACAGACAATACATAATTTATTCTTTCAATAGCGTTAAAGATTTTTTTAAACAGAAAACTGTGGAATACTATTAAACGTTTATTATTTGAAAATCTGTGATAAAATTTGAGGGCGGGGGCTACCCCCCATGTATGCCAGTCGGGAAACGACTTCTCCTGTATTAGGTAAACTACCAGCTAACAGAAGGTATTGTGTGCGGATCTAGCAGTCGTTTGCTTCAGTTAGTTGCTTGGAAGGAGATTTTTACCGTCAGTGGATAAATGGATAATGTTGTGAAGTTACAACTGTGTTGTTAGCTGGCACTTGGAATCCAAGCCAAACTCGCCTGGCTCGTACCCTGACGGCTGACGTCCGGTACATCCGGTACGTGCATGAGGGTAGCAAGATGCCCCCCTAAAGTGCAAACATCAAACACCACCTACGAAATCGCGTTACTAATAAATGCTTCGACTTCTAAGGTTCCTGAAACCCTGGATATATTTCACATAAGCTAGAAATAACAAAAAATACAATGCAACTGACGATGGAGTAGTCAATGACTTGTTATAATCAGATATAACATGCACATTATGAAAAACAAAATAATATAAGATGTATATAATATTAAATACACTATTCACTATATTTATTATTATTGTTGTTGTTATTGTTATTATTATTATTATTATTTATTGTTGTTGTTGTTGTTATATTTAATATTGGACGACAGAAAATGTCACTTAGAAACTAGATTAGAAATTAGACACCAGTAACGATTAGCTGAAATACTTCTTCCTATTTATTTTCTGATGTTCTCTCTATTTTATTTAAGTCTATTTGTTGTGTTACAACATAACACTACATTAAAGAAAGGTGTTTATGTTAAACAACCTTAAAAATACAGTAAAATGTACAACGGAAATGTAACGTTAATTACTAATTTATTTAATTTTAATTTATTAACTCCCGTAATTCAGTTTTACTGTGTGGCAATAAACAAAAAAATAAGACTGCAATGAAGAATTTTTGGGAAAGCATAGTAAAACTAAATACTAAAGATACAAATACCAGTAATTCATGGACTTGCGTGAATATAAATATATCTATATATTAAAAACGTTAGAACGAAAATCCGTTAGCAGGATAATTAGAATAAACAAAAGGCTTCACAAACAAACAGGCGCATCGCGTCCGAGTTCGGGCACGACGCTCCGCTCGCCCCCGTGCCGCCCGGCGCGCTCCTGTGCGCGTGCGCGCGTCTCCGAACGCCTATATGGCTAGTCCGGCGCTTTCCGAGCCGCCCACCTTTTGTCACGCATATCGCTCTCCTTCCACTCGCTCTGTCCCGACTAAGGAGTAAAGAAACCCTAAAGTTCAGCCCCACTGTTACTTGTAGGAAAAGCCTTGACACAAACCCCGTACCTGGTAGTTGAGTAGCGGTTGCGCGCACCAGGTACTCCACAGCAAACGCGCTCATGACACAGTACATATTCTGCTCACACCGGCAGACGCCACAGGTAAAGATATTTATTTGAGATTTAAAATGTTCAAATACTAGCCGCAGCCTCTCTCTCTTTATATCTCCGCCTTGGCTTTACAGATTCCGATAAACCCCTTATACAGTTTGGGCTGTACATGGGTCTGTGTGGATTTTAAACTATAAGAAATCCGATTCAATTAACAAGCGCAGAGAATCGGCTTTAGATACCGTGAAATGGCCCGTTCGCAGGGGCGGCAGCGGACGAGCGCGAGGCCGGAAGGGGACTGTCGCGCGGGCCCTTTGTTTGGCGGCGGCTGGAAATATATTATTTTATATATTATATTATTATTGTTGTTGTTATTAGGCTATTATTATTATTATTATTATTATTATTATTATTGTCATTGCGGTTTTGTGTTTTGTTAATTAGGAAGAAGGTGATGAAGCGCTTTTCTTTAAATAAAACTTTAGCTTTGTTTCATCTGTGGTTAAAATAGGAGAGTAAAGGAACGCTGGGATGGATCAAAAGTAAACTCCTCCAAATTGAGAATAAAAAAAACAGCACACGCCCCCATTTAATATATTTATTATTGCTATTATTATTACTATTATTATTATTAATGGGTTGATATAATAAATGAATGAATGACCGAATGAATGACCGAATGAATGACCAAATGAATAATAATAATAATAATAATAATAATAATAATAGTGATGATGATAATAATAATAATAATAATAATAATAATAAGAATAATGTATAGAATGACAGAAGGTCTGCGCTGGGGGCGGCATGCAGCGGATCAGTCAGGGATTTTATTCCAAACAGCACAGCCTTTGTGCTCCTCTAATCCAGCGGGCTCTCACACACAGTCTCCCAGGCAATTATTGCTGTATTTATAAAGTAGGGTACAATTAATTAAATGAGTTATTTCCAAACCGCAGGAAAAATTCGGGCTACAAGATTGCCCTACGTTATCACGCCGTGTATATTTCAATATATATATACATATCATTTTTATTTTTATTTAATTTTTTTTCTTGTCGTTATACTTTGAAACCATAAATTGATGAGATTTGCATAGTAATTAAACAATGTAAGTTCTATGACTATATTATCTATATTTTGTTGCTGTCCACTCGTTTCTAATAAACATATATATCAAAGAAAAGTTTTCGCGTAAGGAAAATATGCTTAAGAGCCCCGTTTAATTAGAACCATGGAAACTTCTGGCATCATAATGAAATAATGGAAAGGGAAAATCGATTCGTGTGTGTATGTGTGTATATATATTTGTGTGTGTGTGTGTGTGTGTGTGTGTGTGACGGTATGAACACAGTTACCACAAGAAACTAAACGAATGCTAAACGATTTATATTTTGGTGATTGTTAGTTATTGGATATTTTTCTCACAATATAAATTATGTGTGATGTTTCAGATTAAATACACCGTACTTCGGATACATAATATGATAGTACTATGTAAGACCTAGCCTTACAGCAAAGTGCAGTAGATGGCCACATATAATAACGGTAATGCTGCCACTAAAACTTACTACTCAGGAAATATTGCAGTTTATGGATATAATTAAATGAAATTAAACATTAAGTATGTATCAACAAACGTCGAAATGTACACTGATATATATTTTTATGCATTTTACTGCTGTACACTGTTCTATGTATGTATGAAAATTGGAGCATAAACAAGTAATTAGTATTAAGGAAACGAATCGCTGACTGGTTAAGTTTTTTAAACTTCCATTTAACCAAACTGAACCTGGTAAGGAACGAATTCTCATTTTCTGCGACTATCAGAATTTAGCTGAATAATCGGTCTATTGGAATGTGGAAAAAGATTGCGAAGAGTAAAAGAAATGAAATAGCTCTAATTCCGAAATAATTAGGCCTGTGTACGTGTCGACAAGAATATTTTGCTATGGCAGATATATCGGCAAATTTTGTTATTGGAAGGGAATAATTGTTAATTATTAAAGACAATCGGTATTTGTTTTTTATGCAACGAACGAGTCAGAGTGAGATATACGTCATGCATATTTACTGCCGCCACAATTCCCACCTTGGTTAGGAGTAAGTGTGCAACACTGTGTGTGTGTGTGTTGTCGGGGTGGGAGGGGTATACCCCTTCGGAAACAGAAATTAGGGAGGAGAGAGAGAGCGAGCGTCGAGCGAGGCAAAGGAGGAGGGGTCACCGTGTCCTCTCGGTACCAACTTGTCTCTAATTAGCCAACCCCTGTCTTGTTGCGCTCAGTTCGGCGGTCTCACCTCGACTCACCGTCTCTAGCTGAAGGAAGAACGTCTTAAGGTGCTCCTGGAGACAGAGTGTCGGGCACAACTGGACAAACCACAAACTGATCTCGGTGAGAAAAACGCATTTGGTCTTCTTTTTTTTTTTAGCTGAGATGCGCATTTGATTGCAGAAGCGCAAATCAGAGTGCAAATATACGATTATTTGCGGAACGGCTGCCTAGATAATTAGACTGACGTAGTGGGTTTGAGAGTCTTTGCATTTGTACCGTAAAAAATCTCAATAAACCTCGGAGAACTAACTGAACGTCTGCATCTACAGGTGTCAAGGCCACCTCAAGGGACACCGGCACGCTTCACCTGCACTCGGGACTCGGGAGCTCCGGCGTCGGACTGTAAAACTTTAGAGAAAAAAACGGAAGTGATATCGGAAGATTGGAAAACAAACCAATAAATAAATAAACAAAAGCCAAAGAGTGAAATTTTAAAGACTGAAATACTCCCCCCACTAAAAAGAAGGAAGATCCGGCCCCCGACGCGAGTGTGAGAGAGAGAGGGGGGAGAGAGAGCGTTTAAAGCCGGCACAGGCATGATGTCCTACATTAAGCAGCCTCATTACGCCGTGAACGGGTTAACTCTGTCCGGCCCGGGTATGGACCTGCTACACTCAGCTGTTGGCTATCCAAGTAAGTCTAAATTTTTTGTTCAAATATTTTATCGTGACCGGTATTTTAAATACCGTGACAACACAACCGTAACAGGTAGTTATAGTTTACAGATCTGTGCATTAGAATATTATAAATAAGCTGATGAGGATTGTGAAGTCATTGCATTGGATTGAGACACCTGCGATGTAGCGTAATCTTATTTTTTGGTCAAGGAAATGATTTGTCATATAGCCTGAGATGTTAGATCAACACCAAAAGACGCATATGAAATGTCGCCTAATTTTCGAAATACAAATTGGTGTTAATGATCTTAAGATATTCCGAAATATGTTTTATCATTTTGGGACACGTTACAGTATGTTCAAAACGAAATTAAAAATCAATTAAATCACCGATCTCGAATAAAGTAGCACCCAGTTTATGTCTTTACGCGTTTGTGTATCGGAGGAATATTTGTGTGGGCGTGTTTTACGCGAGGAGACGGAATATGGAGAGCGGGCATTTAAAGTACATATGGCCCACTCAAGGAAAAGTGGGCACTGTGGCAAGCTAGTGGGCGAGTTAGAAAGAAGCAACGCTCAAGCAAATGTTCCGCTTCCGATTGAAGAAAAACTGGAATGTGTCCCAGATATTCAAAACGAGACTGAACATACAAGTGCAGAGTAACAATGCACCATACATTACCGATGCCGCACTCTATTCCGTCAGATATTGTCGCAGTTTTATACAACTTTGGTATTTTGTGTTGTCATCTATACGCTAAGAATTTTCGCCCATTTCGCTGCCATCCATCCAGCGGCGCACTTTGTCCCACGGAGACATGGCACTGGCGAGTTACGGGTTTGTTCGTTTCACATTTCTCCATCACTTAGGCCTATATTAAGCCACGCCTAATGTGTTTTTTTTAAAGATGGCTATTGTCCTTTATTTGTTACATTATATATTACGTTATACCGAATAGAATGCGAGTTCTATTAAATCGGGCGGCAATTCACGCAAGTTTTTTTAATATTATTTTTATTTATTTTTTTACTATACTGGGGCAAAATGAAACACCACAAATATGTGGGTAAACCCTGCTTTCTTAAGACGACATAGTTATCGCTGGGAATGTTTTTGAGCATCACATGAAAGGCATGGATTATGGCATGTTTGCTACCCTTGTGTTTACTGATATTATTGTCAATGTAACAAGCATTTGGTACAATGTCGCTATGGTTTAGTTTGATAATATAACTTAGCATTGGACACTCCTCCATTTTAAAGCAAAAAAGAATAATCCATCCATCCATCCATCCATCCATTAATCTTCCAGGTGAATTAGAATGAAATGTGTAAAAGGTGCCTGAGCTAAGGGGCCCACCCTATCTTCCAGATACCCCACGGAAGCAGCGCAGAGAGCGAACCACCTTTACCCGTGCTCAGCTCGACATCCTTGAGGCTCTGTTTGCCAAGACCCGCTACCCTGACATCTTCATGAGGGAGGAAGTGGCCCTCAAAATCAACCTGCCAGAGTCTCGAGTACAGGTGAAGGGAGATGCTGCCACCTCTGGCAAAACAGGCTCACTGCATGACTGAACGAGTTTAGCATTGTGCACTGAACTTGGGTTCTGACATCAACGAAATGTAAAGATGCTACATTTCAGGGAGTTTCATGTGCTTTGTGTCCCCAGCTAGTGGATGCTGTCCAACAATATTCTCTCCATCTTCCAGGTGTGGTTCAAGAACCGTCGTGCCAAGTGTCGCCAACAGCAACAGCAGAGCAGTGGCCAGTCCAAACCTCGTCCACCCAAGAAGAAGGCCTCTCCAGCCCGGGAGGCCAACGCTGAGCCCAGCACTAACACCAGTGGGCCCTATAGCCCCGCACCGCCTCCGCCGGGCACTGCGATCACCCCTAGCTCTAGTAATGCTAGCGCCACGGTGTCCATTTGGAGTCCAGCATCAATCTCTCCACTGCCTGATCCGCTGTCAGCCTCAACCACACCCTGCATGCAGCGTTCCACTGCCTATCCCATGACCTACACCCAGGCACCCGCCTACACCCAGAGCTACGCAGGATCCTCCTCCTACTTCACTGGCCTGGACTGTAGCTCCTACCTGTCACCGATGCACCCGCAGCTGTCGGCCACCGGGGGAGCCCTCAGCCCCATCACTGCCTCCTCCATGGGAGGACCTCTCAGTCAGTCTCCAGCCTCCCTGTCCTCACAGGGCTACACTGCAGCCTCACTGGGCTTTGGTGCTGTTGACTGCCTCGACTACAAGGACCAAGCTGCCTCCTGGAAACTCAACTTCAATGCAGCAGACTGCCTGGACTACAAGGACCAGAACTCATGGAAGTTCCAAGTATTGTAGAAAAGAGGTTGCAAGGCCAGAGAAGAGAACAGTCATTTTTAAAAAGGTCCGATCAATAGAGTACGGGAACATTTTACATTGAGCATAATGGTCTTCAACATCAATCTTATTCATGTGTAATCAATATGAGTATTAAACTGTAATGGTTGAATGTTTGATCTGTAACAATTAGGAAGACCACCTTGACCAAGTAACCCAACAATGACCGTTGTCAAATCGTTCTTTTGTCTTTGGAAAAATGCATAATCAACATTTGAGTATTAGGTTTGTGCAGCTAGAAGTCACACAGCACTGGAATTGACATTCATAGGTAGAGGTCAACTTACAAGGAGCCTGAAATGTGAACGTTTTGCAAATCTATTCAATTATTGTTTTGCTTGCATAGGACAACCACAAGACATCAATGCTAGAGGAAAGCAAAAAAATATCTAAAAGTTGTTTTAGATTTATTGATTATGTGTATTTATTTTTAATCAGCAGTATTAGTAAAAAGAAATAATAATTGCTGTAATACGTAGGTCTGTCCTGGTGATCCAGGATCAAGGAATTTCTATATGATGATTTTTTTTTTTTGCATCAAGAATAGTAATTTGTATGAATTGAAAAAGGAACAACTCAAATGGCTAAGATTAGGAAAATGAAAATAAGAGTTAAGAAGCACTGTTTTTTAACATGAAATTTACATTAATGCTTTGAATTAAATGCTTCAGTAATTGTTCGCCAAAAACAATAATCTTGCTAGAAGAGCAGGAATGTTCTGGTATATGCATGATGTAAGATGATGTGGAAAATGATTAGGCTGAGATTACGGCATTAATAAGGACTCGTGGTTCTTTATTTCACATTATATGTAGAGCGATCGCAGCGCATCACTTCTCTTTGAGTCTGTTTTGAAATTACAGTGTTTTTCAATCTTCTGATTCAATTGTCTCTTGTCGTTTTCTGCTATGTTTTTACAGTTAAGCTGCTTGTTTGAACTGAGAGAGCTCTGAGCCAAATGCATGGACTTTGCAGAGGGGATATATTCGGAAAACACAAAAAGGGCCCTAGGGTTAGCCATGAGAATGGTATACCATGTTGGACTGTAGGCATGCTCTGTCCAAGCCCCTGTGTTTTACTTCAGGACTTGAACTCGATTGACCCCTTAATGACTTAACTAAGCCTGCTGCTGAACACCACTCAAACGATTTTAATTTTTTTTTTTTGTGAAATGAAGGACAAATGAAAGGGAAAGGGGGGTGTGATACGACATCATCCTTTGCACAGGAAGTGTGTGGTTTCCCTCGGCGACCACTGGCGAATGAGTGTGCGGTGAATATTTTGTGTTTATGCATTATTTAATCTTGTTTTTTAGACTTAAACAGTTTGTGGTACTTTAAATTGTGAGTTCTTCTGATAAATTTTGTTGTAATTTGTCTAAATCTTATTATTATTATTATTATTATTACTATTATCATTATTACTATTAATTCTTTTACTTCTAACACTATTATTAATATGACCGTTGATATATTTTGTTTTGTAAATATTAAACTTTACTTGAAAAATGCAATCATGTCTGGCACTAACATATTACGCAGACTGACCCCCCACTGATTGAACTTCGTAATGTCTAGAACACTGCCAACTTCTTATTTTTCTGTTTTTTTTTTTCTTCTGGTTTCGAATCTTTTCTGAATTGTTCTTTAAACTCAGGGGTTCATCCAATAAAGATAGTGACAATAGGTGATGAGACTGTGTATGACTTTTCAATGATTAAATTAAATTTTCTTATTTTAGCTTTATTATACCTAATTCCCTAAATTAATTGACATTATATTATGGGGAATAATGGTAATAATGAGATTAGTTGAATGATCTGATACTGAAGACAAAGGCCCGAAGGTTACAATGCACCATAAAGCAACAATATTTTAATATATTATATATGAAGCACAGTTTAAGCTTAATTATCCATATCAGTAGTTAGGTGGCTAGAAAAATTAATCATTGATTGTACAACTAGAATAAGAGACGGACACGGGAACCTGCGGCCATCACGGGGCCCTTATTATATACGTAATATGTACGTGAAAGGGGAGTGGCCATCTGCGGAGGGAGAATGGGGCGGTTTGTGTGAATGTCTCTTCCTTTTTCTGCACGTCGGGGACGCTCGTCCTGACTTTCGTCTCACGGAAACGGCGCGTTTTCAGGCGAGCCCCGTGCGTTGTGCCGCCAACCTGTTGGAGCCATTCCTGCAAACCAGCACGGATATTTTTCATTAATTCTGTAACCTGGTTCCAAAAGCTCATTCAACATTCATCCCTGCGTTAGAACTCCTGTAAAATAAGTACAAAACAGCAAGGGCGTAACGGTGGCCAGAACGGTGTTCTTTTAAAGAACACATTTGATTAGAAATTGTGTTTCTCGCTAGCAGAGCGAGAAAAACTCGAAAATATATTTGATCAATTTAGAGTATTTCATTTGAAGCAGTTCTGTTGTGGAATGCTTCTTCAAATACGCAGTACCTCATAATATGCAAAAATGATCCCTTTCGACGGTAGAGAAATGGAGATTCTTCGTACGTTATGTACAGTTTAACGTATAACTATTATGTCATATGCTGACAATTATGTCAGCAATCGGGTTCTGTTGCAGCATTTGCAGTGTCCTCCAGTCAATTCAGATTACTTTGCTTTAGGGGAACTTTTCCTGCGTCGTCTACATTTAACCCGCAGCACAGTGACAGAAACTAACAGATCCAGCTCTGTCATTCTGCATGTTAATCGTTTCGGTCAGTTGTGTTCCTGTATGATTCGGTTCTTTTATTCAGCTTCGATAATTGAATTCAAATTTCAAAGAAGCAGAGAACAACCAAAGTAATCCGTATACTAAAATCATAATAGAATACCGTAGCTTTGTTTGACCGCGCCGAAACGCGGCATCAGCACTGCTTTGGTTTTTCAAGAAATAGTTCATACGGGATAAAAGCTCAGCATTCTAGAGGCGAAAGACACGCGGTCATGCTGCAAAGCAGGAGAGAGCGCGTGACGAGGCGCAAGCGCAAGAAACAGCGCGAGAGCCTCGCGCGTCAAGCCTGCTCGGTAATCCCTGCGTGCAGCATATGGACCTGTAAACCTCAGGGGCAGCTCCGCAGACAAAGATATACTCAGGACATAGAATATGATTCATTTCTTTTTCCTAATCCCCAGGAAACAAGCTGGCCACCGGGCAGTTCTGTAAATGCTGTAATCATCAGTAGGACTGGCCTCCACTCCAGTTTCCTCCTAATCCCAGTTTTCCAGCCCCTCATGATGCACAAACAAAAGTAAATTAAAAGAGTAATCAAATCTCCAATGCAAGCTGTTATAACGCTTCTAAAAATGCATGATATCACAAGAAATTACACAGATGTCATTCTAGCTAACAGGTCATGTTCTTGAATTAAAAAGCTAACAGTTACCATCATGGGAAATTAATTTGTGTGGTGCAGTGGCTGTTGCCTCACGGCTTTGGGACCAACACTAAGGTCTCCGCCACAGCTTCATGTGTCCCCTGTGTCTTTTTGGATTTTCCCAGAAAAAAAAACCCCACAGATTCAAAATTGCCCATAGGTATGTGTGTGAGTGTGCTCTATGATGGGTTGGTGTCCCATCCTGCCTTGAGATAGGCTCTGGACACCCGCAAGGGTTACACAAAATGGGTGGATGGGTGGATGGGAATTATTATCAATGCTGTGACTTGACCAGATACAAGGAAGTTCAGGTCTATCTACCAATCAATCCATGAGTCAAGTACAGGGTCATGGGAGGAGACTGCAGCTTATCCTACACAGCACTGGGCATCCCCTGGCTTGTGCCCTATTTCCTAGAATAGGCACCAGGATCACCATGATTATGGATGGATGAAAGTTATGTCAATGGGGAGTTTGTGAAATAAGATGCATAAGATGGTCCTGGATTGGGAGTCTTTTAAAATTTGTAATAGTAATTTACATAATGGATGACTTCACTCTTACAAGAATTCATTTGGTTACTGAAATATTAAAAAAAAAAAAACGACTCAAAGTGCAGTTAGTGGATTTATCGATGATTTGTGCCAGTGTTTTTTATTCGGTTTAGGATTTCAGTAAGTGGGTGAAGTTACTGTTGCATGTATTTAGAATTAGGGTCAGGGTTACAGTAAGAGTTGGGTTAGTGTTAGAGTTACGGCTGAAGTTGGGATTCAGGGGATGGTGGAAGAATCATACTTCAGTATAATGCGGAACTGCCTGAAGCGGCTACAGTACCGTTTGAGTACAGCTTAGGTATCTGGCCATGTCTTTTTCCCTCCTATATTTGTGGTTTGCCATTATAAACTTTACTTTTGTTTGTGCCCCTCTGCCTGCATCTTCCAGTCCTCTTGCAATTTATTTTTACTGATCTAATTTAGAGAATGTCCCAATCCTCTTACTGCCCTGCCTCCTCAGCACGACGCTAAGTGAATTAGGCAGGATTACAGTCTCTCTCTCTCTCTCTCTTTCTCTCTCGCTCTCTCTCCACCTTCCTCACTCTTTTCTTGCTTGTCCACTCCTCGCTGTCCCCCTCCTCCTCCACCCACAAGATTTTTTTCTCTCTTCAAGACAAATTGATCCCAACATTAACCACAACAGATGAACCCTCAAACTCGCCGATTGCTTAAATTGCATGTGTATGTATAGAACAGAGACACGATCTCATCTACAGCTGTGAAATCAACACTATAATACAATAACTAAAAAGAAAACTTGCACACTGCATGATTTTCCATAAAAAAAATTTCACTACTTACCGCTCAGCTATAAACTAACCATGCAGCAAAGGTAAAAAAAAAAAAAAAACAAATGTATCATAAAATGTATTAATCAAGATATATCTTCATATACAATTATATATAATTATGCAATCAGAAATGTGGAGAATACAAAATAAAATAGTTTTTAATGGAGGCCAAGAATGTTGGCACAACAACATCAGGGATTTAGTAATATTTAGTATAATTTACTAATATTTAGTATATTTACATTACAGTGTATGCAGTATTTTTACCAGTACAGCTGTAACAAGATGACAGCATGGACAGTGAAGCCTAAACAGAATTAGAAGCCAACAAAGTGATGAAGACAGGATCAAGTTCTTCATTGGGTTCTAACATTAAATTGGTGCCCTAAGGCAACATGTCTTAAGTCAGCTGTTTGAGTTTGCATTCAGATCAGTTCATCCTAGTTATTTGCTACTTATAGATCCTCTTTCACGTAAAAAAAAGGATAGTGCAGTTCTTTTAGGGAGCAAGCCTTCCTTAATTAGTGGAACAGAAGCAATTGTGACTTCAAAGACATTAAAAAAGGAGAAACGCTGGGAAACTGAAGACCATACAGACCCCCCTGGTGAGCCATTCGCCCTCAGTGTGCAGCTCATCAAAGTCACTGCCATGCTGCACATCGACAGAGTAGGGCAGATGGACACCCTGGAGGAAGCTTGTCTTTGTTAGCGTTGTGAATCAGCACTATCTGCAGAATCTGTTATGCTACGGAATGGGGTTCTAATATTCAATATGTACAGTTAACTGGCCTCACTAGAAATGTCCTGATATGAGTCCACATGACTCGTCTCATCCAAGAAGCATTTGCCACTACTGTGTGTACAGTGCTAACTGAATACAAGAAATAGGTGGAACATGGCAACCAGCTCCTGGTGCAAAAACAAGTCACATTGGGCGAAGGGGGATTACGAGGTCTTTCAGGAATGCTTGAGCAAAACTCTTTAATGCCCCTAGACTATGTGAAGTATTTTAATTACTTGCAAATTTTACAAGTTGCAGGAATGTTTTGCTTAGTTATTTTTTTCCAGTGACAGTCTGTGGATATGAATTGTGTGAATTCAAATGAAGTCAAAATGCTTTCAAGACCAGCAATACACATTAAAGCCACCCAACTTTGGTCAGACAAAATGAAAATAAAATAAATAAAAAATAATTATTATTTTCAATAAAAATTAGTTTTCAGGCTTTTATTCAGGCATTACTTTAACGTTGTTTAAAAATAATTAAATTAATTCACTACTTGACCTTACAGAATAGCATCAATGGACTGGAGTTTAGTACTCAAACTATACGTTGTTAGTAGTTTAATATACAAATCAAAGTGAAATGGATAACAGAAGAAGATTTTTGTGTTACACCTTGCATGTCACCGATATAATGGACCGATTTCATTCATATTAAAATGTGATATATGACATGGATTTAAAACCAGCGGCACTGATGGCACTTGGGTTTAACAAATCGGGAAAGCAATGGATAACCAGTACTAAAGCCTGGATGGCCGCTCCCTCACTTAGGCATTGTCACTGTATTAATTAGTATCAGGGTGGCTCATTTAGTGAGACAGGTTAAAACTAAGCGACATCAGCCAGTCTCAGTGTCTACTGCAGAATAATTAATTTCATTCATCCAGAATTTATCCAGGCAATGTAAGGCACAAAGCTTATATACAGACTGGATGGGATGCCAGTTTATTGTAGGGCAGAGACTCACACACACTATGGGCAAGATGCAACTTTGCCCAGCTATACAGCTTTGGACCAGAAATTCTCGTGAGCCAGGAAAACATGCAAAACACACATAAATCTTGCAGGGGGGGGATTTCACAAATATATGTGCATGATAACACTGTCGTTTGATCATCAACAGCAATTGTGATTAATATTATAGTTTACCTAGAGCTGAGATTTTTAATTGGCAATTAGTTTCTAGACTGTTTCTTTAGTTTAAGGATTACCGGGGCAGATTTTGGTGACTTTCGAGCATGCCTGATTGGGAATGATTGGGCTAATGGTATTAGTGATGTGCACCCTAATACCCAAGTACAGCTGAGCCAGGACTGAGACTAATGATCATGCATACGTATATATGTTGAAGAAATGCTTGTGAATTAATCCATTTCACTCCAGCATCGACCCACAGTGGCACTTTTAAGGTGCATATGTCAGTCACATCAAGATTCAATGGCTGATGCCTTCTGCACAGAATACTGCATTTGCGACGTTTTTTGCTAGCTTTAATGAGTCGGGCTGTTCCCCTAAGACCACTATCATTAATACTTTCACCTGTATAAATGCCCCAACTGGTTGTTTTGCACCATCCCAGTGTGACTGTTTCTGAAATTCTAGATCTGGTGGTGGATGGGTAGGATAGAAGGAGTGTTTGAGTGTCTGTGTGTGTTTTAATGGTCTATATGTGCATGTATCATAATTAGTCTTACATCAGGGAACCATTCATCATGTTTACTTTGACCATAGGCTTTGGGTTATTTACTTCGAAACTGACTCACCGCACTAAGCATGCTCAGCTGTCACTGTGGTGTCTTTTTGATTTAGTGATCTAATATTTTGAGGCACTCGCTTTGGCTCTTTGCATTATTTTTTGTTAGACTGATGAGGCTCGTGGACAAGAGAGCAAAAATATCCGCTGTTCTAAAACATGCCAATCAAACTTTTACTGAATACTGAATACAACATGTGTAGGATGTTAAACTAGTAGAGAAATCAATTAAGACAATTAGTAAAGAATGAGATACAGACCAAAAAGTGGGTTTTGACAAACCTATTACCAGATCACTCATCATATGCAAGCAGTTTAACATGTGCAGTGCAGTCACATGCATGCAGTGAGAAGGTGTCAGGTGGCAGTATTGAGTTACAGTCATACTCTGTTGCCTCCTCTCCTCGTTCCTCATGCACTACCCACCTCTGCTGCCACACTCTCTCTGTGCTGCTCCCTTTTGCCCCCTCTCTCCACACCCAGTAATTCCATTGCAGTGGCAGCCTCCTAATCCACTGCTGACCTCAATCCAGTGATGTAATGGGTCATGTGACATGGGATTGGCGAAAAGGGAGGTAATGTGAGGGGGTGGGGGGACTTAATCTGTGTTGCTGCACTGGAATGAACCAATCACTATCAACCACAGTTATTTTCCCTCTATAGCTTTGAAATAACCTGCATGGGTATTGCTCAGTGTAAACACATTTAAATAATAGCACACTATTAGTGTGTGCCACAAATTATTTTGTTGGTGTAGGTTCTTTGAAAGGCCAGAACTTTTATAATTTGTCACCTAGGATGAAATTATGGCTGTTTTGGATTTGATTTGGATATACACTCTTAAAACAAAAGGTTCCATATTGAACCTTTAAGGGTTCTATAGCTTGCTACATATATGGCGCCCTCAAAAGGTTCTATATATATATTCTCACGTGCGTGAAATAGAACCTTTTTGAAAGCAATGGTTTTATTTTCTAGGGTTAGAACCCCTATGGTTCTATATAGCACCCCCAAAAACCCTTTTTTCTAAGAGTGTACAGTGTTTGATTCAGTTAAGTCCGAAATGTGGAATTTCTAGCTTGTATCAGTCATAGAAAAGGCAAAAAAGAACAAGAAGACCACTAACATTTTAAAATATAGGGCTATATTGTTCTAAACTGATGTAACAAACATAAATACACTCTAAATATTACAGAAAGAGGAAGACATTGAGTATCTGAGATTTAATTTTGCTTGGTGATTTAATAGTTCGGTGCAAAATATAAATGCTGTTGGGTTGAATTACAACAGTAGAGTGCCATTAACATGCTGCTTAGTGTCAGTAATGGGGCTTTTTTAGCTTTATTGTTTTTAGAAAATCCCAAGAATTACAAGAATTTTTAAGAGTTTCTTAGACCAAATGCAAATGATGAATGTATGCAAAATCATTGCTTTCGGAAATTTTTGTTTTAAAAATGTTAAAATCGATGCAATTTATGCCGATCAGCGCAGGTTACGGTCCAAACACAGACTTCACTGCGAACTCTGGCCCAGCTGAAAACTGTTCTTCTGCTCAGACTCGTTCCCAATGGGTGCAACGTCATACGCAAACGACGCGATAAAACCGAAAATGCACAGCTGGCGAAAGGAAAACGATATCAGCGATACAATTATGACGCTCTTAAATGAAATGGAAAGGAGTGCGCGATAATAAAACGTTTGCTGGTTGGATTAATAGCCATTTCATAGCTGCATTGCACATTCGCGTTGCTGTTATTTTAATTGGCACAGTGACTTTTATTCTACATTCAACCTATCTGTGATAAGAATTCTATAGCTTAGCCTATATTGCCCGATAACTGATAAGCTATATTCCTAATTAATTTTAGCATCGGGTTATGACTGCCTAAAAGGCCACATCGTGTAACGGAAAATGGCGAAATTGCCTCAGTATGTAATTTATTTTATAAAGTAAAACAAGGGAAACCGGACACAGTGGCTGAAAGGGGTCACTTATTCATAGGAATGCCGTCTTTTTGCATAACTTAGATTCCCCCAAAACACCACTGATGTTTAACAAACTAATACAACTTCACCTTGAAGGGAAAAAATCCCTGTCTTTTTTTCTACATTTTACAAAATAACAAATCGAATTTCAACACAACAAAAATTGTATCAATGTTTTTAGAAATCACTCCTTTTCAAAATGATATGCTGTACGTTGTCTATGACATTTGTGGATATAATATGATTTTTCGTTGCCGAAAACGAGTTATGAGACGTTGCATGCCTTATAATTGCATGCATTATAATTTTCCCGTTGTATCTTTTTTGATTCGCCAAGGCTTTAAAGGATGTTTCCTTGTATTGCTTCTTCACAGTCATACTAAGGTAAGTTAATTCCCAAAAGCTCCCGTTAACAACTTACATAGTTCGCACTTATATATATATATGTGTGTGTGTGTGTGTGTGTGTGTGTTTCAGAAACGTACCACGATCTACACGTCTGGCATAAAGGGAATTTCCTCGGCGGATTCAAAATACAAAAATAATCCATGTTCACCATAAACGTACGTGAATGAAATGTTGCCACAAAAATTGCGTGGCCAAGGCAGAAGTCTGCCTGGCATCATATTTGCTCGTTAATGATTCGTTTTGAACAGTCTGCATAGGCTGCACATGCGCAATAGTGCATTTAGCGATACATACGTGTACAACGTATAAGAATGATCATTGCATGCGTGTGTGCTTCAGCAGGTGGTTGTGTGGTGACAGTGGGTGAGGTTGTGCTCGGGGCTGCACAAGGTTAATCCTCCCCATAGCCCGACCCCGAAGCCCCCTTCTCTTCATGTGTGCTATGCCGTCCTAATCTCTCACTGCCTCTCTCTGTACTGCCCTAATCTCTCCTCCCTCCTACTCGGTACATTGCTCTGTTAATCGCTCTCTCATTCTCTCTCTCTCTCTTCCATCCCCCTTCTCCGTGGGTACAGCCCAATACTAATCTGTGATCTGTCAGTCAGCACTTTCAGCCGCAGACAGACGGATTGCCTGTAATCCCCCCGGACGGCACAGATGGACTGACGCTATATGCAGACCTTGGAGAAGGTGAACGCGCAATTTGCGCGCACCACTCTGAGCGCGCTCCCGGATACATAAACAAGGGCGACGCCCTCCGCGGCTCCGCGACCGCGCACTGCGTTCATTCACTGCTGAGTGACAAGCGATCACACACATCTCTATGCAGAATGATCGGGCGCGCGCGCGCGGGTGTGGGTTTGTGGGGGGGGGGGGTTCATGTCCCCAAAGTGTGGTAAAAACTTCCCTACATTTTGGGACATTTTTTCAGGTCCCCACCTCGATATCCTCAAATTAATAGGAAATCTGTGATCAAAAAACTAAAAAGAAAAAAAGTCTCTCTGTGTGTCTGTGTGTCTGTGTGTGTGTGTGTGGGGGGGGGGGGCTTGTATAGTTCACTTTTGAGTACCAAAATGTCCCCAAAGTGTGGTAAAACCTGAAATTTCCCTACTTTTGGGTCCCCATTTGGAAAACCTCAGTTTTATAAAAATCTGTGAATGGAACCAAAAAAGTAAAAATACCAAAAGTCCTGTATTTGGGTTGGTTACTTACGGTTAAGTTTAGGGCTGGGTTGGGGTTAAGGGTGTTGTGATTGGGATTAGGGTTTTTCCCATAGAAATGAATGGAAAGTCCCCATTTAGATAGGTACGCCGAGGCTTTGTGTGTGTGTATGTTGTAGAAGTTTGAGGCTGTGATATTATTTTTTCCGACATGCTCAGTTTTAAACTTGATTTTGTTTCTGACCGACATAACCGCTAAGCGGCCCGCTGGGAATCCTCCCAAGTCGGCAGATCTGCCGTTCCGGGCCTGGGTTACTGGACACGCACTTAAATCAATTACAAACGTATAAAACACATTCGCTTTAAAGCAAACAAAGCATAACATATTTTTGTAGGTTTATAGTTTTCGAAATAATAGACAAAAAGAAACAAAATATTACTCTGTGAGAGAGATACATTCTTTTAAACTCTGAACATCTCACCTTCAAAAAGTACTGTGGATATTTGTTCTTAATGCTTCAAGTCTTGACATTTTTCAGTGTTTTGCCTTTATAAGCAGATACATATATACGATTATTTAGAAACTTTATTAGTAATCCCCCTAAGTCACAGAACATACATACAAATATGCTTTACAGAAAAGAGCTGTGAAATAGAACGTCATATTGAGCTTAATTGAACCGAGAGAGGAATGTCTGTATAAGTACTCTATTAAATTATTACTTGATTATTACTTGATGACAGTTATTACTCAAAATAAAGACGTAATCTTTTACAATATATGTAGGCATATATATCTGAACAAAACATCTAAACAACTTTAATACATTAAAACCAAAAATGAAAGCATTTTTCCACAGACATCTTTGCCCCCACCGATCTTGTTAAAAACCAGTTTAAACCAAAGCACCCAGTGGAAAACCAGGGCTCGCATTCTTGGTGGTTTTCTGACACCTGTCTTTGTAGGACAGGAACCGCTTTGGTGGTCGGCAGAGAATTGATCTATCCCCCCTTTTATAGGGAGACCCCTATGTGGAAATTGGTTCTGAAACGTGAATAAACGGCTGTTAAAAGTTGAGTATACAGTGTTTGCAAAAAGATTTAGACGCCCCTATCAAAATGCCAGGTTTCTGCGATGAATAAAAATTAAACCACGATAAATTATTTAAAAACCTGTCATGCGTTTAATACGACATATAACATGTACAATTCAATTGAAAAACAAACAAATCTGTTAGGGGAACAAAAAAAAAACGTGGTTGCATGAATGAGCACTCCCTGAAAATAATACTTTGGTGATGCGCCTCTTGATTTAATTACTGCATTCAGTCTTTTTGGGTATACACCTGTCATCAATTAAAGTGACTCTGATTAACCCCCAAATAAAGTTCAGCTGTATTAGTGGGCTTTTCTTGACATTTACTCAGCTGCATCCTACAGCGAAACCCGTGGTCCACAAAGAGCTTACGTAGCATCAAAGGAATCGCATAGCTGAAAGGTATCAGTCAGGAGAAGGGACAAAAAAAACTTCCACGGCGTTAGATATACCATGGATCACAGTGAAGACGGCCATCAGGAAGTGGGGAAAGTGGGTACGCTTTTTATGTCCACTGTAGTAGTTGGAGATTCTGAATTCTCCTAAACCAACAGACACGCTAAACCAACAGGCAAATGACAAAGCAGGTATATCACGAAATACATTGAGGGGAAAATATCCAGACTTGGCAGCGGGAACTCAAATTAAGGATGCAAAGCAAATGTAAAAATACTCATGGCGATGGAAACGCCCAATGTCAATATTATTTTGCCATTCAGAAATAAAACGAATTAGCCTACAATCGTACATTATGCCCGATTTAACAAATCCTATCCCACAGTGTACGGAGCTTGGCGGATCTTTCAATCGACAGATGCTTATTTATAACAACATGCCGACAAACAGGACTCACGTGCGAAACCTAAAATGAAAACGCCCCTATACGCTTGTCATCTGAAAAAAATTTTTACAAAATGTATAGAGTAAGAAGGAATAAACTTGATTATCTGTGTAATTTTCACAAGAGAACATTTGTACAATCTAGAAATAAACACCACTAAAAATATTTTAAAGGCATTTGAGAAACGCTGTTCTTCAGAGCTGAAAACGCTACAAGCGGGACAATATCTCCCCCTGGCGGTAAGACGGTCGGGTGCGATATAAATTATCACGAACATTCCATACGTTATGTGAGTATGTAAGTTACGTAAGTGGTTTCTTTACTGGTGGAGAAATGCCAATATGCTTATGTGTATTTGTCCGGTACCTATCGCATTAATCATAAATAAAATTCCAGATGTTGATAAAATGCTAATGGTATTTTTCAACGAATAGTGAATCTTTTTATACAGAAATACAAATGCAAAAATGTGAGTATAACTATCATAATATATTACACCACAGAGCCAGTGAATGACTTTGTGGCACTCATCCCGTCCACATATGCTGCCTGGAATACTTGTTAGAAGTTGGGTGGACAGATTAATTATTTTGTCTGAGCAGTGCTATCAATAAAGCAGCACAGTCATTTCAAGCAGAACATCTCTGAGGTCAATTTCGACAGTTCTGAGCAATGTCGTAGCTTGTGTAACAAATATGTAACAGCTAATCAGCTCTCAATTTACGTCCAATCATACTATTAAAATGTCTAAAATCCTGTTTAATGCTGATTAAAAAAACAAAACACACAATCTATGTGTAACATTTATTACCATCTTAATATGAGAAATCTGATAATTACAAAGATCGGCTTAATTTAACATCTGGACAAGTCTCAATCAAAAGTCATAATGTTAAAGTGATAAGAGTCACCACAACC
>JAODKM010000035.1:8502994-8513221 GCA_026780845.1 Petrocephalus sullivani | reverse complement strand
TACGCGGGGCCTTGCCTCCAGTTGACTTACGGGCGGTCTGCTTGGTACGAGCCATGGCACCTCAAAGTCACCTGAAAGTGACGGTCCAAATTCTGAGTACACGATTTGCATATTCCCATCAGACATAGTTAATTTGCATCACTAAAATTACCCGCAGCGTGTATGTATGTCCTATAACAAACGCGTCCTTCTCAACGAACCCAGTGCCCTTATGGTTGGATGGGGGACTTCTACAAATGTTTTTTTTATTATTACATTTGTTTTTCCTAATGTGTTTTATTTTATTTAGTGTAGTAACTATACAGTTAATTGTTCTTTTGGTATTATACATTATTGACATGTAACTGTGAACATTTAAAATGACAATCCGCCAAATCGATATTTGGACAATTAAACGTATTCATTAAGATTTGTTTGCCATCATAATGGGGGGAGAGCGGTCAATTACGCATTTTACAAAAAACACAATTGTTTGAAAACGCATATCACTAGAAACACGAACAGCAAAATCTTGACACCTCTGGGGGGAAAAAATAAATAAAAACCGAGAAAAACGAAATTCTGCATTTTTAATAAGTTTTCCTTTTCCCGCTAGTTTTAACCACAACTTAGAAATTATCGCTGAGAAAAGGAACATAGAGGGGGGTTCGTGGACACACCTGCCTGGGCTGGACGTAAATTAAAAATAAAGTACTTTGATGGACATATCTTTGAAGCGGATATATAGCCAATCAATTAGAAGAATCTGAATTTAAGACCCAATCGGAACACTGCTCATAAACCAGAGGGGCGGGACTTGCTATTCTAACCACTCCCATACTAGCACAACGAGCCCCGCCCCCAGCGGCGAGGAAGTGATGGCCGCCGTTGTAACACAGCCTGGACGAGGATCTGCGTAATAGAACCTATACGCGGCTAAATTAGAAGTGGAAAAAGATAAAGAACACTACCGATTTACACGTATCGACGCGGCGGAGATGAAACTAGACACTTGGGGGAATCCAAAAATATATAAATAGACGCGCACCAACTCGCAACGGTTATGTTTATCCGAAGTGAAACAAGAGGTGAAATGAAATTGATTTTCTGGTTTCTGCGAGCAGAAAGACGGTTTTTTTCTCGGGCGCTTCGCAGTGTCGTTTGTTTTTTCGGCTTTGGCGAGAAAAAAAACAAAATACTGATTTAAAAATAACACAAAAATGTTCAATAAACGCGCAAACACTTTAGGAGCACGACTACCTAATTTGTAGATACTTACCTTTAAAATGTGCGGTCGCAGAGAGTGGAAATCTTGTTTAGCTAAACTAGCCGTCTCGGTATTTACTGTAGGTTCACACAATGGAAGCGGCGCGTCCAGCGGGAAAATGGCCGTCGTGTCAGGCACTGTCTTCCCATGATGCACCGGGCTTCTCCATTTTTACTGCCTTGTCCCTGCTAACCGAGTTCGCATCCTCAGAAATCACGTATATATTTAAGACGTAGAGGACTAAATTAAAACTACAATTACATTTATTATTACACCGTTATTATATTTTGATACATTTATTTTGTGGTTTTCTATTGTTGAGTAATTAGTAGTATATTATGATAATATGTTGTCCTCAAGTTTTTTACTTTTTCGCCTGTAAAGTAACAAACTTGGTAAACTTTAAGTCAAACATTTAAAGATTCCGCTATGACTTGGGCATAGTGTACCTTGCCTGTTGGGATAAATTAATATAAAATGGATATGTCTCAAATTGTGCAACTTAAGCTATATAACTCATACATTTCATGTATTTGATAAAATGAAATGAACTTTTAATTTTATACTTATAGATGTTTTGGATTTTTAATATGGGGTAACTAATCTTTAAATATTACTTGAACTTTTATATATATATATATATATATATATATATATATATATATGCTAATTACTGTTTTATGCCTCTTAAAAATTTCTAATTCTCGAAGGAATTTGCATTTCTGTGTAGGTCATAGCTCATGAGGGCAGCTTTAAAAACTATATAGAAATGTATTAGCTTTTTAAGAAGTCATTGAAGAAATTCTCACCTGTTGTCGGTAAACATTATTGCAGAGTGGATGTAAGTCAGATGTATTATTATATTGTGTTTCTAACAAGGAGCATTACCAGAAAGCACTTTAGAAAGTCACAGGCCCAAAGCCCTCAGAGAGTAAAGAAAAACCCCCTCTCTCAAAAACCTTGGGAGGAACCACTCTTTAGGGGAAAGCCTATTTTGTTCTGGTGTGCAGTGCAAGTTTACCTACATTAGCACAGGGGTTCCAAAGGTGGATTCTGAAATGACTTCCAGAATATTTTTATATATTTATATTTTGAAGATATTACAAAATTACATTTTTACATTACACCAAATTACCTTACATTTCACACTGTAATCACAGTCAGTCAACTATGATAAATCTGCTGATCCCCACCCAGGGCGAAATGAGTGTCTGAGGATCGAGAGTCTCTGGCACTGAAAAGTTTGGGAGCCCATGAATTAGAAGAATGTAGATTCAGGCAGATAGCAGGACGAAGCAGACAGGTGGGCAGGTGTGGTGGTTTGAGTAGATGCGGAGAGGGTGGGGTGGCGCAGGCAGGAACACAGGGAGACTGGGGGACAGACTGGTTGCTCCCTTGTAGCTGGACCTCTGAGTGGTACAACCTAGAAGGGGGGAAAGTAAAAGGAATGTGCATCAGCAATCGCAGAACAGAAGAGAGGGAATGCCAGACAGCAGGGTGAGTGTAATAAGGGAGCTCTGGCAAGGCTAATTATGGCAGCATGACTAGGAGGGGGAGTCAGGTGGGGACTCAGGCATGAGAAATTCTGACACCAGCACCCCAGCAATTTAAGTTAAGGCAGTAAAAATGGAGAAGCCCGGTGCATCGTGGGAAGACAGTGCCTGACACGATGGCCACATTATCCACATAGAGAGTGACAGTACTGACAGTACAGTTCGTTAAAGTCAATGACAATGATGCCCACCAAGCTCTGTGTCTCAGACTATAATTATAGCTGGGGTGACTAACTACCAAGAGTGAGTGTCCATGTAAGATTGACTGAAGAATGCCCTATAGCCCATTCCACTAAGGGAACTAACATAACTTGTCATGGGCTTGGCTAAATAGTTCAGTTCTTCTTGTGCTTTGACTGGTTTGTTTCCTTGATTGAAAGACTCATCCAGCTATTTCACATTAACATAGTGACACATGCATGAATATAGGACACTGACTAATCAACACACACCAAAAACTCAGTGCTAAATTTACATTTACAACATTTGGCAGACGCCCTTAGCCAGACTCCATTAGTGAATATTTTCTGATACTGGCTCAATAGAACCCAGGCTATCAATGTCATCTGTCTAATACTCTATTGAGAAAATATAGTTTTTTTTAAAGAAAAGAGTATAATACCAGAAGTGATAATCCAGGTATTTCTGAAAGAGGTAGGTTTTTAGTTGTCATTTGAAGACACCCAATGACTTAGCTGTTCAGCAATCTAAGGGATGTTAATTCCACCAGCTAGGTGCCAGAACAGAGAAGAGCCTAGATACATGTCTTCCTTGTGCCTTGAGAGATGGTGTGATCAGTTGAGCAGTGCTGGAGGATCGGAGAGAGCGTGGTGCAGTGCGGGGTGTGATGAGATCCTTTAGGTAGGAGGGTGCTGGACCATTTTTGGCTTTGTATGTGAGCATCAGTGTTTTGAATCTGATGCGCGCAGCTACAGGAAGTCAGTGGCGAGAGCTCAGCAAAGGAGTGGTGCGGGAGAACTTGGGAAGGTTGAAAATTCTGAATCAGTTGGAGGGGACGAATGGCACTCAGTGGCAAATCCGCTAGAAGCGAGTCGCAGTAGTCAAGGCGGGAGATGACGAGGGACTGAACGAGTATCTGAGTGGCCTGTGTGGAAAGGAATGGACAAATCCTTCTGATATTGAACAGGAGAAACTGACAACAGTGCGAAAGATTAGCAATATGCGAGGAACAGGACAATACATTGTCCATGGTAACCCCGAGGTCGTGTGCAGTGACCAAAGGATAGAGCAGCGAGTTGCCTAAGTGAAATCCAGGTTCTTTTAATTTAAATGGATTATCTGGTCACCCTAGTGAACACACTTCACCAAATAAATCCGATTCTGTTTCTGATTCTGAAACGTTTACATGCAGACGTGGCCTCACATGCCGGAAGTTCAACAGAACTCGCTGCGCTGTGACGTCATCTGAAAGCGCCGCCATCGTCGCTGCCTTTTTTAATATGGCGGCGGTAGCAGCAAAGCGAATAAAACGCGTGGCCGCTGGACAGCATGGGTTTGTGTCGCTGAATCCCACCTATGGCCAGAATGCTTCGCGAGTGGGAAAGAGAAAGCGTGTTAACAAAAATAAAAAGAAAAACTGGAACAAATACAGTGACATCCAAGATGTTGAAGAGTTTTTGGATGACGTGAGGCTACAGGAGAGAGCCTCAGGGTGAGTGTTTGTCCTAGACAACCGGTTAAAGAGCTTATTTTTAATCGTTTGTGCTTATTAAACGGCCGCATTTCTGTTGGAACTAGTAAACTAGGTAAAATACTTGCTTATCTTGATAAATGCGACGTTTACTTACAATCAGAGAGGCAATTAGCTTATCCATCCCCACAAAGTTTGTATGTTTTAGAAGTTACAATTAAACGTGTGGAGTAAAATGGTGCCTAATTGCACTCATGAGTGATATAATTTTTGTTTTTACTAGTAGTAAACATTTGGACTATGAAATTTAGTAGGTTTGAGGAAAATTGTACAGAACTAGGAATTTACTCAAAATACCCTTTGTTTAGGTAAATTTATCGCAACACAAGCTTCTCCGCAAAGGAAAATGAAGCAAGTCAGAATTATATTAATGACCTATTCACTTTATAGGTAGATGTTTAAGTAGCCAAGTTCACTACAAACGGCAAACCATCAGACTTTTTACTGATCTGTGTGTTTATATCTATAGTGATCATTTTTTGCTTGTTCCCATAAGCTTTTAAGTTAAGCACACTAATACTACCAAGCTACAATCTACAGTCAGTGCTCTATGCTGTTATGTAACCAGTTAAAAAAATGAGAATTGTATTGTAGTTATTGCCATATGTAACTTGCTAGCAGGTTCTGGTAGTGGCATATCATGAGCGATATTATTTCAAAGTGTATCAAAGCACCACAAAATGCCATCACTTTTTTTTTTTATTCTAAAATGTTTTAAACTTCATGGTTATTTTCCAGAGGCCTGCTGTCAGAGAAACCAGATACCAGCTTGTTTTTTTTGGACACTGGAGACCAGAAGATAGATGTTACCCAGGAAGGTATGTTTCTGACTGAATAGTAAGCTGATGCTGTCCCTGTAGCCCTGTTTGGGCAAACTCTTGAAATAGTTGGTTAAATATCATATTTGGCAGGGTAGAGGTAGTACTCCACCAACAAACCTGCCCCTTTTCTTGCAAATATAAAAAAAAGTCATTGATTCTGCAGGTTTGGCTGTTTATATTCTTAATCTTATTGGGCAGCATGTGGCTCTGTGGACTAAGCCTCTGTGCCTGTGATCAGAAGGTTGCTGGTCCAAGCCGGGCCTTGGTATGTCTGTGGGCCCTTCACCCCCAGCTCCCTGAGTGCCCCAAGTGGCGGCTGCCCTTTCTGGCCAAACTTGCTCTCGTGGGGATTTTTATTGGGGATCAATAAAAACTATCAATTATTATTGTTACTTTTGACAGCTCCCGTGACAAAGAAGGGCAGACCGTCAAAGCCGCTGAGGGTCGACCTGATCTTGCAGCATGACTCTCTCGTCCCTGCGCCCAAAGAGTAAGTATGAGTAAGTCTAGCTGTTTATTTTTGTGCTTTCGTCATGTGAGTCTAGTGTTCCTCTAACATTTTTTTCCTCCCCCTCTTTATTCATTATGGGGTCTTCCGCTTAAGTAAAAAAAGAAATGCTTAAAGTTGCGCGCTCAGCCCACCACACTTAACACGAAAAAGAAGGCACGGCCTTACGAGAAGTATAATTAATTCATTAAGCAAGAAAGGGGGGGGGGTACCAAAACATTGAGCATTGGGGGTTTTTCCACCGCACGAAGTTTGGTACTTTCGGTACTTTTGGTACTTTCTGTTGGTTTTCCACTGGCTGGTACCGGCGCCAAATGACACCATCGGTAACTGCCCATGACTGACCGTCACACCGCGCAGCGCCGTGTTTCTTTTGCCAAAATGCTTTTCCACTGCTGTAAAAACTGGTACCGGCGCTGAATAAAAGCACAACGCGAGGCGGGGCACTTAGTACTGAATTCGACAATGGCTGTAGTATGCAGCTGGACGATGCACATGCAGTTCTTACATCGCTAGTGAGTTACATTAAGGTCAGACTTTTTCTTACTTTCGGTTTTATACGGACATTACGGACGGCACAGGGGGTTAATGTTTTACTAAAACATTTTTACTTTGGCATAGGGAAAAGGCTTAGCTAACTTTGCAATTTGGTTGATTATTCCTTGAATAGATTATATTTATATCCAAAATATGTTTTTAAAATCAGTCTAAAGTTTACCCCCGCAGCTTTTGCTTGGGCGCTGCATGCGATCTCCGAGACATCATAATCATCCTCACCCTTGCTATTTAAATCACGTGTAGGCAGGTTTGTGAGAAACGTAACTATTATTTTTATTTTATGTTAACTAACTTATAAATATCCCAATATTTATTACAACCATCACATTGCTGTATTTGGAGACTCTCCGGCACCGTGCTGCAGTAGTAGGCTATATATTAAATAAAATACTTTTTTAAATTTCTTATGCCGTCCCGATTTTGTTGTATCCGTTCTTCTGATCATATCGCAATAAATTTTTTTTTACTTCGCTTATTGCTGTTCTCTGAGTTCGTACGTTTGTCAAGACGGCGATCGCATTGTGTTTCGGAATCGGGCTGTTTGCATAACCGATCACAGCGAATTAAAGCGCCGCAAGTTACGCCCCAAAGTACCAAAGAAGTACCCCGCCGGGTTTGCCACTTTCGGTACTTGAGTTTTTGGTACTGGTACTCGACCGGAAGTCAATGGAAAAGCGAAAGTACCAAAAGTACCAAACTTCCTGTGGTGACTGTTTCACTTACACTGTGAACCTAAGTGACATCCGCGAAAAAGTTTTATTTTTAAAATTAAAGCATGACTGTAACCTGCCACACTTATATTGGTTATTCTCACGAACGTGACAGTCCTTAGACAAAAACTAAATGCTGTCGTGAATTAGTGTTCAGTTTTGTGCAGAGCAGTTGACATCATCCTGTTAGCTATATTAAAATGTCATTTGTAACTCTGATTTTAACGATTTTGAGGACACACTACTTAATTTGGACCAATTTTTTTGTCATTTTTATTGAAAGAATACATTTTTTTTAATCGATCTCTTGTTTAGCCTAATGGATTAACCTACTAGGCGCGTTGGCAAGGCAGATGACATTGAATGCTAGTGGCAGATACTTCTGTATATGTGTATTCTTTTCTATATATTATATAAAATTTATATGAATTACTCGCATCCGTTTTGGATTGTAACATTTGTTTCTAAATGTATTATCCATGTTGGAAAGTTTTTGTTACACGTTTGGCCTTCTGATCACTGCATTATTGCATTTGGCTGTTTAGGGGCGCATGATTTAATACAGCCCTCCAGAAGACTTAGTAAAAATTGCACTCAAGTTCACTTAAGTCAGTGGCAGCATGCTCTCAAGAGTCATGTACACGCATCACACCTATATAAGGCGCGGATCTTGCTTAAGTGCACTTAAGTGCTACACTTAAGTCGATGGGAGAACAGGCCGCGAAGAATGGTGGCAAAAGCTCAGAGCTACGTGCTTTTTGTCTGAAGCACACGGGAGAATCTTTAGTTCTTTTCTCTCTGCTGGTCTGTGCCCGATGATGATTACATCCTTGCGCTCACAGTATTCCTGTGGGAATGTGAAGACGCACTGTACACCCTGGTCCTGCCAAGTGGGCGGAGCCTGGGGAACTGAGGGTCACACGGATCTGCCTTCCTCCAGCCTGTCGTACTGTGCTGCTTTGTTGCCTCGTGCTTCCGTTGTCTGCATTCAGTCCAGTTCCGTGTTCGCATTGGGTGGGTACATTTAACTGGCACATCAAAGAGACCTCAGCGTCTGGCAGGTGCAATAATATCAGCATTTACCACACGTGATAATTGTGGGTGTGATCTGTGGCCCGTTCTCCACAGCATTCTGGCCCACCAGCAGCCCAACGCCAAGAAACTACGCCGCATTTCTCAGCGGGTGGAGAAGCAGACGGCTAATGGGTTACTGCCGAGAAGTCGGCGGCAGCTCCGGAGGCGAAAGGCAGGGGGCGCCACCTGCTCAGGCGAGAAGAGCCTGCCTAATAATCACCCCAGCAGAGCCTTCTATGATATATGGGGACAGGAAGGTGAGTGAGCCCAGTGGTGTCTGAGGATAACCTGCCATACTGCATGCTGAGTCTTATACCTTCTGCCTGGCAGAGATACTGTCTGGAGATGCCTTTTTCCTGGAACAAACAAAAAAGAAGCCAGTCAAGGTGGGTGAATTTTTTTTGTGCTCTTCAATGGTTCATTTACTTTTTAATAAAAAAATGCAGTGAAATAATTTGACGAGGCATTAATTGGCCTAACAAGGTATGCAAGTGGTTGAGTCAATGGAGAAATTTTCTTTGCCAAAGACACAGAATACTGTGTGTGTGTATGTTTGTTTCATAATAGTTCTTTGAGATTTTAAAGTTGCTTGTTTCGACTCGACTCAGCGTCCTGACAGACTCAACGAAAAGCCTTCTTCTCTGCCAGCTGTGGAAGTCATTGCCCCCGGAGGATCCTACAATCCGGACTTTTTTGACCATCAGGTAGCGTCAGCTGTCCACACATCTGTCAGATGCAGACATCTTCCTTAATTTTCGGGACCAAAGGCCGCCTTCAGCTAAGCCATTTTCTTGTTGCATGCTGTGATTTGTTGACAGTGCAAAGGCAAAGTTAACTAGTCTTGGAGGAGAACATTCTGTGAATCGCTATGTTGAAATGTTGTTCTCTTGATTTCGGCAGATAAGTGTATCTTGCAGTTCTCCTAGAATTTTGTGATATTTGTCAGGGGGCATCTCAATCTGACTAGATGGTCTAGAGCAGGGGTGTCAACCATTCACTTAATGGCCCATATTAAGAACCTCTAATGAATTTGTGGGCAGATGAAGGCTCCTTTATTCAGGTAATAACTGCAAAGTTGGTCCTGCTTTTATTTGGCTGAATTAGTTTGTATATGTAAATAACATTTACAACCATGAACCATGAGTTTTTAGGAATACTGTTCAATAAAATTTTTTTAATTAAACTGATCAATGATACACAAATACCAGTCTGAAATTTAGGGGTGGAACAGTACAGTTTTTCTTTGGATTGGTATGCATCAGTTTCTGGACCACAGTAATGGTACAATTGCAGTATCAGGAGCGCCCTGATTGTCGCTCTGCTGTCCGCCTAGCCCAGGGGTCGGGAACCTTATCCATGGAGAGCTGGTGTGGGTGTGGGCTTTTGGTATGACTTTTGAATCAGCCAATAACACTGGGTCCCCAGGACAAGAGCTGACAACCAATGCTTTATTATTGGCTGATTTGAGAGGTCATCTTAAAAACCCGCACCCACACCGGCTCTCCATGGATCAGGTTCTCTACCCCTGGCCTAGCCTAAGGACGGGGGTGACCTAGGTGGGCCGGCAGATGTGGGCCTTGAGTATGACATGGTCTAGAGGCCTAAATGTTCTACATTTTTTATCTTGCCATATAGTTTGAATTTAAAAATCCTCTGCTCTTCTGTGGAGGTAAACCCAGGTGACTGGCTTCTAAATTAAGCTGGTCCTTATTAATTTACATGCTGCTTCTGCATTAATGTGTCATGGGGTCGGCTTCAGCAATGGCCTCTGATGTTAAACATTCAGGTGTATCTTTGGGGTCCTAACTGGGGGGTGAAGCTAGCCCGATGCTTGATTTGGGGGAAATGGGGTACGTGTCTCTTGTGTAGGCCTTGCTGCAGGAGGCTCACACGGCCGAGGAGAAAAGGCAGAAAGACGAGCTGAAGCTGGCCCGTCAGCTGGCCGTGCGGAAGGAAGACATCGCCACAGAGGTACTACCCCCCCCCCTGCCTTCGGCCAACCCCTTTCCACTCACCAACACCCCGCCCCCCCCCCCCCCCCCCCCC
>JAODKM010000035.1:8472770-8501767 GCA_026780845.1 Petrocephalus sullivani | reverse complement strand
CCCCCCCCCGCCCCAGGCCACATGCCCGGTCACATCTGGCCCTCCCCTAGCTCTATGTCCCACCCGTCCTCGCAGGAGACGATCCTCCAGGAGCAGGTCGAAGGACTGGTGGAAGACGACGAGGAGGAAGAGGACGAACCCAAGGGGGAAGAGGAGTCGAAAGGAAGTGCGTCGTCTGTGGTCCGGGAAAAAAAGACGGAGAGACAAAGGAAGCGGGAGAAGGCGCAGAGAGAGAAGGTATGGGAGCGTGATGGTCCTCTTGGCCTGAACCTCAGGCCATTTAAGCTGAAAATCGGCCTGACCGTGCATTGCCCCCCCCCCGCAGGAGAAGGTAAAGCGGGCTCAGAGGGAGCTGGTGGGCCAGAAGCAGCAGCTGTTCCAGCTGCGCTCCATACGGGCCGACCTGAAGCGCCGTGAGCAGCGCACCCGGCAGAAGCAGGCCCAGCGCCGGGCCCGGACAGAGGCGCAGAAGTTCCTGCCGCGGCGCCTGGGCAGGCTTAAGTGAGTCATCTGTGGTGACCCCCCCTTTGCTATCACTTTACAGCTGAGGTTCTGCCCCTAGGGAAGGCCTCAAGCAGGTAGTCTGCCAGTGTCTGAACCCATGGTTCTTAAAATCCAGAAGTTACCTTTTTAGATGGCTTTAAACCAGCACGCACAGCAGGCCGCCTTCCTATGGGGCTGGCCTCGATTTGCTTGGAGCAGACAGACTGTCTCAGTGCAGTTGATCTTAATTTTGAATTTGCTTATGGAGGATATAATACGTCGCGTATGAAACGTCATTAATGAATGACGTCGTCGCACTTGACCTGCGCGCTCGCTCGCTCTCTCAGGTTCCAGGCTCCAGACCTGGAGGTGCAGCTGAGCGATGAACTTTCCGGCTCCTTACGCACCCTGAAGGTGAGCCGTGCCCTTTCGCTCCGTCTCCCGCCTCACCCTGCCAGTCCAAAGACCATTCCGCCTCATGTTGTACACATTGCTTGCTTACATAATCTCAAAGCTAACAAAACAATGTTTTTTGGTGAGTTACATGCCAAATCTGTGTTTCCTAGTATCTAAATATTTCATTTGCGTGGCTTGGCAATTCGCCAGTCTGATTTATTTATTTTGTTAGAAATCCGTCCATTTTAATTTGCTTTCCTTGTCCGTAACATGTTTATAAGCGGTCCCCTTTTCTGGGTAATTCTTCCTCTTGCAGCCAGAGGGCAGCATCCTCAAAGACAGATTCAAGAGCTTACAGAAGAGAAACATCATTGAGCCCAGAGAGAGAGCCAAGTAAGTAACCCTGGGCTGTTACTGGGCCAGTGATTTCTGACCAAACCAGGCAGTATCAACTACCATTCCACAGAGCTACAGCATGGAAGTTTTCTCTCTCCTCAGTGTTTTGCTCCTTTTTTTCTTTTTTCTTTTTTTTTATTATTATTGGCAGTGTATCATCTGGTGTCTGATACACACCCGAATATAGAAAGTCTGAAACCTTTAGGACGGCTGCTTGGGATTCCTGGATTTGCACACTTGAACAAGTGCAGCGTAGCTGTCAGAGAGGCTAGCACATTAACGATAACAAGCACTGATCTTGTAATAAAACTTTACTGTCCTGTTTATGGGAGAATGTAATTACAGTACTCCAGGGGCTACTTTCAGCAGATTGCCGGTGGTAGTTCGGCAAGTGAGACCCCAGCCAAATGAAGATCAATAAGCAAAATTTGCAGCCCCAGTCTCCTTTAAAAAGTGTAAATTTTAGAAGGATAAATTTTAGTAGATATTAGGTAGGTATTGATCCACAGTTTCTTAACATTGTGGATTGCATGTCAGTTTAATGAGCGAAAGTAAGGTTCTGTCTCTATAGCTGTATTTAGGATTTATGTGGTATTGTGAGTACACTACCTTATGACCCAAAACCTGCTGGGTGAAGTCCCGGGAGTAGACCCAGCTCTCGAGCCTCTGGAACACGCAGAACCTTATTTGTTTGTTTTTGTGAACTTAAAATTGCTACCTATCCCTGGTAAAAGTGTGACTGCAGACTAGGAAGAAGCCGTGTTTTTGTGGTGATTCTGCTTTTACATACGCTGGTGTCACGCGACACGTTTATCTTTAACGTAAAGAAGGGAGACGGACGCATGCTGTGACGTCTCACCTTTTGGGTGCATTTCCTTGTATGAGGATCTTTGGTCCTCTACGTCTGTCGCATCTTAAGGTCAGATTGAACATGTGCTGTTATGAGACAACATTGCGGCTCGTATCCATCCCTCGACGGCCAAATGTCGCGGTACTTGTGTAATGGTGAACGCTCTCGTGCAGGTTCATAAGAAGACACAAGGTGAAGTATGTGGAGAAGAGAGCCTTCAAGGCCATCACATGAAGGTGGCCGCTGGAGCAGACACCCTTGCCGTCAAACGCCCTTGTCAATAAATGTCTTTCAAAATCATGTTGAACAAGATTTTATCTATTTATTTTTTTCCCCTTCCCTCCAACGCCCTATTTAATTAAAAACCATATGTTCGTTACAGTGTGGCCATCAATCTGATGGATAGATATTCAGAATTATAATTACAGGACCACCTCAAGTTAGATCGTTAACCTGTCGGCTTTCTTACTGCTTTACTGGCATGACAAAGTATTTTGGAAATGCAGTCGCTGCTAAAGGTTTCATTTTACAATTTGTGATCTCATAGTTTTTATTAAAAACCAAGGCCAAACAATTTGCGATGTCAGAATCGACATGTAAGGCACTCAATATGGGTCAGTTTGCTTAAATTAACGCCAACCACATGCTCGACGCTATGATGTAGGACGGCATTTCCCAACCCAGTCCTCGGGGAACACCGGCCAGTACATGGTTTTTGCTTCCTCAAGGCTCCGAGTTCACTGGTACCAGGTATTGGGTGTTCCTGATTGGCTGGGAGCTGGGAGAGAGCAAAAATGTGCACTGTCCGGTGTTCCCCGAGGACTGGATTGGGAAACGCTGATGTAGGATAGTGATGTTAAAATACGGCATGCACCACAGGATTTGCAAAGGCCCTGAACTGAGATTGGGGCCCATGTGGACTCAGTGGGTCAGGCTGCGGCTTCTTACTTAAAGGCAGTGCTTTTCCAACTGGTTCTTGGAGAACCCCCATGTAGTCTATAAAATGTGTACTGTCTGGGAGGGAGCAAAAACGTGGGCTGGGTGGGGTGACCCTCGGGCCGGGTTGAGAAACACTGCATTGTGGGTTTTGTAGTTTTATTCCTGCCCTTGCCTCTTTATATACAGAGTTGGGGCTCGTTTTCTACCACAGTTCAAAGATGTGCTGGTAGGTCGATTTGTTGTCTTTACATGGCCTGTTGTAAGTTCATACCCTGCGACGGGCTGGCATCCATCCAAGGGTTTCCCCTGCCTCCTCCTCCCACAGCCACACTCCTCGAATAATTAAATAACCTGAAGGAGTGTAAGGTCAAGCGGTTCTCGTTTTGTTCTGATGACTAGGTCGCTAAGTGAAAATCACGTTAGCCTCGGTGCGACAGCGACCATGCCTACCACATTACTTCAGCCTTGCAAACTCAACGCCTTTTATCCTTTTGTGAAGTTGACATTTTTAACCACATTTTCTACATTCTACTTTAAAGATCTTGTATATTGTCAAGCATGAGATTTGGTTGCAAATGTGTGCACTGGTCGAGAATTGGATCTTTTATTATGGTCCTATTTGCAGATGGTGATCAACCACAAAGTCTCTCTCTCTCTCTCTCTCGGCTGCTTCCTGTTACTAAAGTCTTTATAGGTTGGTAAACGGGCTTAGGACAAATCTCAAGGTCCTTCCCTTTCTAGGCAAAAATGTTGATATATCCAGGATCAAAGGTGTTAAAGTGGAGTTTGTTGTTTGTTGTTGGACAGCAGGAAGTGCCTGCTGAGGGCCTTTGGGCCTCCGAGTCATCCACGGGAGCCTTCAGCAAGAGCAGTTAGGGACAAATCTTTATTAAACGGGACCCTGTGGAAGGTTGTAGTGTCTCGAGTGAAGACGAGGCCTGCAGCTTATGATGCCTGCCAGCGTGTTCACTCCTGAGCATCTCGTGCAGCTACGTGTTTGGTACCACGCAAATAGCAGTGTTGAAGCATCAAGGCAATTTGATTCACACCTGATCAAAAGATCACCTATCTCATAGAATATAAAAAATGGAAGCAGGAAGAAACGTGGACATTAAAATATACTGTAAACCTGATTTAAATGCCAATAAATATTTGTGGGGAAATTGGTCATGTGACATGAATAGGCACCAATTACAGCAGATTATTAGGCACTGATGTTGATGTGATTATTTTTGGCCATTTTGTGATTAAGTGATGGACGTGTTTTTTAATTTCTAAGGCACTGGTAAGCATGATCTGTCTGTGTGTACTATTTTTACGTATGATACAATACAGGGCAGAAGTCTTACACTACAAAAGAAAATTATGTTTGTCATATTAATATGTGCATCAACTTCAAAAACCCTCCAGTTACCCCCTTATTCAGAGTCACTATCCAATATACCGCGCAATGTTTTGTTAATTAATACCCCATGAAGTTAATTCCCTAATCAATCAATTCATTCATTAAATGGATTGTGGTAAAATTGAACAAATGCATGGACTGGCTGGAATGAAAGGAAAGGTTTGGGATCAAAAGTGGTCTTCTAGCCATCCAGTAAGATATTAGCAACGTTTTGGGGAACAGAAGAAATTCCTATCAGTTTATATAGAATTGTGTATATATTATATTATTTAACTGCAAGATTACACACTTACTACCCAGATAAATAGCTTTAAACAGCCAGAGACTTTTATGCTGCAGCGTATGTATTTCTGATAAATCCCAGGGACCCTGTAGCGGGCAGGTAGTTGGGTGGGTGGATGGATTGGATTTTTAATAAATAGGTGATAAAATTGGAAAACTGTCATCCTAGACCATTACAATATTTAAGAGAGTAATAATGTAGATAGTAATGAATTCCCTTTTTTAAAAGCAATTTTTAAAATGGCTGCGTGCCATCACACTTTGATAGGCATAACTGTGGAGCCTATGATTTAAAATACTGTCTATAAAAAAAATCCTTTGTTTCACGTGTAGGTAACATCCAAGGAATTGTCTGCCTTACAACTATTTTGATTTGATGTTTGCTCCTTGATGTTCTCGTGCGTCATTCTCCTAATGTCCCTAAAGATAGGTCTGTTCTAAATAAATAAAATAAACCACTACTTTTGTCCATTCTCGATGTGTTATCGTTGAAAAGTGACATAAAAACCCAAGGTGTTTCAAGGGAGTCAATGTATAAATGAACAGCTTAGTTTTATCTGTCAAATTGTTAATGCATAATATGGGTCTCCAAGAAAGTCTGGTTTAACCCGGTGCTCAGTAATCAGTGACTGTTCCCGGCCAGGCATGAAAAGCAGAAGATCCCCTTTGACTGCTGGCCACCTTAGAAATATGCAGTTTAAAATCATCGCTGTTGCAGCAAGAGCCTGACCGTGGAACAGAATGTGCTTACGTTCCTCGCCGAGTTGAGGAGCCATTACTTAAACCCTTAACCCCCTGTTGACATTCATGCACACCTACACACAATGGAACAATGCCAAAATGCTATGTGGTGAAACTGTCAACCTCCTGGGATTTTTTTTAAAAGGACTCATGGCCACACTTGTCCCTCTGGCAGAAATCGATATGCACACCTTTCAAAAATAAAGCTAAAACAATGATTTCCCAGCATGCAGAGACTTGTTGGTATGAGACTGAATAGTCTCTAGCTGGATGCTAGCAGAGTGTCTCGTCTTGTTCTCCCTGTGTATGTTGTCAGAGATTTCTCCCTCATCAGCCTCCCTGGCATCTCTACGGCGAGCGTTATCTGCCTTCGAATTTTCACGTCCTACTTCTGTCTTGCTTGCAAGTCGTTGTTTCCCAGGCCAGAGAATATTGTGTGAGTCGATCAAACCAAGGGATCCAATTCTGACCTGTCCTGGAAGGAAAGTGGGAAAAAAACAATGTGGATCGCCCTCCTCGCCTGCTATTCTCTTCACACCTCCAGCACCACACATCCAGGCTGACGAGATGCTTCCACCAGGCTGCGGGTGGAGCTTTCTTCTGTATTGGACCCATTGTTGGTGAGATGATTGTTGATTCTGGCACATTAGCTTAATCTTTAATTACCCTTGTCTAAGGGACAGTGATGTGACTGTCTCTGCTCGCTGTGTGTTAACAAAGCTGATTAGGGTCTAATCCGCAAAGCAATGCAGACTTTACCTAGGAACCATCCCCTAACCGTTTCTGACCTGGGATCCTACGGGATAAGGCCGGGCTCTCCAGCTATTCCTGTCGGCCTTGTGGACGCGAGCTTTTTCCATGAGCGGAAGAGAAGCCAAGGCTTTGCTTGTTTCTGAGCATGCTCTGATAATGCTCCAACCTCTGTCTGACTCCGTTAAGCACAAAGAGACCCATTTCACACAGCCAAACATCACCTTGGTCAGTTAGACTTTCTTGTCCCCCCTGGGGGGAATTCTTTTCCACAGAGCTGAACATTCCAAAAGAGTCAATATCACATTTTACACCTGCCATTAGCTGTGAACTGGAATATGACTAAAGCTTGTTTTTACCCTAGATTCTTTAGACTTAGTTACCAGAGCGCCTCCTGCTCCCCGTCCCATCACCGCGACAACCGGAATAGGACGATAATGGCGGGTGCTACCTTCAGCTTGTAGCGACAATCACTGGTGCGTCTCTACGTGCCTGTTCCCCCAGTAACCTTACAATAAAAACCCTGGGATTTTTTATTTATAAATTGAATATTTTCATAGGTAGAGCATAGAAAACCTGTTTACAACCTTCTAAATATGGTTTTACCAATATATTCTTTCATATTATTTATATTATATATTTATATTATATAGTATTTATATTTACATTATTATACATTACCCAATATATTAGACTAAGAGAAAATAAGATATTAGATGTTACAAATATCATATTATTATTATTATTATTATAGTATATTTAATTACACACAAACCGTTCTTACACAGAACCACTACCTAAGAAAATAGTGCAAGTTCTTCGATGATGAACGAACTTGCGTGAGGTTGAGCCAATCGGTGGCCAGGGTAGGAAGAGGATATGATTGACTCAGACAACCGAGCGTGCGCTGTCATTTTCATAGTCTCGATCAACTTTTTAATGAATATACAGTATATATACAGTATATACAGACTATACAGTACTGAATTTGAAAAAAACGCGACAGAGTGAAGCCGAGAGTCTAAGCACGAAGTGACGAGGGACGACCTTAATTTTACATATTAAAGGGTTCCTGTAAAGTCCCAGGCCCCTTCTGCCAGGGTATCCATGGTCGTACTGCACGCCTAGGCACAGGCTATTCAGTATCTAATGTGTGCAGAGAGCTGCTGAACGTCAGAGCTGTGGTTTCTCCATCTGGGTGCACACTGCTCCTCTCTGCCTTCACCAGATGTTCCAGCAAGTCATGCGATCATCACAGCTGTTTGGAAATAGTCCTGGAGTCCAACAGAGCCCCAATCAATGAGCATTTCCCCTGACCAGCCAACACGGATGCAAGTGTGAGACTTGGTTGAGTTAGCCAGTTAGCTGACTGGCTATCGTAAGCGGGTCAGGTGGTTACAGCTAATGAGCCGCAGAGATCACTGGCTGCAGGTCACAGCACAAAAGCTTTGGCAATGAAGGCCATGATGACCTTGTAATCTCCACCGAACCAATACCCTGTTGTCCGGCTGGCCTCTCTTTGACCCCCCCATTTCAAAGTCTTTCGTCCTCACCATGACCATCCCTTCAAGTCTGAAGTGTGTGGGGGGATTGGGCATCAGGGCAGGACTGGAATTACATTTTGGCCCGTTAACTTAAGCTAGAAGTAATGATTGTCCAATAAGCATTTAGGTAAGGACCATTCCGATTGGACAATCATGACTTCTAGCTTAAGTTAACCCAACTAACTGAGAAATCCTGCTTTGTGGAACATCTCCCCCGGTGTCTGGGGTCTCCTAAGGCATGAAAACACTTTGCCGACTGAGGGCCCATGTACCCACAGACCCCGTGTGGCAGATTAACTAGCGAACCATTTAGCCATCAATTCATTCTGCATTTTCAAAGGCCATCTTTTCCTCCTAAAGCTCTATGAAGATGACGCTGCACCCCCCCCCCCCCCACCAGCAGGCGGCGTGTGGCTGCGTCGCCTCGATCCTGCCGGGCAGACGCAGGGTGTCAGAGGGCTTGTTTAGGCAGATGATACACAGACCCACAACGGGGGCCTGGGTTCGCAGACATCTATCGTTCTAGCTCTGGAGAAGATCCACAGGCGCTGTGGCGGTTCGGAGAGGGAAATTCTATTTTTCTATTAATTCTATTTTTTTTGCTCACCCCGTTCTGCTGCCTTGTCTTGCCATTCCGCACAGGGCTTTTCACCCGCCTGCACCGTTTTCACAGCACATGAAATGCCACATGGGTCATTTTACAAAGGTCCGCTCTCTCCTTCCGCCTCACCCTGCCCCTCTCCCCTTTGCCCGCATGCGACTGCCTTCCTCCCTCGCCCTCTTCTTCCTTGGTCGACCTCCCCAAGCAGAAGTGGGGAAGGGGGGAGGTGGCAATGTTGGGATGGAGGTGTGGAATGATGTGAGAAGGAAAAGAAGAAGAAGAGGGATATAGATCTGGATGTCTGGTAGAGGACAGGATGATGGAGAGATTGAGGGAAAGAGAGAGGGACCAGAGGGAGAGAGGTGGAGGAAGGAGGGGAGGCGCTGTGATTTCTCTGTAATCCTCTTGGCATTCGTCAAACCCGGAGAGTATATTTGTGTGTGTTTACGAGAGAGAGTGAGAGACAGAGACCAGGTGGAATAATAAGGTGTTAAGAGAGAGAGAACAGGCATGGTCAGGAGCCCCAGCCTGAAAGGGAATACCAGCTGAGGGAGAAAGAGAGAGGACAGGAGACATCCCTCGTTCTGATTACGAAGAGAGAGAGAGAGAGAGAGAGAGAGAGAGAGAGAGAGAGGAGAGAGCGGCATCTTACAAGCACCAGTGAAGCGGCAAGCAGTGGAGGAACCAAGCGCCATTCCTACTGGGGGGTGGGGGGGGCTGATCGAGCAAGGGAGGGGAGAAGGGGAGGGAGTGTGGCATGCTCAGAGAGGAGTGAGGGAGCACGGAGGAGAGCCACATCGATGGGGACTGAGGGGCAGAGGGGCACAGAGGAGCAGCGGTAGCCGGGGAGGGGACACAGAGCGGGGAGGACGAGGGAGAGCGGAGAGCGGAGCGCGGACGCGCGGGCTAGAAGCCACTCTTCACCGCCTCGGCCGCGTCGCCCAGAACCGCGCGCGGGAATCCAGCAGAGCGGGAGCGCTGAGCGTGTAAGTGGGCGGGAACGTCTCCCCGAGGCGCGGCGGGCCGGAGGACCTCACGCACCCCAGTCCAGGGGGGTCAACCGGGGCCGGTGTGGGCCAAACTGGGGGCACTTAGATGTGGCAGCCGAAACGAGGAGCGGGAGGCACGAGAGACAGGAGGCGTAACGCGGTGAAAGGCGCGTATTGTCGCTCGGGGGGCAAGGAGGAGGGGGGGAGGCTCCACGTGGGGCAGAGTCGTGCGTTTCGGGTTGAGGGGGAGCATTTGCCCTAGGAGAGAGAGGGAAGGAGACGAGAAGGTCGAGATTCCTGAGTTTCTTACACATGTGGAGGCTGAGCGTGAAGGAGGGGATCTGGGGTTGATGCGGCAGCGGGGAAGGGGCACCAAGAGTCAGTGCCGGATCCGGTTTGGGGAGATCACATGACCACGGGGGAGCAGTGAGTCACACAAGAAGAGGTTCCATCCACAGCCAGGGGGTCAGAAAAGCCCAGAACAGCGGGTGGAGGTGTGTGTCCTCCACTCTCTCTTTTGCTGTCCGTTCCGGGCACCAGAGCTTCACGACAGGGGGCTCCAAGAAGAGTTCCCAGTCCAGCCCGTCGTAGCCCAGTCCAGCTTCTCATCTGTGGATGCTTCCCGCGCTGAGCCATGGGGGAATGGACCATTCTGGAGCGGCTGCTGGAGGCTGCGGTCCAGCAGCACTCCACCATGATCGGAAGGTAATGGCGATGACCTCTGCAGGCCATGGGAGGGTGACATGGGGCATTCGTCGTTTTAGGGACGCTGGTTACCGGGGCTGTGGATCTCCTATCCAGTCTGAATCTCTTATAGAATGCTGTGTAGTGAGTAATCAGGGACAGTGATAATCCAGCTGTCTTGCTGTAACATGGGAACAGCAGGCCATTATGGGATGCAGCGTTCCGAACTTATACACATACAAACCATACTGAGGACTTGTATGTCAAACATACACTGATGTTTGCTTTGCTAGTTTTGGGTCTATGTCCAACACTTCAAATATGGACGATTTTCTCTGATCTTATCTGATCAGTCTACAAAGAGCCAAGTACCAGTTAATCAATTAAAAAGCATAGCAGGAGCTGAGGTTAATTTCTTCAGCCACTTACTTAGGTAAGATGCCCTTGCCTGTTGCATTAAAAGGTTTTGTTCCCCAGGAGATGGTTAAACTGCACGTTTTTAGGCCTTTAAATATACATGAAGTGTTTAGTCAAAGGATGACAGAGAATACAATAAGTTACATTACAAAATATTGTGGTCATTGCATGAGAATCTAATAAAGATTTTTACGTTTTTTGTAAGAATGTAAAGGAGGAAGCAGATGACGTGCCTTGAGTGTAACATCGATCCATCTCATGTAATTAAACGTGTGGCTTGCTTGTCTGTCACTGGGCACCATCTTGTTGCACGTGTATACCGTGAGAATTGTGGCGCTCATGGAGAGCACAGGCGCTGCATGCGGTGCGGGCTTAGATCCGGGCTGAGACCCCAAAGTGCTGACAGGTAGGCACTGTAACCGTGCCCTTCAGTGACTGGACCCGCCGTCCCCCTCCGGCAGCCCCGGGTCTCTCGCTGGACAATGTGGTCGATAGTGGTAGAACACCATGGTCACCTGCTTGTTCATTGTCTGCTTTGCGGTTCCCAGCTCTCGTCTGGTTCAATCCGACTGGGAGGCAGGTTGTGCTGTGTGAGTGATGTACTCTATACTGTCATATGAGACTGATTTGCAGGAGAAATATCTCCTGAATACTAAAATATACTGCAACACCATATATAATGTATAAGGGAATAATTTCACTTCAATCAGTTTGCTAAACATCGACGGCAGCATCTAAACTCGTGTTTTGTATTTTCACGCATAAGTAAGCGGGTGACACCCCCTGAAAATCATTTCTATTGTGATAGAGGGGAACAGCCAGCACTTGGGCGCTGGAGCATCAGTATGACATCATGGGTCTTCGGGGCATGGTGTGTGAGTGCTTACGTTCACCAGCCCTGAAGTCACTGGTTTTTCAGCGTGGGTGCTGCCTTGTACGGCAAAATAGTCAAGCTCATTTTAATGGTCATCTACAGAAAGGCAATCGAATTATGCGTTTTATATATTAATCTAGGTTTTGTTGTCTTTTCTCCATGCACATTTGTTAATTTATCCTTGTCACAGCAGTTTGCGTGCCGATATCTTCCATGCACGTGTGCGTGTTCCAGTTTTATTCCAGCTGCTGACATAGCAGAACGATCGTTCGTGAAACATTTCGCAGTACTGTTTCAGCTAGTTTGTTCATGCAGACATTTTTCCATGAATCGGGAAGAACAGCAGGCCAACAGGTAGCCTCCGGAAGGCTACGAATCCGATTCCCACACCGAGGCGTACCCTGTATGCTTAACCTGAATTTGCGTGTCTGACTCTAGCTGTAGATCTGCGTAATATTCCAAAAGGAGAGGAGAGCTTTTGTTGAAAGTGTGCCAAAGAATCATAGTAATGATAGTCATGTGGCAGACATGAAGCGTGTAATAATGTTTATTAATAGCTGTATCTCAGTGGGTCCTGCAAGTGGGAGTCAGGACCTGCCATGTTTATTTCACCACTGATTCGACGGGTCGGAGTCTGGTGTGATCCCAGTAAGAGCGACAAGCTTGTGGAATGGCCCAGTGCTGGTCACAGGGAGTCTGGTGTGATCCCAGTAAGAGCGACAAGCTTGTGGAATGGCCCAGTGCTAGTCCTAGGGAGTCTGGTGTGATCCCAGTAAGAGTGACAAGCTTGTGGAATGGCCCAGTGCTAGTCCCCGGGAGTCTGGAGTGATTCCAGTAAGAGCAACAAGCTTGTGCAATGGTCCAGTGCTGGTCACAGGGAGTCTGGTGTGATCCCAGTAAGTGCGAAAAGCTTGTGCAATGATCTAGTGCTGGTGACAGGGGATGGGCACCTCCTTTGCATGGGCGATGCAGGCGGGCGAGCTACCCGCTGCCTTGCACAAACACACGCCATCTCACTCCACCACTGTCCTGCATTTCACCGCTGTTAGGCACAGTCCTGAATGATGCCCATCAGTTCACATGCGGTTTGGATGGATGCATGGCAGCAGGCGCATAAACACGGCCATTTGCAGCTGTTTACTAAAGGGGAGATGCGGTGATCTACCGAAATCACTGCCTACCGGAAATTATAAGTAAAATGACCAGAACTTTGATAATGACTTTTGCCAATCGGTCGTCTGATTACATTCTGATGTCACAGCTGCGGCCGCTAGCTGACCTGTTAAGCTGTTAGACTGATGCAGCGCCGTGGAGGTACAGCCCCCTCACTGGGTTACCTTATTCCATTATAATCCTTGGCTGGTTCTTTGCTGTCAAGGCTGCAGGTTTTTTTTTTGTGTCGCCTTGACAACACATTGTCTGCGTGATATAGGTCTCGTTAACTGCGCCTAATGGAAACGGTGATATACATCTCTGTAGCCTGCATATATGAGCATCCTCTCCTGCTCAGATTCGCTTACTGGCATGGGTGTGTGTGTCAATCTGACCAACAGTACTGAGTGTAGATCGGCCCTCAAATCAGCCCACTGCTTGTTTGCCCGTTAATACACCTGTGAAACACGGGGGGGGGGATGTGTTTGGGCTGATGAGAAAGGGGGCGCGGTGATCAGGCAGCCGGTCAGGCTCTGTGGCAATCTTGGCGGGAGTAGGAGCCCCGGACCCTCGCTGACCTGGTTTTGCGAGCTGCTGTACTCGCCACGGGGGTCCGGGGTCTGAGCGTTACCATGGCATACCCTCGCATGCGGTTGCCATAGCGTCGCGTAGTGAAGAAAAGGACCGAAGGCGCGATGCTCGCATGTGATGAAGTAAGGAGAGACAAGAGCAGAACAGTCCTACAAAACGTGCTACAGGCTTTAATGTATGTGATCTCAGTTTGTAAAATGAGTCCCACTAATGGTCAATTAAATTTATTAGCCAGGTACACCGGCACGGACTAGAAATGTGTCTTGGCAGTATAATGTTGGAAACTGTACTTGTGTGTGTATATAAGCCCCCCCATACCTGGGTGTATGTTTAGCTGTATATATCAGTCTGCATTTGTGTCTAGGTATGTGTGCTTACTTCTGTGTGTCTAAGTAAAGGTGTCAGCGACTGACTGACTGTGTGTGTGTGACTCCCTGCTCCACAAAAGCCCCCTTGCCTGTCTAAGGACCAACAAGCTGCACTCTGTTCCTCACAGCAAGATTCGAAATAAGAGGGCTAAAATTAAACTGGGCCCTGCTTCTGAGACGCTCTTAGCGCTATGGGGTGGGGGAGGGGCAGGGGGCAGGTCACTGGCAGTGTGGGTGGCCTGGCAAACGGACTCCATACCTGGCTGCTTATACATGGACCTGCTGGGTAAGGAGACAAGGTCCCAGTGTGTCAGCTCAGTGCGTACTACACACCTTATGCACGTGCAGGTCCTACGATGCCAGTCTGTCACACACTCGTACCAAATCCAAAATTTCAATTGACCGAGTACCAAAGAGTATGAATGAAATATTTGCAGGTCCGGAGACCCTGTGCCGGATTTTCCCAGCCACCCATCCATCAGATGGATGCACTTGGCTAAGAATTTATAAATGAAACTTTTATTTAACAAGGAAAGAATATAATTCCATGTCTTCTGACTAAAGCTCATTCCACAGTGTGGATTACTAGTTACGATTACTAAACTGTTTGTAGGGGATTCCCATTGAGTTTCACATTGATCCTATCACTGACATCAAACTCCAGCATCCATCCATTCATCATACGAAGTTCTTCCTAGACAGGGTCGCAGGGTCATCCCAGTCATTAGAGGTCACAAGGCCGAGGTACACCCTGGATGGGATACACCCCTAAAACATACAAAAATACCTTCGATTTCAAAAAGCTAACTGTGAAACTTGGCAAACTTCTGTTCTTCTGACACAGCTGCTTGTTAGAAAGCGGCTTTCATTCTCCAGTCACTGTTTGTGTGAGGATTCTTTCTGAACACTTACAGGATCTGAATTTAGATGCATGCCCACGTCTTGGTGTCTAAGAGAAAATCCTATCAATGCATTTAATCAACCCACCTGACCCCCGCAGCGCCTCTGTGTTTCCGCAGCATCTCTCTTTAACCTCTCATTCTGCATCCTCTCCATCATTACTCCATCTACCCTTCATGCTGTTAGCTCTCCATCAGCCTCTCCTTATCACTGCCTGCCCTCCACTCTCCCTTGTCCATTATTGATGCGATTTAATTGCTTCATTGTATCCAAACCCTCTTCCATATTTATCTATTATCTATTTATTTATCTATCTATCTATCTATCTATCTATCTATCTAAACACCTTACCTTCTTCTCCAAGCGGATCATTTGCTTTTGCCACTCCTTGGGGACCCCCAGACAGAATACATTTTTGCTCTCTCCCAGCTACTAGCCAATCAAGAACACTGAATACCCGTTACCATGAGTGCAGTAGGGGCGAGGATACACTGTCAGATTCAGGGGCCTGGGGACTTTACAGGGGCCCTTGAGCACAAAAAAATATATGTAAAATTTATTGGAGGGTCCAAGGTAACATTCTGTCAGGGGGGCCAGGATTTCTAGCTATGACTCTGCCTGGTACAGGTGTGTTGGGAGCAGGGAGAGATCAAAATGTGGCCTGACCGGGTTGCGAAACACTGGCTTAAGGTAATCAGTCTAAACAGCAGAAAAGTCCTTCCGGGCACCTTCGCGAATAGCAATAAGCCTGCCTCCTTAACCTCTAGGTTTCCAGTTGTGGTACGTCAGGCTCACAGCTGTATGCTTTTCCCCCTGAACTTCCTTCCTTCCTCTGCTTGATGCCACACCTGCCAGAGTCAGGCTCGCTTCAGAGCCGCGTGCTCCAAGGCCCTCGGAAGGAGAATCGCGCCGAGGTGCCGAGTTCCCCCAGCAGGGCCTGCAGTGAAGCAGGTGCTCGGGCTGTGATCAGGGTGAGCGTAAAGCGGCAGGAGAGCAGACGCGTTGGCAGAGAAGGGCACAGAAAGGAGTCACATTCCTTATCCGCCACCATGTCAACAAGAGAACCTCCAGCCTGGAGCATATGTGGGGAGTGCGTGTTACTTTGCAAACCAGCTGACTCCCTCTGACACAGACAAGCAAGCAGAGTAAGGCACAGCACTGGGGGAGCCAAACAGGCTGCTCTGTGTTAACAGCCTGTTCTCAGGGGGGCTCTCTGGGAGTCTCCATCATCCTAATGGAGGTACTGAGATGAGGAGCAGGGAGAGATTGATGAACTTCTCAGATCCGCAGTCCGCAAGCCGACTCTGAAAATGATCAAGGCGAAAATGGCTTTTTGTCCTGTTTTTCACTCCAAGGCTGTGCTCCTCACTCACTCTACGCCACCGCGTCCTTAAAAAAAAATGCTTCGGGGACAGTTTGTTCCGGTAATCGAAATGCGTGCACTTGAAGGGTGACCATTCATCACTTAGATTAGGGAATGTTAATGTTATTATTCTCTCTTTCCTAAACACTGGTGCCGGCAAACGGCTTGTGCATCACAGCCACCGGCTGGCAGGTGTGCACACGCACACACGCGCACACAAACACACGCACTTCCACACGCACTTTGTTTACCCTCTCTCAGACAGATTACGTGATCCACAACCAAAATGTCTCCCGCGTAGGCTCTGAGAACATTAGCGATAAGCGGAGAGCTCCTCACGCATACCTAAACACTGGGGGTTAGGCTAACCAGCCACATACAGAGCATATCCACACACAGACATCAGTGCAGGACCACAAATATTGTGCACACAGCACTCACGGTGGCAGGTAAGAAAAAAACAAAAATATACACACTGACATTTATAATTATAGTCTGCAAAGATAGCAATAATCAACACTGACAGTGATGGTAAAAAACAAGTACAGCACACACACACACAATCCTGTGAAAATGCCAGATTTGTGCTTACAGCTGTATGCCACTGAGCGGTAGCCATAGATACGGGTGTATGTGAAACTCATTAGTGTAACTTGCAGCAGGTGGGCAGGACCAGTGGTGATGGCGTGTGTGTATCTGTGTGTGAGAGAGAGAGAAACGGAGAGTGAGACGGCAAGGGAGTGAGACACAGGCAAAGAGAGTCTCACGTCTAATCTTCGTCTCCATGGACACAGAGATGCAGCTGGATTCGATCCAGTCTCCATGATACATTTCTAGGGTCTTCCGTCATCTGAAGTGTAACATTGGTGCAACAGTCATTTTAGTTTGTGATAATAATATAATGACCTGGATTCTTATTATATCTGAGTGTGTGGTATTTGTGTCTGAGTGTTAGTCTGTGTCTGAGTGTCAGTCTGTGCCTGAGTGTGTGGTATCTGTGTCTGAGTGTCAGCCTACGTCTGAGTGTGTGGTATCAGTTTGTCTGTTAGCTTTGCCCAATGAGAGCCCCGTGGGGCTGATAGTAGCAGCTGCTGTATGGATGAGTCAGTCTGAGAGAAGCACCAGGTCTCCCACCCACCCAGCAGCCACACACAGCCAAGTGTCCACACTGAGCTCAGCACCCAGCAGGAACCACGCAGCCGCTGCCCTCAAATCACCCACACAGACAAACAACAACCGCTTTTCCTATCCACACACCGTGCCCTGTAACACAGACACGCACCGACCACTACACCGGATTCCACACAAATACACAAACCAACAGAAACACAGGTACATATACAAGAGTCAGGAGAAAGTTCCCACCACAACCACTGCGAAAATGCATTTGGCTCAGCAATGTGGCTTTGCACACATTACAGCACATCGATGCACATTCCCTCTATAGCTTCCAGCAGACATTAGAACTCTCTTTCCCCTAATTTGCATAAACAAATGCATAGTCTAATGGTCCATTTAGCATTCCTCTGAAAATATTATAGCACATGTGATGTAACAGCATATTTACAGTAAACATAAACCTACATACACTACACATAAACAGGGTGTTTATCAAGAAAACTGCTCCTTGTGCAGCTCAACTCATCATGTCCATCATGCATTATTCGCACAAACTGATGTGTGAGTATATTTGACTGAACCACTACAATACCATGTCTGGTTAACCGATACCTAACTGAGTTTTTCTAATTAAGTAAGTTAAAATTAAGAGAACTGGTGATGAAATTTAACACATATATGGAATGCTTGGAGTGCCCCTGAGGAGAGGTTTGGAAGCTGAAGCTGTGTTCTTCAAGCCAAGATATCAGTGACTTTTTGGAGAACAGAGTAAATTCTTAAGACAGAAGGAGTTTATGTTTGCGTGGAGCATTGCTGTATGTTACTATATGTTGCTAAAAACACTTTCATAAAATGCACACACATAATACTACTACAATACAACAACTCTGTCGTCACGAATGCTGCTCCTTATTCTGAGTTATTTACGTTGCACGCTTTCGTGTAATGCAATGCAGCGTAAATTGCAAGTTATAACCGTCAATGCCCATAATAGCAGCTACAGCAGCTCCTGTCCTTGGCGGACGGCCGCGCGTGATTCAGCACGAGTGCGGCTGCGTGGGTAGGCACAGGAGCGGCTGTGAACCGTAGCCATGTGCTACGGCGTGTCAGGGTGAGGCACCCCTTGGAAATGGCCTGTCCTGGACAGAGGAGTTAATCCGGATTATGACGTTCCACCCCCCAGGGACCACCGTCACTGGTTTTCTCCTGTCCTGTCGCTCTGCCCCTTTGCTACGTTTTAATCCGTGCACAGAAGTCTCACACACCGTGCTTGTAGCACTAGCAGCTACTGGTCTTGTGATGCCGAACATACTTTCTCTTATCTTTATCCATCCCTTCATGCTTCCATTTTTCCATAACCTCCTATCCAGTGTAGGATGATGGTGAGCCTGGAGCCTTTCCCAGGAAGCACAGGCCAGGAGGCAGGTGACAGCTTGGCCAGGATGAGGCTACTTTCATGTAACCATGACATAATTTTCACCAACTACTGCCAGTACTATCTAAGGACATGCCATTTCTGGAACATACACCATGTGATGCTTTCCTGATGAATATGCAAATTATGCTCTTTTTTAGTGCTGTTTTGCTCAGTGGGTGAATTTTTTATAATAGGTTTTAAAAAGACTATTCCCCCAGGATCTATAAAGTTTATCTTAATCTTAATTAGCACAACTGAGGATCTGAGAGCAGGGAGCCTGGAACATGAAGGGTGATTAATAATGGCAATCCCAGTGTATTTGACTTTGCTGGACAAAAGGAACTGGTACCATGTGGCACTCTCCCCTAATCCCATGTGCAAGTGATTTCCGGACAGGGAGAGATGAAAATGGGGAGGCTGCAGGGAGCGACAGCTCCGGAGTCTAAAGGAAACAAAGCTTCTCCAAACAGGAACCGGTGGGCTCTTTAAAACACAGTTTAGTACTGTGGACATACTTTGTTTTCCGAATAATTTGAAACACCAGCATTTAGCTAGTGGTCTATAGCTTTAAGAATACATTTATACATTAATTTGTAGTCTACTGATGCATAATTATATGCATTGAATAACTTTTTAAAAAAAGAACTGTGATTAAATAACACACGCTTGCCCTAGTGATTTATATTTTAAAACGATTCCCCTGTTTTTCCGGCTGGGATCATGTGACTTAATCCCAGATGAAAACATAGCCCACAGCTAGACTCAAAACTGGGTGACTCAAAAAAAAAAAACAACAACCCATCAGCCTCTCTCGATTCTTTATTGTGCCATCGTAATGGGTCTCCCTGACAGCTCACCAAATAGTATCTGACCTTCCCTGCGAGGACACGCTGTGCTTGTGTTTCAGTAGGGTTTGTAGGGGGGGTGGGGGCTCTCCGGTCGAAAAGCCAGAGCAATTATCTAGAGCGGCGGCGAGAGGCTACGACCTGTCCTCCGTGCAGATGCAAATACAGACGGATCTCTGAGCGCATATGTCAGAGAGGAAGGCAGAGACATTAGAATTAGGGAGAAGAGGTGAAAGGGGGAGACGGTCCATTCTGATGTTAAACACAAATACAGCAAATGCAGAGGGAAGTGGATAGGTTCTGCTTTGAAGTGCTGTCAATGAATACTGATAAAAGGCAGTAACAGCCTTTGTTATGAGTGGGAAAGATGGACGGCACGAGGGGGCCAAATGGCAGTGGTCAGATGAGACTGGATTGACTGGCCACCCCTGGGGCGAGAGCTGACAGGTGTGCGAGCTCGCCATCACCAGACCCCTTTTCACAGGCGTGCTCGGTATTCCCGGTCCCGCATTTAGGAGCCTGGAATCACGCCCAGCCCACGTGACTTAATGCGCGTGATGCTACACCCTGCACTGGCAAGTGCAGACGTCGGTGTACGTGCATTAAAAATCCCTTTCAAACAAGTGTAGTAACACAGGATATAAACACTGAAAAATATATTTTCCGCAATGTGTCAGACCCAAGTTTAAGCTCAATTCACTTCAACTCAATTCTTTAAATATGATTATTCCCCGCAGCCTTCCTCAAAGCACACAACAAAGGATTAGCAGCATCTTTGCATGTTGAATGGAACCTAATAAAGAAGGCTGTAGTGTAGTGGACATATCAATGGAAAACGGTAAACTATGTCAAAAGTCTGGTAAAGCCAGATGAAGCCAAATGACAAAATCCTATGCCAGGCAGAAAAACCTCTGGGGGTCTCCAACCAGAACAGCTGGCTGGATAACATCCCCACCTGCCAGCTAATGTAGCGTAATGTAAGCATGACCTGGCATGGGAGAAGGTCGGATGAAGACCACAGTCAGACAGCGTGCAAAGAAAGGGAACTGGTGGGGGTTAGAGCTCGCTACCTCCGTCTCCTGTCCCTCCATCAATCTCCCAGTCTCTCTGAATCCCTCCCCCATTTTCCATCATCTTTTCCTGTCCCCTCTTTTCTTCCTTCTACCTCTCTGCCACCACCATCTCTCCATGTGTTCTTTTTCTTTCCATTCCTGCTCACATTACGCTCTGCAATCCCTCCATTTAGGTTCTCCGTAGCATCAAGGTGTTCCGGCATAAGCCTCAGTTCTGGCCACCCCACCCCACTGCTGGTGAGACATTGGTGATGGGCAGAAAAAAATGCACATGAAAAAATAATAATATTACTAATCTCCAAGTTGATTGCCTGACCAGAAAAATGCTTCCCCGCTCTCTTATGCTCACGATCTCCCCCGCTCTCCGGACAAACCGTTCTGTGGGGGTGTTTAAGGATGCAGTTGCCACAGCAACTATCTGCGGGAGCTGGATGTAAGGGGGAAGGAGTAGTGAATCGTTTGGGGGGAGCCCGGGGGGGGGGGCAGTTGTACTCACTGATATACATGTAAATATGGGCAGTCTCACCTCTGTTAACAGTGTACCTCAGCAGTTATGACACTGGCACCTGTGAATGGTTGTGAAGTAATAATTGAAGCATAAGAAAGGAAGTAAATCTGATTTCTGATGTGTTTTGACAGTGTGTAGGTCCTTATTGTGAGTAGCATTTATATGGCTCTAATAGGTATGAATCACTTGCTTGCAGTAAATCAGAGGTGTATGATCATCAGCTTTAAATTCTGTGAAATGTGCTGCCTTCCAGGCACTTAGTGCCACTGTCCAATAAAGAAATGCAATTTAGAATGAATGTGTTTAGCAAAGCGCAATGTTAAAATATACCATGTCGTCGTTGCATGCTTGGTATGTTTTGGGTTACGGTTGCATATATAGGCCAGTGATTAACAATTTTTAACATAATATTTCCCCTATAGAGACTGGGAAAAAATATTCAAATAAAATTTGTAGTCTGCTGACATGCAGAATGAGAGAGAAAGAGATTGAAGAGTGTGAGTCTAAGGTTAGTAAGTGAATGCATGAGGAAATGTATAAAGAAAGGATAGAGAAGGAGGAGAAGATAGCTTGCAGACAAAATGGGCAACAGGGTGGGTTTCTTTATCTTTTAAATCTAATTCAAGAATCCTTTTGCTGGTTTATGCAGAGATGAAAGCTTCAGTTTGTGTTTATGCTCATATAATTTATTCTCTCAGATGAGCTTGTCTTTACTCTAAGAGACCCATTATCCACTGCCTAGTTTCCCCCCCCCCTAATTTAAGGTTAATCTCCACAAGTATAAAATATTATACACAGGCATGTTATTGCCAGCCTGCCTTTGTTAGAATATATCACCGTTAACCAACCCATAATTTGACGATTTCCAGGTTCAGCCCCGTGTTTACTGACAGCTCTGACGTTTAATGGATTTCCACCGAGACGCTTTTTGGACAAAGGCTGCGCTGCGGGTGCGTGTGCCCGTGCGCGTGCCCGCGCGCGTTCCCGCGGCTGCCACGCCATCGCTCCATCCTTAAACTCGCTGTGTTTCCCTCTAGGCTTCTTCTTGCACTCCAAAAGATGTGACTGCCTTTATTTTAAAAGAAAAAAAATAGTCTTTTTTGACCAATAACTGTCGTTTGAAATTTATGGAAATGATAGCACAGTGGGACTTAATCTGAATGCTCCGTTTGGCCTTTCGCCCTGAGGCAGATGCTCAGATATATTAGCACCGTTTTCCCCGAATCAAAGACAATTATCTTGCATAACCTTGCATGAAGCCTTCCGCGGCATAATCGTATAAGGAATCCATCACACGAGAATTGTACTGCTCTGCTCATAAAAAATATCCATTGAGTTCTGGCAGCTACATAGCTGTTGATGTTATTTGAATTTTAATGATTTTAATTGGCCAGACACAAGGGAGAAAAAGGGACTTCAGAGCTAGTGTTTAAAAAAAAGCGTGGTGGCTGAACGAAATGGCAAAAGGAGACCAAAGACCACCTGTGTCCCGCGGTTATACCCCGGCCCCCATCGTGGACCTTTATTCAAACATTTGCTTCTTACCTCAGTGGCGGCATCAGACATTTCCCGCCTCCCCAAAGCTCTTCATTAAAGGGAGAGTAAATTAATAGCGGCGAGCTATCTATAGTGCACCGTGCTTCCACACCTCTCTCCCCCCACCCCGAGAACGCCAGCTCACGTGCCCGGAGGCGCGCACGCTCAGCGGAGCCGCGCGAAATTACGGGATATTTATGGAGGCTGACGTCATGCGATCGCGAGCGGCCTCGCGCCAGCACATATGCGCGCGGAAGCTGATACGCGGCACGCGTGCAAATTAAGCGCTCGGGGGCTCGCGCAGCACGCACGCGCACGTGCTTTCGTATGGGACGTGATAAAATTACGGGGGATAAGTGCCAAATCGTTGTCTTTTTTTAAATCTTGTGATGCTGTGAACGTGGATAAAATTAACCGAAGAGCCAAAAAGGCTTGAGGGGGGTGTTACTTCTCCCTGCAGGAAGCTTTAATTCTGGTGGAAATGAGTGTCTTTGGCTTTACTATAAAATATATTCATATAATGAATGTGCAAGTGTCACTAGTAGATTTTACATTCACATTCACTGTTATTTAACAGTCGGTTTTGTCCAAAGAGATGTACAAGTGAGGCTGATTAATGCAGTGATTGTAAAGGAATATGTCACAACCAGAGGTGGGTAGTTCTAGTTCAGAAAATACAAATCTACACCAAAATTTTGTTGCAACTAACCAGTTGAGCCTAAAGAGTCACATTCACAAAGCACTCACCTGGTTGGTTGAAACACAATCTTAATCTGGATTTCTACTTTCTGGACCTGAACTTTCCTCTGATCACAATGTCATTGTTTCACATGCAATAACATCTCACAGTTGTTCTTTGAGGAGCGTAACTCTTTCTACCCCTCTCACCGCGCCTCCTCTCGTCCCTAACCCTTCATCTTCCACCTTTCCATCATCATCCTCACTTTCATACCTTCTTCCCTCCAGGATCCTGCTGACGGTGGTGGTGATTTTCCGCATTCTGATCGTGGCCATTGTGGGCGAGACGGTTTACGAAGACGAGCAAGCCATGTTCATCTGCAACACCATGCAGCCTGGATGCAACCAGGCCTGCTACGACAAAGCGTTCCCCATCTCACACATCCGCTACTGGGTCTTCCAGATCATCCTGGTGTGCACGCCCAGCCTCTGCTTCATCACCTACTCCGTGCACCAGTCGGCAAAACAGCGTGACCGGCAGTACTCCTTCGTTTATCCGCTGCTGGAGAAAGATTACGGGCGTAGCGAGGGAGGCCGTAAAGTGCGTAATATCAACGGCATCATGGTCCAGAACACAGAGAGTGGGGGAAAGGACGAGTCTGAGGGCATGGAGGTCAAGGAGCTCCCCTACGTGCCACGAGCACTGAGCCACTTGAAGAACGCCAAGGTACGTCGGCAGGAGGGTATCTCCCGCTTCTATGTCATCCAGGTGGTCTTCCGCAATGCTCTGGAGATCGGCTTCCTGGCCGGACAGTACTTCCTGTACGGCTTCAACGTGCCAAGCATCTTCGAGTGCGACCGCTACCCGTGCGTCAAGGAAGTCGAGTGCTACGTGTCGCGGCCCACCGAGAAGACGGTCTTCCTGGTCTTCATGTTCGCGGTCAGCGGCATCTGCGTGGTGCTCAACCTGGCCGAGCTTCACCACATGGGCTGGCGTAAGATCAAAAGCGCCATCCGGGGAGTCCAGGCCCGGCGTAAATCTATTGGTGAGTTGCGTAAAAAAGACCTGGCCCACCTGTCCCACGTGCCCAACATGGGCAGGACCCAGTCCAGCGAGTCTGCCTACGTCTGAAGCCATTCAGAATATCCGGCTGATATTGTGTACAGGACTTGCTGGCCTTTCTTTCGCAGCTGTTATCAGTGCAAGTAGGTAATCAAGACAGAGGTAGAATTTTGGACTGAAATAAAAGTGCAAGTTTGTTCCAGATTTGTATCCAGAATTGTTCCCAAAAGTCTATCAAGACTTTTGAACAAGATGATTTTTTTTTTTTTAGAAGAGGGCCAGATGAGGCAGAGAGGCTCAAGTGCATAGCGAGGAATTCTGGGCCCCCTGAAGAAATGGCATATTTGTAGATTTTGCTGACTTGGGGGTTCCCCGTACTGAAAAGGGCCCAGGAAACCACCCCCCCCAGCCATTTTTCACAGCCACAAACCTTCAGGTTCCATCTAGAGCACAACAGATAAGCCAAGAAAAGACATTAAAAAATTCATTCATTGAATGACATCGACTCCAGATAATGAGGTCAGACATCAGAGAGTGTAAATTAAAGCATTGTTTGGCGTTTCCTGCCCTGACCTTCAAAAGAGTACTGAAGATACGGTTTTTATCATTTTCACGTCAACCGTGTCGAGCAGAGAAGGTAGCACCTGAGATGTTCTCCAGAAAACCACTGGAGCCGTGTCACAGACTCCACTAGAAGTGCTGTCTCATGCAAGCCTCTTGGCTGAGGATGCAGACACTTTCACTGCCAGTGAATTTATAACCCATTAGTGTACACACATGGCGTGGGCCGGCGTGTGGATCTAAGCGCCTGTGGCCTAATTGCAGGCCCCAACTTTAGAGGCAAGTATGGCTGAAATATCCCCTCCAGTTCGACTTAATGTGAAAACGAAAACCCAGAACCAACTCTACGCTCTATACCTCAGCGCGAATTGCACCCTCTTCCTTAAATCCAGCCTCTCCTAATCCTGCCGACTTTCTCTCCTGCTGCATTTTGTCCGTGCGCAAGTGAGTCTTGATTTGATTAGAGGAGGGGAGAGTAAATTAAACTTTCCCTTCTATATGACAGAAGAGAAAAACAACATTTCATAAGTATTCATTTGATTTGTTTTGATTTTTTGGTGACAGGGTTAGTGCCATCCTTTAAAATAACACGTTTATGTGTTATAACTGAGTGTGTGAATGTGGTAAAATTAAAATGTGTTTATGTATATGTTAAATTAACATATGCTACTGCTGCATATATAAAAGGATTAATATCTAAAGCTAATATATATATATATATCAAGTTTTAATTTATGTTCCACAAGGGAGCAGGGTGAGACTTTTGACTGATAGTTTACAAGGGATGAAATGGGTGGGATTGGGTTTAAAACTGTATATTAACTGTGTTTGTTTAAAGTTTTTGTCCCTAGTGTTTTTTTTTTGTATTCTTAAACCACATGATTTTGTAATGAATTTGCAAAAGGCATGTTTACAAAGCAGTGACAGAAATGGCAGATTTTTATAACTGTGCATAATTTTTAAAGGGAAAAACACATTGTTACTGAATCAAATGGAGGGATTTGCATCTGCCTCTGTTGTGCTTGTTTATTGGCACGTTTCCTTGTTGACGTGCATGTAGCCCTGTGTGATCAGCTGACGGAGCCGTCGAGGGCCTCCACAGAGCTGGCAATAAGAAATATTTTCAAACAGTGAAGATAGAGGACCAAGGAACCACATCTCAGCAATTCTGCAATAATAAGTTGCACTGTAGCAGGAGCCAGACATGGGCTAACTTCTAACCGTGAGGCGCGGTCAGCTAGTGGCCTCCTTACTGGGAAGAAGAGAGGCTTGTGAGAAGCTCCCACACGTTTAAAGTCGTGCAGAAACTGTAGGTTGCTCTTGGTGCTAAGCTAATGTGAAATGCCTTAGCTTTCTCCTCTCCTGCTGGCTCTGAGTCAGGGTGGCTTTGTTTTCAATCACTCTGAGCCGGGCCAAAGATCTGGTGTCACTAATGGGCACCATGAGGCCAGTGCTTGGATGGAGATAAGGGCATGATGCAGTGGGTTGACCCACTTAGCGTGCATACCACTCCTCTGCGTGGCAACATGCATGCTGCCCATTGGAGATGCCCCTATGGCTCAGCTGATGTTCCTTCCAAAGAGACCATTCCCCACTCGAGCATGAAGTGCTGGGCCTTTCATACTTGCCTACTGGTGGCACCAGGACCAAGTGCTGGTGGGTGAGCAGAGTCTCTGAGCCAGCAGGAGAGAGACATGCACACCTTTCCTATCCTGCCCATCCACAGATACCGGAAACGCGCTACGTTTGGCCAGAAATGCACACAGGTCCAGTGATCTCATCTCGTGACACTGGAAAATAGAGTTGGAGCAAGAATGAGAGCAAGGGAGAGAGAGAGAGAAAGGAGGTAAAGATGGAAAGCAACATCTGCTCCTTAGAGAAGAATGTCTGGTCTGTCTAGTCCTGCCTGTCTGCTTTTACTAGACGTATTACATTAAGTCAGGGGTGTCCAATCTTATCCGCAAAGGGCTGTTGTGTATGCAGGTTTTTGCTGCAACTCCCTAATTAAATTACTAATTAGAGGACTTACTAGCTGAAGAGTCCTCACACCTGGGTTTGAACAGCTGACGTAAAAAGATTATCCCAAAAACCTGCATACACACCGACCCTTTGCGGGTAAGATTGAGTACCCCTGCATTAAGTGAAAGAGGAACATTCATGTATGAAATTATGGAGGATTATGTTGTGGAAAGAGTTCTTGATCTTCTCCTCTATCTATCTATCTATCTGTCTGTCTGTCTGTCTATCTATCTATCTATATGGTAACAGGACAGTACCTTAGCTTGTGTAATCCGTAATCTTACTTCGGAAAGGATTATCAAGATTATTTATTCTTTGACCCTTGATGTTCTAAGAACATCCCCACCATTTGAGCATAGATACTGTGGGCACGCAGGACAGGCGAGAGTACAGGGACCCCCATGCCTCTTTGTGCCCCACATGGTGGGAGTTCCTTCGCGGCCAGCAGTTCAGTTTCTCACCTTGGATCGACTCCCGCCTTTGTTCCTTTACGGGCTTATGCTCTGTATGGCTCTGCTGTGTCAGGGCTGGTCAGGCGGAATGGCTCATGGGCCCTAACTGCTGGGGAGATCCTCCCAGATGGCCTACTGGCAGAATCTCCTCGCCAGGTTTCCGTTACTGCCATTGGCAGGGTTGTCCTGTGTCCCGGGACCTTTCCCGTGGCCTCAGTGCTGCTATAGACTGTTTCTGAGCCTGTAACAAGCCGAGTCAGTGAGCATCGCTCTCTCTCTGGTTGAACAGTAAAGGATCAGGCCTTACCATTCTACTCACTCAAGTCAGTCTCTCTCTCACTCTCCTTCTCCCTTTTTCTTGGGTTTTGCTGGTACAACCAGAGACTAAAAGATTTTGCATGGTTCTTGCTGCGTCGTGTCCTTTAAATGTGATCAGTGGTGTCTTTTTTTTACTGTATGTCAAGATGGTGGGACTGTTGAACCTTATGCAATGTACTCTTTTACTTCTTTTGATTTGTCAGCCTCGACTTTGTTCCGTTTTTCTTTTCAATTTTTTTTTTTTTGTCTGTGTAATGTACAGTACTGTAAAGGAATGACATAGAGACAACGGTATTTTGTATGCACTGGGAGACATAACAGAGAGGAGTGTCGAATTTGATTAACGAACTTGAATATAGAAAAGTAAACAAATTTTACTCTTGTAAGAATGGGTAATATGCACCTCCGGGGTACTGATGTAGGGTTTTGAAAATACGAAAGATTTAAGCTAAGTGCATGGAATATAGTTAGGGTAAGCATGACTTTTATTGTTTGCTTTGTATAAACATAGAAACGCAGGCTTTGTTTTGCAGACCCTATTCAACCCATTACAAATGAAAGGCTAACAGAGTCTGGATGATGTTAACCAGAAGCAGACATCCTTTTCTGTCCCCGTGCCTCTGGGAGTCAGTCACCCCCTTTAATGTTACACTTAACTCTTTCAATGACCTGAATCCCATCAGCCTTATAGTCAGTCCAACGATTCATCAAGATGATCACCACATAATTACAAAGAGCCAGTATCATAACAAAATCGATTATAAACCATGACACTGTTTTTATATATATATATATATATAGTCGCCGGGAGTTTAGAAGTAAAGGGCACATTGAAGGATACACCAGCTATAAGAAATCGCAGACCTTCTCAGGAATTTAGCATTCTAGAGCTGGCCTTTTCGTTCTGCTAATGTTTGTGGAAGTCTAAACATTCCACTAACGCGCATGTAATCTGATGCCTATGCAGAATGATTTTCTAAAACATAGTTTGAAAAGCACATTATAAAATCTACGTATATATATATATTGTTTGCGGCAGATGTATCTACAACGCGGTGACTATGTAACATATAGCAGGAGTACAAACGGCGCATAACAATAGTGTGTTATGTATAGATCTTTGTTAATGCAGAATGTTCGCTGAGTCAGATACCAGTACACAAGCAGTCTTAAAGTCTGTTATGGTAAAATCTCTTGCATAAGTAGCACAGAAAATAGAGCTATAAATTTCGTATTATGCCTCATTAATCTTCTGCTCCCGTTATGGCTGCAAGTGCACTAGATTTGGGTAGACTTTTCCCTAGATCTTTTGGCTACGTTTTGGGTCTCTAGATTCCACACTCCCCAAGCCAGGAAGACCTGCTTGCCCCCCAGCCCTTTTTTCGGGTCCCTGCGAAAGTCCCTGAGAAAGTCCCTGCATGCTCTAGCTATGGTTGCTGTTTCATTTCTCTATGTGTAAAGCCAGAGAAGCCATGGGTTACGGGAACCCGAACTGTGTTGTAGTTTCGGTGGGTTGCTATTTTACGCTTTAGGTGCTGCCTACATTTTCAAGGAAGAAACATCCCCCCCCCCCCCCCCCCCCCCCAATGCCCAAGGGAACTGCCCCCCCCCCCCCCCCCCCCCCCCCCCTCTCCAACACAGGGAAAATAGCGGCCCTTGGGTATTGCCTCCCTTCTCCCCCCT
>JAODKM010000035.1:8442952-8466990 GCA_026780845.1 Petrocephalus sullivani | reverse complement strand
GAGAAGGGGAATATGGCAGAGAGTGACACACAGTAGGCCGAGGAGGGGAATATGGCAGAGAGTGACACACAGTAGGCCGAGAAGGGGAATATGGCAGAGAGTGACACACAGTAGGCCGAGGAGGGGAATATGGCAGAGAGTGACACACAGTAGGCTGCATTAGAGGTGACTGATGCTAGACAAATATCACAGGGGAGACTGAGAGAGCGCGCCGGGAGAGACAGGGGAAGAAGGAGCAATGAGACGCCAAGCGCGTGGTGTATCTGACGGCATCCACCGACCATCTCCCTGCGTGCCTACAAAACACAAAGGAGCGCATCTCCGGAGCTGACAGGCCGGCAGCGGGGCCACAAGCTGTCGTTACACGGATAGCGTCACCCCTCTACCCCGCTGTGTGCTCCTCTGCACAAGCACTGCCTGAATGCACCGAATGTGAATTTGAACGTGCGCTCCAGGGATTCTTTTTGGGAAACTAAAAGTCTGCAGGATATTCAAGTGTTGCGGTAAAAATATTCAGTGTCTAATGTCTTATGACGTCATGCATTAGCGGTAAAGAGTCTTTAGCACTCTGGTCTATTTTAATTTTGGGTTTCTTATTTCCTGACTGGTGGGACTGGTTCAGCATAGGACTTTTTATATTTTTTCACTTTGTGGTAACTGCCATTGTATTGGAGCATCTATTAAGAATTTTCATTTATTAGCAAGCAATTAATTTTAGTAGATGCTTTAGGCCGAAGCGACATACAACAGAGGATCAGCAGGTCTGGTCGGACACTGTCTCTGGAGCAACAGGGGTTTGAAGGTATTCACTTTCCCTTCTACAGCGAAATGATTATTTTCAGGCCCTTGGAATAGAACCCAAGACCTTCCAGACACGGGCACAGATCCATATCCCACTGAGCCACACTCTACCCCATTAAGAGTCATTATCGTTTATGATGAGTTGTTTGTTACATTATTACTATAATAGAGAGCCTGTTATGCGGCTTTGGCTTTCTTGTGATATGTCTTCCATTATGTTCTGTGGATTGCAATGTTTTATATACAGCTGTGCTATTGCTCTGCTAATTCAACCTTCACACTCTGCTCTTACTGATGGAACATGCAATCACTGAAGACTGGCCACCAGCCCACATATATATAGGTGTGAAACCTCGAGCACCATTGGCCAGTGTTCCAGTTTCATTGTCTAATACCTGGAAGAATACTTAAACATCCTAACATACCTTAACAGCTTTAATATACATTAATAACAAGCACTATACGATTACACGATTATCATGTTTGTTATTGTCTTATAATATTTTTTATTAAGCTTTAAAAGCATGTTAGGATGTTAAGGTATACTTACATGCTGTTTATGAATGTTTTATGAATGCACTATGAATGTCAACCGAATGTTCTATGAATGCACTATGAAGGTGCACTGAATGTTCTATGAATGCATAATTAATGCATTATTTATGTGCAGTTAATGTAAGGCGTTGCCTCATATGTTTAGTTATTTTAACCTAGATGTTCACCTTCATGTGCAAAGCTTCAACCAGCTTTGTAATAGTATGTGAGAAGCACAAAGACTTCCTGCAGCGAGCAGACCCACACAGTCATTACCACGCCACAAACAGTAAATGCAGCCTGACCTCACGTAACACTTACATTTATACAGCTGTCAGCAGAATTTTAGATCTTTCCATCCGTCGTTACTATGAAAGCCAGTACTGTCTGAAGGTGGCGGTCCTTTTGGGCATTCTCTGTCAAAAATGTAATGAGCCGTTTCCAGTGCACTCACTTCTCCTTCATACAAGCATGTTTTTTTCCCCAAACTCGAGGGTATTTAAAAATCATTAAAAAACCAGAGTTAATTTTATATACACATTACCATGCTTCATTCCTGCAAAAGTTAATTAACTTTAATGCTTTTCCATAATAAGTTAATTTATGTCACAGTCAAAAAATTATATACGACAATCTTCTTTCAATTTTTGTGAAGTATATTGGCATATAATTATATAAATAAATGATCGACATGGTATGTGCACTGGTCTTTCCAAGACTGGGGGCTGAACCGTCTCTGCAATGAGATGCAACAATGTTACCACAGGTAATGTGAATCTTTCGTACCAGATAAAAGAGGCCAATGGCATCTGGGGAAAACTGTTGACAGATGTACTTACATTTCCTTCTCTGGGAACAGTTTAGAAGTAAAATCAATCCACAACGTTACATCTTACTTTGTCTTGTTATTAATTGGAGACTAAAAGTATTCAGTTACATTTCTTCCTTAGGGTGCCTGTTACTGATGTTCCTATAGAACTATCAGAAGCACATAAAATTCATTACAGAAACATATCGAGCTGAAAGCTGGATAAGGCAATTGCCAGCTAACTATATAAATAGCGTTGTAATGGATTCCGGGTTTTTAACTGAAATTCCCTGGCAAATGTGCTTTCAAGATCGCTATCCAGCTATTTATAGTAAGGACTGTTAGAACTGCGTGTCGTGGCAGAAAATCTGTAGTTAGTCTGCGAGGCGGTAATACTTAGGTGCTCTTTTGCTGAGATTATATTTGGAGATCCAAAAGTCTTATTTAAAGATATGTGGGGTGTATCCTCCCCAAATGAGACCAAAATCATGATTCTTTGTGGCCCAAATTTGTTCTTGAAAGGCAAGATAGCAAGATTGGTTTTGCCAAGGCTACAAGTATGGTCTTTGCATTCTTGATATTGAGATTGACTCTTGGATTAGTGTACAAATGATCCAAATAAGGCCCATAGTGAGCGAGACCAGTATTCAAAAGCTTATACTTATAAATTACTAAAAACATGGCCTTAAGTAAAGTGCTACCACAATTTCTAAGTAAAACATTCAATTGCGATTTAGGAACCTGAAGGAAAGATTAATCTTTTACAGAAATGCTTTTAATATGCAACATCGGGTTATCCATCCAACCATTCATTCATTTTCTGTTCCCAAGGTTTCAAAAATATCCTCCTATTAGACGTCAATAATCATATAAATCATTTTCTTGTCTAAACGGAAATAAATCCTTTGGTCTGCTGTGAAGCAAGGAACAGCTGTAATTTTCTGCCATAGTATTAGTGTATATACACAAAAACACATCCATACTTATATGTATTATATATACACACATTATCTATCCAAACATAAATGTAAACAGAGTTTCATTTCACATATACAGTGACAATCACAGTATTCTATTCTATTATGTTCTGTTCTGTTCCATTCTTTTCTATTTGTGAGGCACACAATCACACTATGAACAATGTATTGTTGCCAATTAGTGTAACTGCATGTTTTCAGTCTATGGGCATAAACCAGAGTTCCCAGAAGAAACAAACATACAGTAAGTGAACCCACAAGTGCTCACCATTAAGCCATTGAGCCACCTCCACTTATAAACATATGTGGGTGAATCAACATAGATGATTATAATGTGATTTATATTTGGAACCGGTGTGAAAGCTTAATATCCCTGGATTTAGAAAGCTGCCTTCACATAACAGATAATGCCTAAGTGCTGCTTGGCAGTGGCGAGGACAGAGAGGGCCATATGCTGACGTTTGCTGCTAATCTCCTGTCCTGATGCCTTTGTTTTCTTTGTTTTTGTTTTTTTTTTTTTGCCTTTCCTTGCAATATTTGAAAATGCCGTCGTGACTTTCTGCTGCTCATTTCATAGTAACCAATGTAAGAAATCAACTTGAGCTAAGATGAGTGAGGTTAGCGGCCATGTCCAGGTGAGCCAGTTGCAGGAGGTAGAGCCAAAGACAGCAGCAGACCTCTGGATCCGACCAGCACATAGATCCATTCTATAGATATTATTGCAAGCCAGATGTCTGGGTCTATTTGATGAAACTGTTAGAGAGCAGAGTCCAGAGTAGGAAACAGGACAGGGTAAAAAAAAAATTACACTGGAATAGAGCTCATGAAATTCAATAAAAAAAAAACATCTCCAGTGACCTCGTACATTAAATTCGATAAATATTTTAATTCTAGGGAGTGTTCTCGCTAGAATTTGCGTGACGAGACAGACGGCTGTCACAGTGATCTACCCCTGAGCTCCTAAATTCCCCAACTTTTTCTGGATTTCTGCTCATTCAAAAGTTGTATCTTTCTGATAATGACCGAAAGATACGGTATATTGGTAAATGTTCTTATAAAAATGATAAAATTCTTCAATTGTAACGCAGATGTCTTTTTTGACATAGACAGTGATACAGAATGAACTGAAAGTTTTATAATGTATGTCTGAAGAGCAAAGGGATTGTCCAGATACTTTGAGGGATTTCAGAGAGTTCAGCAAGAGGTCTGTGTCAGTCAATCCTTAAACTCCTTAATGCACGTTTCAGACTCAGGGAGTTTAAGTATCCTCTTGAGTTCGACATGAAGATGAATTTGTGTGCCAACAGCACAGTAACGACATTGCGAAATGTGCATCCAAGGAGCAACATATATTAATAGACCGTCCAGCAAGTACCAAGGGACGCAATGAGAAGACACATATGAGATTCCTGGTTAAATCACCCATTTTTATAAAGAGATACTGAGGGTTTTCATTAGTATCAAATACACTGAATAAGCATGTTGACCAAGCCTTGAGAATTACATTTACAAAGATTGCTAAACTGCTAATTCAATATAAATATGTCACCACACCAGCTGAGTGATTTGTAAAGGAAGGATATGGAACAGAAACCCTGTAACCAGTTATAGACCAAAAGATCTAAGAGGCAGAAGAGCATTTTGTTACTGCGTGGGGTCTGGACAACGGACAAGACAAGCGCTTCAGCTGCCAAACATGCCTAGCTTTTTGAGCGGAACGGAGACTGAGCACATAAATTACAGAAACAGCATCCCTCACAACAAGTAAGACAAGGGTCCTACAGCAGTTACCAGCAGGAGAGGACTTAAGTTCTCATCAGACCTAAGCTAGGTTTTACTGAGTCAATAAACATCAAACAATGTCAATAATCTAGTTTCAACTGTGGAGAGTTAATAGTTTAATAATAAAAAAAAATGGGTAACACTTTACTTAAAGCAGTCATGTACTGCATTACACGTACCTTCATAACACGTTATAATGCATTTCTAAAGTATTATAAACCCAGCTATAACTGTATATAAAGAGGCATAACATGACATTATACTCATGTTTATTAGGCACTCATGTTTATTAGGCTCCATTAAAGTCTCATCTATGATGAACTATAAACACCTTCATAATGCAGCACAAAGCATCCTTAATGCTTATACAGGCCATTATAATGCATTATGAAGGTATTTATAGTGTGTTATAGATGAGAGCTTCAGAGAGCATTCATAATGCGTAATATATCTGACTATAATGTGTTATGCCCTTTAAATAAATATGTATAGCCATGTTTATAATACATCAAATCTCCAAAACATGAACTATTCAGAGAAACAGAGGTCCAAATCTACCACCCTGCAGGTATGAGGTGAAAGTGCCACCCACCGGGCAGGGTATCCGGCATGAGTAAATTAAGCTGCATGTTAAATATCATGAAGTATGTCAGTGCAAATACTGTGCCTTTCTGTACGCAGACAGAGAAGAAGCAGGCAGGCGGAATCAGCAGCCAGCTATACAGAGCTGGGTGAAGTGGAGGGGTTTGGTGATCAGCACACAGAGTTTATGGTATAGCTTGACATTTGCGACAGTGATATTCTGGCCAATGGAGAACAAGATTTGCTTCAACTACAAAGACAGGGACTGCAGTAATGGATTATGGGATACATGTGCATATAAACAAGGTTTGTCATTGACTGACTGAATGGCAATAAATAATAGCGAATATACTTCTTAAGACATTTCACGTTCTTTAATTCAAAAAGAATCGGACTCAATATATATATGGTGTATACAGCGAGAGAGATATATTTCCAAACTATTTATAATGCACTTAACCTTGTATTTTAAAATGCATTTAACCATATTATTTACACAGCTACCAATGACTGCATGACAGACTTGGCGTACTGTGTTATAATCTGTTTATACCCTGTAGGCACGCAGCAAGTGCTGAATCAGAGGCACGTCACCTTTTATGAACCCACTTCTGATTAACGACACTGGATCAGAGCAACGGGTAACACAGTGATATTTGGCCGAGAGAGGTTCTCATCATAAAATGGTGAAATATCTAGCTATATAAATCAATAACATTCTAAATGATAAATGTGCAGTGTTTCAAACATGTAAGAGTAGGAAATACACCAGTAGTGTATACAGGGGCTGAGCAACAGAGGCATTGGCCCCAACTGAATGCTGATTTGCCCCTGGAGTACTTTCCCCTGTCACTCACAGATTCAAAACATATCATTGGCTAATGATATGGTTGGCCCCTCTCTATGAAAAATGGTCCCTCATATGCCCCTCACCTTAAAAATTATTCCAGAATTGCCCTGAAATACACTGATAAATGTGTGCATAATATAGATTCTGCTATAGTACATATGAAGTTGTTGACAGGAAGAGGAGGAATGAGGCAGAAGATATCTCTACAGTGATAGCCAGATAGAGGGAGAGAGGAAATTAAATGTGAGCAACAGATCAGATAAGGAAATATGATGTGCGGAACACAGAAGGGAAAGGAGCAAGTGAAACCCTTGCTAGCATTTCTGCTAGGTGGCAAGTCCAGGTCCGGACAGTGCAAATCTAGACCAAGGTTTTGTTTCAACCAACCAGTTGAATACATTGTGATTGTGACTCTTTACATTTGATTGGTTGGTTGAAACAAATCCTTGGTCCGAAGTTGTACTTTCTAGATCTGAACTTTGCACCGCTGTTATTAGATCCAGGAATCTCGGCAACAGAGCCGAGATTCGGCTCTTTCAGGTCATGTGACCCAGCCTAAACCTAGCAGGATTCTTCGGGTATTACAAAATATTGCATTTCTTCTAGTGGGATATAAAGGCACAATTATATAACAGGCCAAGGGCAAGAGTTCCCTCTCAACCCTGTGCCCGAAAGGCAGCTGGAAGAGAAATGTATGTGGCAAATACTTTTACATTTATGTACTTAGCAAAGGCTCAAAGGCTCAGCAAAGGTTTTCTGAAATATATACAAATGAATGGGAATGTGACACTATACATAGGGCAGATAAGATAGACTTCGATATAATAAGATAATATGTATTACATCAGATGAAAGGAACACATAATAATACGTAAAATTATTGTTCTTAATAATAATAATAATAATAAGGACAAAAAAGAAAGGTCTGCTTTTCTAAGAGAATATTGATAAAATGGTTATATTTAAGTGATTAACTGCCATTGTTGACACATCACAGCAACAAAATGTGTCCCCTGTATTTAATCCATATGTGACATAGCAGTGGGCAGCTAGTGCCTGGGGAGCAGTGCTTGGGGGCGGGACCTTGATGGGCAGGGAATCTAACCAGCAACCGTCCAATCACAAGTGTGCTTCCCTGGCCATTAGGCTCCCACTGCCCATTCTTTGCATGGCCTTCCCATCTCCCTCTTAGAAATGCTACAGTTTTACCCTGGTATGGATAGGAGGCATAACTTCTGATATAGTCAGGGAGGGATTCCCATGTCTTATAAAATTTGTGAGCAGAGCCCTTCATTGTATTTTTTCCAGTTTCATGAAAGAAAGAATGTCTCTTACCAGGGAGCCAACTAGGGAGCACTGGTTAGCAAAGGCTTTTGTCTGGAGCGATGGCACGTCACAAGCATAGCTGTAATACAGCTGGCATCAGGTGGCTCCTTCTGTCCTGTGCCTCCTGCAATAGGTTGCAGACGAACTGCCTTTTTCTGAATAAGAGGTTAGCAAAGTAGACGGGCAGGGGGACAGACCTAGGTCCGCTGCATAATTGTCATGAAATGGCTTAAACGGCTAACGATCAGATAGTCCTCCGCCACCCTGCTCTTAAATATCCCTCTGCACCTTTTGGTCCAGCAACCTCCAGAACATTAGTCTCCTTCGTAATGTCTATTAACTGTTCCCCAGCTTCTTATCTTCAAACTGTCGTGAATAACTTTGGCTCCATAATTAAAACAGTTAAATCACTTGGCGACCACCCACTGCAACCATTATAAGGCTGAAGATGAAGTCACTGGAGGGAATTTGAATGCTGGGCTTTTTGAATGGGGCTGCAGGCTGTTTCTTCAGCAAGCTGTAGTCATTATGTCGCCTTTGTGGTTCCTGCAGTATGTGGCGATAAGTATTTTAGAGAAATTACTTTGGAAGGAGAGCAAGGAAAGGGGGCCGAATTTGCCACTGGAAAGCCATGGTGTAAGTTATTAGTTCAAATCAAGGACGCGCTTGCTCAGGGACGCCCTTGTGCAGGATACTAAGCCAGAGTTGTTCCAGTAACATCCATCGGAGTAGGAAAAAATTTATACTGCTTTAGATTAAACATCGGCTGAACAACTAACAATAGATGCACAAAGGTGGTGTCTTGCAATGCAAGCAACGAGAAAACAGACATTCAGCGATTCGGTACATTAACTGCCTCATTAGGTCATGCTTGGCCGAGCTGGGAAATGCTCTCTGCAGCTTAGCATTATTTTATAATGACATCAGCAAGCTGATATTTAGAGATAGCCGACTGTAAACACAGGGAAGCATATATATCTCACACACTCATCTTCTTTGGCATTCGGGGGTTTCTTATTGCTGGGGACATCGGACTAAATCAAAGCGCTGGCAACGGCAGGGTACAGTCTATATATAGAGAAAAGGGCAAAGACTGCTTATGCATATTACAGTTATATGGTATCAGTGTGATTCATTCCCTAATGACAGAGCATTGCTCTGTGGCTCGTCTTGTTATTTTCTTATAGGACCCCTGGATGCCAAATATCAGCCGGAACAGGCACTGGAGTAGAAGGCGAGTGCTAACCTCTATGCGTTATTCACTCAGCTTATCGCAATGGAGAGTAAGTCCCACCTGCATCTCTCCAGCTGGCTGACAGGCCCAGGGGACGCCGGGGTGGATGTGCACCGCGGCTAGGGCGCGACTCACGGGGCTACCGTTTTAGGCCTGTGATTTAGGCTCCGCCTGCCCCAGGCTCCTAGCAGGTTTAACACAGTCTGTCAAAGTATAAAACACTGGGAGTTACAGATAAACCAGCCTGGCACGTTGGTGATAAGACTTCGAGGTAACCCCTCTCCCTAGGCCATTAAAGCTGAAGCAAGTGCGATGAGTTCATTCTCCTTCCCTTCCTTCCCTGCTGAGGTTGGCCTGCCCGATACACTTAGTATACCTTACGCACTTAATGTAGTGCAGACTGCCAAATGGTAAATTCACAGCGAGTGCCTCGGGAAAAGCATTCAGCACCAGGTGTGAATGTCAGATTCGTCTTCTGGCGGAATGTAAATGGAATCCGGCTTCTTCGCTCGAAGACTGCCGACACTTCTAGCTGCTGTAGCCTTTTATTTTAATTCCTACCCTTACTGGAGGTTAATTGGTGAAAGAAGCAGCAGGATTCTAAGCCCCTGGGAGCCGGTGTTCATGCGGCACGGTGCCGAAGCAGAGGCCCAGGTGTTAGACAAAGATGCGAAGCTACAGCACACTGCTTTAAAGCCTGATCTCCAAAGTGAGCCTCCTAGATTCCGGGTTGCTGCAGAAGTAAATGCGCAATCTTTACACCAAGATACGCATATGAAAAATGCATTTCGGAAGTGGGAAAAGGTGACCAGTAGCAATATCTGGTGAAGAGTGTGCCTTGGTATGCTTTTGGGGCAAAAATTGCTTCACTGATAACATTAGAGCTGCCATGACGATTACGCTCGACGTCACATCTTTTTCAGCATGGGCTATAAAAGGCACGTTACACATATAGCTGAAGCTTTAGCAATGTCGACACAGTGTGCATGTTTGAGCGCTTGGTACAAGCTATTAAGACCATGCTAAACATGCTTAATTGTTTAATCAGTATAATTCAATTTAATTGATGACTTGATAAACGGGTCTATCCACCTTGCCGCCACTTATCCAGAGCTATATATAGGATAACATATAGCTTAAATACTGTTCAAAATACTCTGTAGCTTTTGGGGAAGTTCATGTTATGATGTAATAGACCTTGACAGGCCTTGAAAATGCATTAATCTGCAGTATTCCTGTGATATTAACACCGGGCGGTATTGTGCTAGCTAGTGCTAGTGATCTATAACTGGAAATGCAAAACTGCTAGTTATTTTGCAGGACATAAATTGAGCAAAATAATACTAATGTTGAATTGTCATCCTGAATATGGATGGATGGATGGATTTTAAAAGGGGTAAGGAGACCGGGGAAGTCTTCCTTGGCTACGCTGGCGGAGGGTACGGCCTTGAGCTGTCGGGTGCTAATTGGTGTGCTTTCACAATCCCTCCCCGACAAATACTGTCCTTGCTTAAGTAGAATGGCAGAGGCCAGCTCTCCCCACCCCACCCCACCCCATTTTGCCAGAGGTAGGCTCTGTCCTGAGGCAGCCCCCTATTCACCTTCTGATTACCCACTCCTATGTTCTTCATGCTTTGCCGCACTGACTCATGGTGTGATGAGAAAAGAAAAAACATCTCTCCAGCTTTTGCCACAGATTTTTATTTCCCATCAGCAATCCCTGTGACCCCCCACCCTCCAACTAATCAATACTGTGCCCCAATGAACCAGTAAATTAAACGCCAGGCTAATCTATTCTCCTAAATGCCCCTGACATCTAGTTGATGCCGTTCATCAGCACTGTGTGAGTGTGATGTGCACCAGGACTTATGTCATGCTTGAGACAGGACCATGTGAGCCCCTTTTCCAAAGATTGACATGTTGTCCGTTAGGCTGGGGTTTTTTTTTTCACCCATCCAGGGAAGTGTTTTCTGGAATTGAAGGTAAACCCAGCCAATAGCATTCAATTTCTAACGATGCTTTTTGTTAAGCCCGCCCCCTGGAATCTTATAAATGTAACCAATCATCTTCTTGCATATATTTCTGTCACTAATGTGCACCAGTACATTGTCCTCTGTGCTTGATTCCCCATTTATCTCTTTATTTAGAAGGCCCAGAATGTCAGCTATACAGCCATGAGGCACATGTACGATTACAGTAAGGACAAAGGGCCACTGATGAGGAACATGCCAGACGCATTCAGCACATTTCACAAACCATCTCTGCCGCCTTTGTTCTTTAAAAAGGCAGTCTGCACCCATATCATAGCCTTTTCTGACCGTGAAACATTCTTATTCATAGTCATTTATATAGTGCTATTTTACTTTTTTCAAATATATGAACAATATTTTTCAAATAATTTTCCAAAATGGCACTTTTGGAACACAGCATTAATCTGACTACCTTATATCTGATTCTATTATTAAGGATTTTAATTTTACTGGAGTGATTACCTGTCATATCATACTTGTCCAGTCACGTCTTTTTCCCTTTTATTAGTATTTCTTTTATTATTGAGCAATTTCCTCCAGGATCAATAAAGTTTTTCTGATTCTTAGTCTTAGATAATTTATGCATTGCTTTTCATTCCCATGTCTTCAGTCTTATATTCCTCATATTCACAAGTATGTATCTAGGTAGTGAATATACTTGTTCTACTGTGTGCTATAGGAGTCTGAGTTCAACAAAATAACAATAATTGTTGGCATTGTTTTACAAAGGTGCCTACATTCAAACAATAGGTGCACAGGAGTGTGTATGTGAATAGAATATTTAAAATACACGGTAGTCCTACATCTACTGCTGCCTTGCCCTGCATTGAAATTCACATTTTACACGTTGGGCATTTAATATTCCTGCCTTATGTATAAAACATTGTTTACATCAGGTCATATTCGCATGGGTAAAATCCATTAGAATATGAAAAGAACATGGACTTGAAACAATTAAAGCAAAAGCATAGTGTCGGTAACGAACCCATATTTATAGAAACTGAAGTTGAAGAATAACGCTGTAGACTATATACAACGGGTGGTTTGCTCCGCCTAGTGCATATAAATATTACTACACACAGCTGTCATTTATTTATATTTTTAATATGCAAACTGATATTTTTAATTTTAGAAAGTCGTGTATAAGACCCTTTGTTCTGAAAATTCCGAATGTTCTTAAATAGGTATTTTATAGTCACATTTAATCAAAATCGCCATTCAGTTAGTAATTTTCCGATTTTTTTTTCTTAAGGCAGAATGAACGCTTAATTAACACGGCTACTAAATGTGTGTATAAATAACAGCTTACGTATTTCTAAATAAATAGGAATTCTATTATTTCTTACTAGGGTATGCGTTCGGGTACTATAGACCCCTTCGCAGAAACTACATATCCCATCGTGCCCTGCGCCCAGACTTCATAAACTTCCGGAGTGGAAGGGATAGTGTGTTTTTAGCTTGCGGGGTGCTCGGGAATTTCCCAGGACTGTTAAAAACACCTTTGGTCAGTAAAACTGAAAATAGAAGCCATTCTTTCGTCAATGGGGGACATATGCGACATGCCGAACATGAAGCTCACATGTGGGTGTGATATGCTGTAGCCGCGAGAGGGATTATCGGCCGGTTATTCTCATTTTGCGCCGCAGAATTCGGGGGGCTCCGCGCCCGTAGGAGGACAGACATCGCGGGCCCGGTTCTGGCTGATTCGGCTTCGGAAGCCCGGTCTCTGCGTGCGGATGGAGGGAGTGCAGCCGCAGGGCGCTCGCCCCCAGGGCCAGCCGGACGGTGGGGGGCAGCCGGCGAAGCAGGCGGCTTCCGATGGGCTCGGCGCCGAGGACTGGTGCGACAGCGGCTTGGAGTGCCTGAGCAGCGGGGCGCTGAGCCTGGGGAGCCCGTTCTGCGGCGACGGCCAGCCTGCCCGGGCGTGGAAGCCCAGTCCGGCCGAGAGCGTGTGTCCCCGGAAGGGGGGCTCCGGCCATGAGCCCGCGGACAGCTGCCTCTCCCTGGGCAGCGCCGAGAGACTCGACTCGGCGCTCGGCCACTCGATTACGGACGAGATGCTGGGCTGCATCTCCCAGGGCATCGGGACCATGCAGCTGGGCGAGGAGCCCGGCGGCGGCCCGGCGGACAGACCCGGGGAGGGGATCGGGGGGCAGGTGGGGGCTTACCCCCCCGAGGAGGTGTTCAACACCCTCAACTTTCTGTCGGAGGACGGAGACACGTGAGTAATAATAATAATAATAATGAATAATAATACATCGGCGCAACCTGGTTCGATTGCACGATTGCAGTCGTGGGGCAGAAACGTGGGTTCGAGCTGGATGTTTAATGAAATTATATGACTTTGCAAAAAAAAAGAAAGACAATAATCGATTCCGACTCGTATCTCAAACATCGTTTTTTTCTGTAGGGCCCTCCACCTGGCGTTAATTCACGAACACTTGACCTTTGTGCACTATTTGGTGGGAGTGATATCCCTGGACCAGAACTGGACCCCCTACTTGGACATCCAGAACGACCTCGGCCAGGTGGGTTTGGTGTGCGATTCTTACGTGAGCGTTTGCCTAATACACACTAAGAACACCCTCTGCTCCCTGCTGGGCTGCATGCACGCTCTTTGCCTTGTTAAATGAAATCGCGGCTGCAGACACGCATCAGCGCAGCTGTCCTTTGCGTGTGGAGCAGCTGTCATGTGACTCTGCTGGCAAGTCTGCCGGCCGGGAGTTTACAGCAACCCCCCCTCCTCCTCTAATTGTTCTGTATTTAACGCCTTTGTTTGCACGCCCTTTTGCATGCTTTGCATGTCTCCTTTCTGCTTACCCTTTACGCCGGACTCTAACACCTCCCACCACTAGACGGCGCTCCACCTGGCTGTGATCGTCGACCAGCCGGAATGCGTGAAGGCCCTGCTGTGGGGTGGTGCCAGCACTGAGATCCAGGAGCGCGGGGGCAACACGCCGCTGCACCTGGCCGTGCGCGAGAGCCGCGTGGCCTGCGTGCGGGAGCTCACCTGCAGTGGCCTTCGCCCAGACCACCTACGCATCATCAACTACTCCGGTACGTGCCAGTTGATCACTGCGCCGCCCGTCTGTCAACCGCTACGTCTCCTCTCCTGGTTTCTTACTTAGTCTCCCCTGCTGTTAGGGGTGAGTGCCCTGCATCTGGCTGTACAGAAGGCCAACGAGGAGATCGTTCACATGCTGCTGGAAGGAGGCGCTGATGTCAACCAGAGGGTCAGTTGCATTGTTATTTTCCAGTGCAGAGTCTGGGTTGGTTTCTTCCAGCAGACTGTCAGATTGCTAACCCATTCTGTACATTCATATGACCATTGATTATATTAATTTGTTTTAGTTTGTGCATTATTATTGCAATGGGGTATATTTGTTATTCTCTTGTATTCTTATTGTCTACCTACCTATGTACTTTGCTCACTGCTGTTGTGAGATTTTGCGTGAAAATCTTTCCACTACACTTACCAAGTGCCCGATGACAAATAAAGTAATTTGACTTAATGTATGCGACCAAAATGCACCACAGCTATATATGTAACAATACCGTGTAGGTTAACTGACTGTGCAGAGCTTGTGAGCCCTGGCTAACCTCTCAGCTGTTGTATGGACCCTGCCCGTATGGAGCCTCCGTGGTTTTGGACTTACTCATTGTGGTTTCCATGCCCCCCCCCCCCCCCCCCCCCCCCCCCCGCCCCGGGCGCCCCCCCCCCCCCCCCGCCCCCCCGCGCGCGGGCCCCCCCCCCCCGCCCCCCTTCCGCTCCGGTTTCCCCGCCCCCCCCCCCCCCTCCCCAGGACCTGGGCTCAGGGCGCTCCCCGCTGCACTGGGCCGTCGAGTTGCAGAGCCCCACCTTGGTGAGGCTGCTGTTGCGAGCGGGCGCGGCCGTGGACCAGCCGTCGTACGCGGGACACTCGCCGCTCTACTGCGCCCTCCACAGGCCTAATGCGGAGGTTCAGGCGTTGCTGCGCGATGGCGGAGGAACGGAAATGCATGGCGGGGAGGACGAGGACGAGGAGGATCGGGAGAGTGAAGAGGTGAGAGTACATGCGGGTCCCTAGCGGAGGAGGCCGCATGCAGTCTCCTTAACGTCAGATTTGCTGGCGGCTCTGCGTCGGAGCTGCTGACGTGCTGATATGATATCCGCTGTCTTGTCTTTTGCAGGACGAGTTTGATGATTTGATCATCAATGGCCACCGGGTGCTGTAACCGTGCATAACACTTTGGAGCCATGCGTCACCCTTGTGTTGTTTAGTGCAGCCTTGCATGTCAGGGCTGAGCTACTCTGTGTGTGTGTGTGTGTGTGTGTGTGTGTGGTCGTTCAGAGCTGTTGGTTAGACTCCCCCCCCCCCATTGCAGCATCGCCCCCTAAACATTATAAACAGTCGTGCTTGGTGGTCCCAGCCATAGTGAGTGTGAATGTGTGTGTGTGTCCTGTCTGTGAAACGCTTGTCCTATCTGAGTACATTCAGTGCTTTCTGGCTTTATGGCACTTTTCCAAATCCTCAGAGCGGTGCTCTCCTGTGGACTGCCAGGTGGCAGGGGCAACACTAGTGTTTGGTAACCTTAACCCGGTTATCATCGTTTTACTGAGTACCGTACCACATTCAGATCGATACTCAACTTCTGAGCATCGTTTTCTTGGTCTGAAACAGCTGGGGTTGCCCTACCAAAAGACAAATACTTCCGCAAGGCTTCAAACTTCTTGTCAGGCGTGCTGTTACCTTTTAATACAGAACTCATCTCTCAGAGTTGCCGTATGTCGTATGTATATTTTACCTGTTGGCGTTAAAATAAAGCAAGCAACTCGCTTGACGTTTTAGTCGGGAACTTTTTTTTTCCTCTTCTTTTTTTTTTTTAAAAAAAAGGAACCTAACACCCTGATCGGTTGAGATCGTGTAAATATAGAGAAGGCTAAAAACTGTGAAGGTTTGTGACTTTAGACCTGGGCATCTTCATCCTGAATTCATGGGGCTCATTGTGGAATCTGCCTTTTGTTCAAGTTGTTCAGACCTGAATAGAACTAGTTCACAGTTTCTATCTGTCTTTGTCTGGATGTTTGTGCGTGTCACCTGTAAAAACAGCATAAGATTGTAGAATTCTGTGTTTTCTAGTCAATTGTTGTTAAAATCGTTAATGTTTTATTTTAGTGGTATGTTTTAAGCCCAATATTAATTTGCAGTTACTTGTTTGAAGGCTGATACTTTTAATCTTAATCAAGTGAATAGAAAGATTCTTCTTTAGCACAGTTGCACATTGGGGAATTTTTGTTATTAATATGGGATGTGTAAACAATTGATGTTTGGTGTAAACAAAAAAAAAAACTTACTAAATTGGACGTTGGATGAAACTCAAGCAACTACACACAATGGGTCACAGTATCCCAACACCAGGACTGGGAAGTCCTGACTGCTGATTTGGCCTTGCAAAAAAAGTCAGATACTTACACCTCATTCACATCACTGCGTTACATGGTGTCATCGAATTAAACAAATTTTTGCGTCCACCTATATGCTTTTTAATCTTCAGCTTACAGCCGCCCCCAAGTTTGTTTTGAGTGGCAGGATGGACATTGACCGGATGAAGACTGATTGCTTCTGTCATTCTCTGCTTAATCTTAGCCCTGTACATTGATGCTTTTTCGTGAGCAAAAATTAATAAATCATTTAAATGGATCAGCTGTTTCTGCCATTTCTTCACCGGTTTCAGTATTTCTCTTATGATTGGAATTTCATGTCCAAGTCTTTGCATTCTTTTGTGTTTACCCTGTTCTATAATGAATAAAATCTGACATTTTCATTTAACTAGTGTACAGAGCCAGACCGGCTCGGAACCTTAACTAAAGTTTCTTCAAGGTCTCGCCGTCATTAATCTACCAGTTATTTCCTCCTTGTTATTTGACCACCAGAGCACCTGCTGGCTGACTGAGTGCATCACACTCTGTTTATTTACTGATGTGAATATAGTGATTAGTTATGGCATTCAATCATTGTTGGTTCATTGCACGTCCAGGCACAGGGTCCTGTACTCCTCTGGAGTTTGCAGTTTCTTTTTCAAACATTTCAGTTTGGAAAATATATTCCATCACAGATGCCTCAGCAGGTCATTTTTCTCTTCTGTGCTCTAGGTACTGGTTACTGAGCAGCGTCTGTAGTACAGCTGTCTTTTATGGTACCTTTTCAAATAGCTGATGGCATCAATAGTGAATTTGTTTCAATGCAACCGATCCATTAACAGATGATCCTTGAACGACTGTAACCCAACTTGTCTTCATCTGCTGTCAGAACTTGTATGAGGATTGCATTGGAAATAAAATGTTAACTTGAGTATTTAAAGTGATATTTTATTATTTAGTGCAAGTTAAATTAAGTCCATGAAGGCTCCCCCAGTGGTCATTAATCAAAGCTAAGTGTTTCCTACACGTTGTTAGGGACAGTGCGGGATTATATGTGTGTGGTGAGAATTGGAGAAGGCTTAGAGTCTGATTAAGCTGTAGCGGTGCTTTGCTATTTGCTTATTGCCATACGGTGGCCCTGGCCAGGCTGTGGGTGGATTCAAGTGAACAGTGTGTTGTTTTGCTTGGTGTAGGTTGGAGATGGCGGAGGCGAGGAACTAACCGCAATAATTGAGGTGTGTGGGTGTGTAAGGGTAGGGCTAACGCTAAAATTACCGAGCACTTTCATATTTCTAAAAATGAGACTAGACACAAAAAATTCTATTGGTGCTTTATTCTGTAAGATGGTGTCATGGAATGAAATGGGTCACTAAAACAAAAACTATGGTTCTCTAGTCAGAAATATGGTTCTCTTTTTGTATTTCGGTTTAGTTATTCCCGCTCAGCAATGGCCACCAAGCGCATTTCAATCTCGGCTTCAGTCAGTGTTCTGTTGAAGGAAAAAGATCAAACATTAAAACGATTTGGTTTCAATACTTTTTGAAATCGAGATTGCGGAGGCTTTGTCAAGTTATGTTAAAGTTAAAAAGTCTGGTTACTGCAACTACATTTTATTGCACAGTATTAGTATAGTGTATTAGTATTAGTATTAGTATTGCACAAAAGGCCTTTAACCCCTAGCTCCCTGGGCGCACCTCGAGGTAGCTGCCCTTCACGGCCAAGCTCCCTCTCACAGAGAGCATGTTTGGGGGAGGTGAAAAAAAGACAATTTCCCCACGGGGATCAATAAAGTATCTCCAAAAAAATATATACCGGTTAATATGCTAACATGATTTATTTTAATAGTTAAAATAATAAAATAAGGTATGCACAATTAGGTCCAGTGGATAGTGGAATATTAAAAAGCAATATTAGATCAGGAGTGACGTCATTAGTACCTGAATTTAGGGTTCTCCTTGGTTACAACACCAACCTCCAGCTCGCTGGCTTTGAAATCCAGAGATAAGATGGATGACAAGCAGGTGATGGCCAACTAGAAAGACGGACAGACCAAGCAGTGTACCCAATGTACATGCGGAACACAGAGACCCATGGATTAGCCATGGAAAGATAGTATATATCACCACAATCACACATTGTTAAAAACAAGCAAGTATCCAATCAGGACGACTGACGTCGTTTCCACCACCATCTTGACATAGCAGTGGTACAATATTGGGCGAATATCATTAAGATGATACAAAAGGTAAGATCCCTTTTTTGTTTGCACAGAATTTAGCCACAAAGGCTCATTCGCAGACAGATCTTATGCTGTGAGAGACAGTGGCCGGGGATAAACCGTGTTACCTCCACACTCCGGTCATAGGATAAGTCCGGTTTCTTTTTCAACTTCTTTTCCAAGTAGCTGTTGGCCTCATGCTGCTTGGCGCCCACCCCGGTGGCTCGGAAGCCGCAGAAATAGCCGGCTGGGTCGCATTTGTAGAGCATCGGGCCCTGCTGGGGATCCATGGCGATCAGGATCATACCTGGTGAGGGAGCGGGACAGCCGGCCGGTCGGCGTGCTTTCAGACATTTCCTGTTTCATACTCCAGCAGTGTAAAGGACAGAGGGTAAGAGACAACGGCTGATGTCATTTTACCTAATTATTCTATTTTTATCCTTACTTAATAGACTGCAATTTTGCAGGTTATCTTCTATACTGTAAATATTGTTGCACTTTTACGTCATTGTGTCCTTATGTAAAACTGCCCTGTTTGCTTTTAATTGCCCCTCGGGGACAAATAAAGTTTTTTGAATTGAATTGAATTGAATTGAATTGAATTGAATTGAATTGAATTGAACTGAATTGAATTGAGGAGCAAAGTGGCGGTAGAAGGAGATACAACGATAGACAGCAGAAGAAAGGGGGAATGGGGGTCAGGCCTGTCACTCACAGCAGCCCAAAGGCCTCATCTCCGCATTCTGGGTGTACACCTGAGAGATGTCAGCCACACGCCGGCACAGCATGTCGACCGTGATGTCATAACCGAACTTGTACTTCCATTCTGCGGCCTCTATCCGCGCTCGGTGCACCTGGGACCGGCTGTCCGCTGGGACGAGAGAGAGAGAGAAAGAGAGAAGCATGTCACCTGGCTCCTTAACGTCTGCGTCCCTGCCCGCGTCGTCCGAAGGACACATGGCGTAGTTAGCAAAACATATTAACCAAATAATGGCATAACCAAATAATTCTTTAAATTCAAATAAAATAAACGATTTTGAGAACTATATCAAACATATACAACACTGATTTTCAGTGATTTTGATAATAAGTTGCAAGGACCTTCAACCTGCCATCCAGGTCTGATTCAGAATCTGGTCTTGAACTATCACAAAGCTATTTCAACTTCTTGACCATTTAAGCCTGCCACATTTACCTTTGTAGTTCATCAATAATGGCTATGAAACAATGGCTTATTAGCCCCCCCGCTACAGCGTGCTGCACATTACAGTCTCCGTGAAGTGAAAGTGGTCGAGGTAATTCTCACCACTGTGACCGGTCATCACACAACCAATCCGGGGGGTTAGCTGGTACAAGTTGGTTACCGTGGCCGGATCAAGCAGCTTATCCTGCAATTCAAAGCACAAGAAGAGAAATGTCGTCTGTAGTCATTTAATCAGCTAGAGTCAGCCATGGCCCCCTGAGCCCTCCACAAAAAGCCTAAGCTGAGACATTTCTAACTCCGCTTTTCTGCGAGAGTTACATGTGATTCGCAGATCTGTGTTCCTGCTTTACTCTGTGGGTGCCACAACAGCCCTTAAAAGCTTCAGTCCAGATATAATATAACCACGAAATCCTCTTGACTGCTGTACTTGGATACATTAATGAAGAGCATATATATCGAGCTTCGTGCACAACAGAACAATCTAAAGAAATCTGCATGTGAGACAGAAAACAGAATATATCATGTTTAAGCTTTCCTGACGAATGCAACGTGATGCCTACTCGTTCACAAGCCCTCTCAAGCCGCCATGTACTGAAAGCACTGATGTGCATTTCCACGCTGAAAGCTTTGGGTTTTGAGTTAGACGCCGCTGAGTTCTGCCCCATCGATTAAGCATCAGTATCGCTTTCTCCCTTCATATACTGTGTCATTACATATACTTGAAGTTTTGGGGTAGTTACTTGCATTTAAAGCAAGGTTAAATCTCTTGCTAGGGTATACAGCAACTTTTATAGACTTTATCTTGCAACCAAGTCCAGCACTCATCTGCTCCTCTACCTGTCTGATCATAATTATAGTCAGATCAGAGATCATCAGAATTTGGTTTCTGGTGTAGTATGCCATCTGTATGTCTGAGGTAAATGCCAAATTAATTCAAAAGTGATGAGACAAGAACATAAAATAGGGTTTTCTGAAACATAACTGTGGCAAACTCTGTCTATCTGAAGCATCAGTCTTAATTGATGGGTACAAATTCTCACCCCTGAAACGGGTCACAATGTGTCAAATAACCTGCATTCCTTGCCGTCTAAGGGTTTATGAACCTTGGTGCTGTCAGAGGAACTGAAATGGTTTCATGTATATTATGTTCAGCATGTTATTGTCACTTAAACCTGGAAGCATGTAATCATTGTCACAAATTTGTCCCTGCAGTCCATCCTGTAACATTTTATGATGCAACTTGACGACCAGTTCATTATGATGATGTAGTTAAAAGTGACTACAATTTTTTTTTATTTTTTAAGGAACATCCAAACAACTGCACTCTCAGACTTTCAGTGATATGCTTTTTATAAGCAAACCAAGTATATTTACCGGTACTTTCTTCTGTGTGACGACCACAGCACAGTCTGTTCCCCGGATCCCCACCGATGTCAATCCACTCTGGGCGATGGCTTTGAAGGCATATTCTACGAGAGATCGGTTGATCAGCTAAACTAGTCAAACATCCACCCATTTCCCATTGACTTCCCATAACCACTTCAAATTCCTATTGTGGTCGTCAAACGAAATCGTAGGAAGCAGGGTGTAGAATATAGATATGGATTACAATTCAGGCCCTTACATCCATTCACGAAAACACATCCACAACAAACAACTTCAGAATTTCTAAGTATATTGTTGCTTGATCAATAACTTCCCTGCACAGAAAGTATAAATAATATGCATAATACGTAGTTGGATTATTATTTATACATATATAATTCGGCCAGAATTGCGTTTATATTTAAAAATGTTTGCCCTGAAAGCTTTTTACGAAGCCATAATCAAGTAACGTGGTCCTTACCGACTTGATAGAGCCGGCCTTCTGGAGAGAAAATTGTAATGTGCCGATCAAAACCAGCATTCGAGCCACGGGACATTTCTATATACAAATAACCATACAAGCAGTGCGACTATCGATAGAGATTTCGGTATTAAATTCAGCCTAGCCACTCCAAAACTTGATTTTTGGATGAGTGGCAAACGACTACAAAGGTAACAAGGTTACTAGGATTTTTATACTTCCCTGATCAGAACTCTTTCACTTTCTCTTTCTTTTATAAGCGAGCCATTGCAGTGATGCGCCAATGTGCGACGGGAGTTCGCCGGACGGGGGAAGCTGTGCCGAGATCTAACAAGCCACAGTATAACATGCATTGAGATACAGAAATTGGAATTTATTAAGACTTGATAATGAACCCTGATTTTCTGCTATAAATATGATCGAGCCCCCCCCCCTTGTCACGCTAGTCCGGCGCTGTAGCCGACGCCCCCTGTATCTGCCCCGTCCCTCCCCGGCTCGCGTATTACTTTGACCTGTCAGGGGGTCCGGACCGGCAGCTCGGAGCACCGACTCCAAATGGCAAAGCACAGGGTTGGCTTTTGCCTGAGCGTTAAGAAAAGGCAAAGGATGAACCTGGAAGCGTTCGCCGACCTCTGCAGGTAAGGCATTTAATACAGCCACTGAATACTGAGGTGAACAACAGAGTCGAAATGTGAAAAAAATAATGCTCGCCCCGCTATTTATGGAAAGGGTAGAAAGTAACCATCATTACCATGTATGATAGCAGTAGATTTAGTAACACCTTGCGAAAAGAAACGTTCTGTTCGCTTAGAACTTTCGTCTTTCTTTAACCAGGCACCGACGTATTGAAGTTGTCGAGGTGAGTTTTTTTTTTACTAAGTATATCAAATTGATGATGTTGCGGGGTTTAACAAATGTGGCTTTACTATTTGCGCTATATTTAAATATAGTTTTAATTCAGGCTACCTGCATTATAGTATGCTAGGTCTACGGTGATGCGTTTAAACATTTAAACCGCTTTATATATAATGCTTAAATATACTTTTTAGCCAGAGACATATCGACATGCGAGATGTGTCGGTCTGTATAATTAGTGACAGCGGCGTTTTGTCAGCCGCCGCCTTGTTCCGCTTCATACTCTATCAGTCTTCGGTATGGCGGGTCTCTGTCCGGAGCAGGTGACTGACACTCCAGCTAGTGTCAGTACCAACTGAGGGCACCTGTCATTAGTCACTCCAAGGAGAAAAGGAAACAGTAATGGCAATCTTTGGCCAAGTCAGACATGAAGGGTAAATTCCTCGTTACTCTAGTAAAATGTCTAAATTTAAGAAAAGAAACCGAAATATATCCAAATGTACTTTTGTCGATATCGGGTGGGGGAAAACAGGTTTTGCAAACTAATCTTGCTGGCTGACTGTCTTTCAGATAAATCTGAGCCAGCCAATGGCCTCCCAGGGACCGTTTGATGTCATTGTGCACAAGCTGTCAGATGTAATAGTGGAAGCAGAGCATGACAGCCAATCACAGAGCCTCCTTGCCAACTTTCAGGTGACATTTCTGACTGCGAAATGTGAAGATAAGACATTCAACAGCCATGTATCACTAATGTTTCCTCAGCGTTTGCATTTGTCTGAAGCATTTGACCAGTCCTACTGGATCATTTGTGTTCATGTCACTAAATTATACACCAGTCCTCTTGTCTGAAGATTTAAGATTAAGGATTAAAAGGATTAAATGTGTTTTGTGAATGAATTCCAGGAGTATGTCTCCACGCACCCACAAACGGTTCTTCTGGACCCCTTATCAGTCATGACAAAGTTACTAGATCGCTTTACAGCCTACTGCATCATCAGCAGGCTACAAAATTCCATGAGAGGTATGTCCACATTTCATTTCCACCCATTTCTGCCCCTTTTGCTTCCTCCTCTCTAACGCCCTTCTTCCACCTCTCCAGAAATAAACATCTGCACTCCACCTCACCTCGAGATCAGCACGAGCGACCAGTCGGCGATCCGAGAGGCAGTAGAGAGGAAGCGACTCCCCTTCCCCTTACGTCAGTGACAGCCTCTGGCACGAAAATGATTTTTCTGGACATTCACTGTGATCTCAAATAATCAATCAGAAATCAAGTAATCAATAATCACAGATTATTGTAGACAATGATCTTCCTTTCTTGTGCATTTATACCACGTGATGTCCCTTACTCAAGAGACACTTCAATGAAATTAAATGCTTGTCTATCAAAATGAAGGAGAACAGTACTCATCTCCCAAGACAGTGTCCAGCTGACATATTACTGCTAAAACATCAATCCACAGTACATTGTGCGACGTTTCCACCCCACTTTCTCTTTGGAGAACTATTTTAACTCAATACACAGCTCCACCAGAAGATCTTGGATGTCACCCGGCTGTTTTTATGTTGATGCTCTTCTTGAGCTTTGTT
>JAODKM010000035.1:8427237-8442852 GCA_026780845.1 Petrocephalus sullivani | reverse complement strand
CTCAATACACAGCTCCACCAGAAGATCTTGGATGTCACCCGGCTGTTTTTATGTTGATGCTCTTCTTGAGCTTTGTTTTGTAAGCATATTCTTGCTGCCCACTTGTGTGCTATTTCAGCTCCTCACTAATAGTAGGTCCTACTTACCTCCCATTTGCTCCTCTCCTCTTTTCTCTTATTTAGTCTGCAAAACCAGACTGGCCCACGGGTCCCGCTCGCACGAAGTAAGTCAATCCCCATTGCCTCTGCGCGCCTCTTAATTAGCACAAACTGGAACATATCTCTTTGGTGTTAAGTGCTGCTTTCTGCTTATGTTTATCTGTACTCCTTAGGCCGTCGGTTTTATTAAATGTCAGTGCGCTTCACTGACCGTGGGGGAAAACAAACTCCAGATAATACTGTTAAACAGAAATGCATACTCGCATCAATATACGGTACAATGACAATGGACTATTATTTATGATATTATTATAATTACAGTGCTGAGAATGTTTGTAAATGGACGTTACACATAGGAATACCGATTCTTTTTCAGTTTAAGTCATTTAAATTCAATAAAAATTTAGTCTTTTAATGAAAATTGATTTTTAGCACATATGGTTTCTGTGACCTACAAATATATCAGGTTAGTTGTCCCTTCTGTGGTGCCTTCAGATTTGCTGGTTAATGACCCCTAGACATACTGTATTTACGTATATTTGATCTACATCTAAAGCAGCTCACAGTAAGCATGGCTACAATTTATGTGGGTCGCATGGGATTCAAACCCACAACCTTCATATGACACAATGGGCTACCTATTAAGCTACAGTAGACCCCTAAGCACAGCCACGATTAAGCTAATGGTAGTTTTACCTACACAAACATTTTCTGAGGTCAGAATGAAAAATAAATGGTTCAGAGAGATAACCAATCAGATTTTGGGTCAGATGTCCTATGTCCTCTAGTTGCTTAGATCCGCCTCCTCTATAATCTGATTAGTTATCTGTCTGAACCAATCATTTTTCATTCTTCCCTCAGAACATTTTTTTGTAAGTAAAGCTCTCACATGCAGCGATTGATGTTGCTTCTCTCCCTTCTACCTGTGCAGATGTCTCTGATATTCAGCGCTGGAGGCCTGAGGGATGTTCGCCCCCCTTGTGTGCTACAGAGCTTTGTCAATCACGGCGCTGTGCTCCACAAGGTCTTTGTCGTGGGAGAGGAGCACTTCGTCGTGCAGAGACCCTCACTCAAGAATTTCCCCCCCGGGCCTTGTGGTCAGTGGAACGATCCAGTTCCTCAGCCTTCAGCACTGAAGTAGTAGCCACGCCAGACTTAATAAATTGTACTTATATACCTGCAGAAGAGCAGAGGTGTTACTATGATAACATTGTGGCTGACAGTAGCTTAATATTATTGCAAAATTCCATTGGCTTCAGCTTATAATGAGTGTAGAATAAGTCAGACAGTTCATGACAGAAATAAGCAGTACGTTCAGTGTTAATGGCCCAAGTAATTATTATGCTGCTGAAAATGAGCACTGTTTCAATCTGTCCTATCTTAGTTAGGCTGACAATGACGTCATGTCCTGTTATCTGCTTAATGTCTTCCCACTACCTTTTACATTTGTGTTCAATTAAGACCTTATTAGGCTCATTTAAGTCTATTCTCATCAAGTCCACAGACATTTCAATGTTTATCTGGACAGCAAAGATGAACACAATGCAAAGATAGTAAGTGCAGACCAGCACAGATGGGAAATATGTTTCTAAATAGGTTGTCGGGCCCTGTGTGTCTGTTGTGTGTTCTGTGGGTACAGACAGGGAGACGATCTTCTTCAACAGTCACGAGGTGTCCAAGCCGGAGTCATGTTCCCACCTCACTGCAGTGAGTCTAAAGCAACTTTTAGCCTGATCTCTTGTTCTTAAGCATCCCAGTCCAAGTTGTGCCATTATAAATTATGGTAAAGAGTTCCCATAGCTTAAATAAGGGATGTTACCCATTGAAGAACTCTCCAGAATTCTCTGCGATATCATTTCTTATTCTTCTTATAAACGACAAAGCTGATTTCAGCCATTGAAAGCCATCAACAATGTTAGCCATGAGACACCATTGTGTAATTTGTCCCTGTAACCTCTCCCTAGCTAGACAAGAACAGCCCTCGGATGCCTCCCCCGAGCAGTGAAGTCATGGCGGCCTTAGTCGCCCATCTGCAATCCGAGCTGGGCACGGCGCTCTTTGGTGTGGATGTCATCGTCGACATTCAAACGCACGCTCTCACTGTCATTGACATCAACATCTTCCCAGGTTGTCAGAACTCTTCTAGCTCGTGTTACATATCCACGATTTAGTTCCCGAGACACTGATGCCTTTACTGTAAAGAACTAAAACTCAGAACTATGCTGATACAGTGAATCTATGGCGCTTTTCCACTGGCGTACAGTAACCGACCTGCACCCAAGCCGCGCTGCGAAGAGAGACGGATTACAACACGGCCCTAGCTTGCTTCGGTCTTTCTCTAGAGAAGGGTCGGCTCTGTAAAGGCGTTCCTGGGTTTGGAGAACCAAAGAGATGCATCATGATTAATAGTATGTGCCAATAGCTAGCACAAGTGTGAAAATCGCTGTATTATGTCAGCTTCAAACACTGGCAGAATTAGCATTAGCTTGCATAAATTTGCTTGCATAAATCCATTCACCTGTTCTCTAGTACTTTTTAAGGTTGAAAATTGTCAAGTTCTGAGTTATCAGGAATGCATCAATACATTGCAATGTGCAATACAGCTAATAATAAATAATATATAGAATGCGCCCCTTCACAGTACGGCTCGGTTCTTGGTGGCAGCGGAAAAGCACCATAAGATTGAACACATTATTGTGAGTCCAAAACATCCTCATGGAATCTAGTACTTTAGGTGCGGTATATTCATTATACTTACTTTTGTCCAGATCATCTAAAAATGCTTGACGTATCAAATGTTGGTGTAAAATGGCGTAAAGTACATTCAAATTTTATGATTCTGCAGTTGAATATAGCTTGTCGTCTCAGAGAACGGACCAGTCATGAATAGTTTGTATTTATGGTTTCTGCAGTAACGAACGCATACGTTATAACAGTAGCTATGTATGTATGTAATTCTGCATATTCTGCAATTATTATTATTATTATAATTATTATTATATTCCTTTTAGGCTATGAAGGAGTCCCTCAGTTCTTCTCATCTCTACTGCGTCACATTGAGTCAGTGCTGGAGAAGAGAGGAAGTCCTAAGTCAGGGGGCCGATCCTCGTCCGCAATCCCACACTCAGCGCATTGATGGTCGGAGTGTTTTCTGCAGCACCACTAGCTACCTGATCACCGAACACTTGGGTCCAAGATGCTGGCATTGTGATGTAGCCGCTATTGGTGCCAAGAGCTGAACTTCAATGGGTAGTTCTTTTCGAACCTCAGATCTGGCTCATTTTCTCTGTATTTTGATCCAAGTGCCTCAACGGGCATTCTAGCTTATTAATTTATTTGTGTTTGTTTGTGAGACATAAAGCAAACATAGGATGGGACCTTCAGCATCATAAATAAGTTGCACGCTCTTTATGGACGCATCTCATAAAACCGAAATCGAATCACTCTTGACACGCCGAGGAAACAGCTGCTATGTTTGTTCTTTGTTGTATAAGTTGTAACAGATTTGTATATATAAAAAAAAACAGGGAGCCATTTTCAAACCATAAGTTTTGTGCTTTTATTAATCGGTAACGCTGAAAGCATCAAAGACACGGCAGGCAGAAAAGCAGCACTTCATATTCTGGCTAAATTCACCTTTAATCAGCATATTCAACGTTTAATGTCCAACCCTCCCAGCCCCGAGCATTATTATTATTATTATTATTTATCTAGTGCTCAGACAATGGATGGCAGTGTCACTTTAAAAGGCAACCACTGTTAAAAGAAGACATACAGGGGGCCATAATGGTGTGGGGTGTGGGGGGGAATTTAGGACGATGGAGTAACAGGAGCCCTAAACGATTCCCCACATAATGGCATTGGTCTGGGTTGGGAGCCCGATATGACAGCTTATATGAGGCCAAAAGCAGCCCTAAGCACATACATAACGCTGTGTACATTGAGAAGCGTCGTTTACACTTTTGTTTGACCATCTGCTCATTCTATGCCTATGTTATTATCACTGGCAGCTGGAAAAAGAAATCCAGGAGGTGAGATAATACAACGTACAATATTACAATAGTGAATTTTCCCAAAGAAGAGAGAAAACATTTTAAATGACTATAAAATTTTTAGTCGTGTGTTATTTCAAAGTTACTTGTTTTATAATTTAATCTCAAAATAGAGTAGGTGCTGCCTACATCTATGGACCAGCTGCCATTGACTGTCATACTCTCAACGTAATTTTAACCAAAACCAAGCATTTTGTTGTATTCAATCAGGTATATATGTTTAACATTTCATTTTTAAATGCTTGATAATATTCATGTGTATAAATGTTATTTGCATCATATATCAAATATAAATGTATTCAACGTACTAAAGATTAATGCTGAATATGGATTTATAGCTACTTGCTAAGGACCTATATATCATGATATATATCATATATTTTGATATATGACCTTGCTTGGCAAAACCCTGTAGGCTTACACTAAAAATGATAAAGTCCTTTACTTGTTATGCCATATACCTCCACAGAGGGAAACTTTCACCCAATAGCTCACTCCACAGTAGCTGACCAGAAACACACATTGCTCTGTACATTCTCTGTGCCTTAACGAAAGCTTACAAGTTGGCTGATTATCTGGAATTACAAAAATGCAGCCACCTGTGTTTACGGCAATTTGTACGGAAACACGTAGAAACCCGTCTTACACTCACGTCTTACGGTACTCTTTGCTGGTAGATGAAATCAAACAGTGCAAAGCTGAGGACCGGATGGAGTATTTCCCAGGGAATACGCAAATAATTCCAGCAGAGCACGCTACTGCCACGCTAACTGTACTTTTTGGTAGTGTAAACACTACCTTCACCTGGGCCTTTCAGTTTCCATATACATCCCCCATTTCTCATAACAGTCTCAATAACAGTGCTCGAGCCAAGGACAACATGCAGGCTACCCCGTTCTCTTCCTGTACACCAGTGTTTTCCAACCCGGTCCTCAGGGACCCTCCCAGACAGTCCAAGTTTTTGCTCCCTCCCGGGAGCTGGGATGGAGCAAAAACACAGCCTGTCTGGGGTCCCCGAGGACCGGGTTGGAAAACACTACTATACACTATATGATAACAGTCATTATATAACCAGTCACAAAGATATTGCAAAGAGAAAGATTTTTCTATGTTAGTTTCCGTTACACTTTAAAAATTAGCTCATATATAGATGTTTATGTATAAACATAGCGCTTGTAACAGATTTAGTATTTAGTTGATTTCCTTTCTGTATCGGATTAATGTGTGCTTATAAAACTATTAATCAAAAATGGTGATGCAATGTGCTTTAGTGTCACCAGTGTTTAAAACCAATAACGGCTCTAAGGATGGGATTAAAACTGGTTGGACATCTAATCTTTGTTGACATGGACAATCACCAGAACGACACGCATGGCATTGTTAGAAACAGGTTACGGGCGATGACACGTGTGTGTTTATGTAGGTGTATGCAATGGGGGAACACTAGTATAGTGCACATTCACAGTACATCATAGTGAACATCATAGTGAAATTAATTTGCCATAGTAACAGTTTTTTTTTCCTGTCACACACATTTATAATTCACAATATTTGAAAAATCTAGCAACATGTTTGTTTGGTGGTGTAAAATATTGTGCTGAAAGATATAGAGCAGTACAGCCTTCATATCAAAGGAGTCTCTGTTTCCTTCCCCCATTAAAACTTACAAATGAGTGTGTATTCGTGCGTGTGTGTGAGAGGGAAGTGGGCAAATGTCCACTTTTTAACTTGTGGTGACATTTTTCATGTCCCCACAATATAAATGTCAATTTTATAAAAATCTGTAAATGCAATCAAAAAACTAAAGTATCCAAAAGTCTTCTATTTTGTTTGGTTACTTATGGTTAAGGTTAGGGCTGGGTAGGCCAAGGGCTACACCCATAGAAATGAAGTGAAGAGTCCATCCAAGTATAGGAATGTGTGTGTGTGTGTGTGTGTGTGTGTGTGTGTGCGCGTGTGCGTGTGCACCAGCTTCTGACTTCCAGGGTAGCAGGGTTGGCAAAAGAGAAAAAAAAGAGAGAAGATGACAAAACAGCAATTAAGGGCCATGATTTAAGGTCAGGAGGAATGAAAACTACACAACATCTAAGGGACGACGGAGCCAGTGCGACGCCTTACTGTGTATCGCGGAGGATCACACTCGGTGGTGAAGCAGGCCCTGCACCTCGGCGGTCACCTCCTTCAGAGTCGCCACGATCTCGTCCAGCTTCTGCCGCCCGCAGCACCGGCCAGGCACAGAGGGTCAATGCAGCAATGCATACGCGTCTCATGGGACCATCTCCACAGCCCAAAGCCTTAGCTCAAGTATTACGACAAGCCAGACAAGAACTGCTCGGTACTGATCCTCTTAGGAGGTAACAAAAGAGACACCCACCTCTCTCTTCTCTTCCTCGTGTTCTTCCTCTTTCCTCTTCACTTGCTCCGCACTGTGCCCCCTGTACCTCTCCTTCCAAAACTGCCCAGTGGCTTCATCACTGGCCATCTCCATCACCCGCTTCTTCTCCTCCAGTCCATTCTCTCTCTTTTTCTTCTCCTTCTCTCCCTTCTTTTCCACATCCCCAATCTCTCCCTCCTCCTCCCTGATCCCGTCTCTCTCTCTCTCCTCCGACTCCATCCCCTCCATGCGGTTCACTTCCGCTTCCTCCAGCTCCTCCTCGCCCTCTCTCTCCGCCAACCTCCTTTTGCTCTCCCGCTTCCTCTGTGACTCCTCCTCTTCCTCCTCCTCCCACTCCTCCTCATTTCTCTTTTTCTCTTCAGCCCTCTTCTCTTCTTCTTCCACCTCTCTTCCGGACTTCTTCTTCTCCTCGCGGTTCCTCTCCTCCAGCTCTTCCAGCAGCCTCCCCAGCTCAGCCTTCCTCTCAGATCCATGTCTCTTCTTTCTCACATCCTCCATCGTTTCAACCCACTCTTCCTCCTCCTCACTCTTTTTCTCACCTCCCCTCTTCATCTTCTTCATGCCGGGCTCCTCCATCACTTCCTTCTCCCTCTCTTTCCCCTCTTTCCCCGTCTCCAGACCAGTCCCCCGCATCTCCTTCTCTTTTTCCATCACCTCACTCTTAATATACACAGTTTTGTCACCCTCCTTCTCTTCTCCCGCACCATTACTCTCCTCCTCTTCCTTTCTCCTCTCGTGCTCCTCGTACTTCTCTTTCTTCTTTTCTGAACATGGGAATAATAACATAACCGAGTCCGTAACCCACAGCAGGCGTCTCAGCACAATGTCAACCCAGTCTCGACAAAGACCCGGGCATTTACCTTTAGGAACTCATCTGCCCTCTTTCAGTTTCATTTATTGTAAACTGGCTGAAAATTCAATCTGCTGACAAAGCAGGAGATTGCTACAAAAAAAGGTACTGCTGAATGCTTTGCAAAACCACTTCTGTGAAGTATACACTATGATGTGGAGGACAACAAAGGCCTAGCAGCTTGGCTGTTCGACATAGTGTAAGACCAGTACAACCGTAATACACATGTGTAGGACACAACAGACAATATGGGCATAACACTAGGAAAACTGTATCGTGCACTGCAGATTGTGCAGTAGCACTACGGCACATGGTGAAAAGTGGCTACAGCAATGTTAACCATGTTATGTCAACCGCAACTGAGGTGTGAGAATAAAGGCTATTATTGTAGCGAAAATTTTAAATGACCAAAATCAGTAAAAGAACAAACTAAACTATCCTCCACAAAAGGGATGCACATAATTGGTTTGCAAGTACGCATTCACCTTATTAAGCGATACATTCTGGACAGTGGAAGGAAACCAGAGAATCCAAAGAAAAGCTACGCCCACAAAACATTTTTTAATCAGTGATAGGAAACAAAATTTCGGAAGCTTTAGAATCCCAAAGATCGTTCCTTTCCAACATTGCCTAGTACATTTAAAAAGTCTCTGCATGCATTCTCCGAGACAATCGTAATAATCATTCTCGTCCTTGCCGTTCGATTCACACGCAGGACGGGCCCCGCGGTCGTGAGAAATTAAACAAAATTGAGTGAAGAGGAGAAAAACAAAGGAGAACTGGTCACGAAAAGACATCCGTCTTCTTTTGTACGGCGATATTTCATAGAGATAATGAACAAAAGCAAGTGATTTGTCAGCACTGCTTTGTGTTTGTTGGTACAATTAATGGCGACACCACCAACTTACTGACTGTTGATAAATAATTCATTTTATTTGACTACAATGTTAATTTTCAACTCTCTAATATTGCAAAAACTTCAAATATCACAATGTGAACCATTTCCAGGATTGTTCTGTCCTACTTAAAGCACACAAGGGTCACAAATAATAATTATGTAGTTAATATGTACCAAAGTATGTAAGATGATGTGGCTAAGCTACGGGGGTAACATTTTGTTTTAGAGGTGATTATTTTGGCAAAGATGCTAGGCTACTCTGAGAGGCTAAATAGCACATAACAATGGCTAACCCCGCATTACTGGGTGAGTCCATCAAACCTGAATGTGTTCTTTTAAGATACATACTTGCATTGCAGTAGTGCTGTGTTGTTATGTTTAAGTTCTGCTTTGCAATACTGACAGACGGCTGCATTTTCATTCTCTTTAATCTGAATTGCTTCCACACAAATGATGCTTTCGCTCTTTATTTGGATCCTCCTCCTCTATATGCCATCTTCCTTCCGCGAGTAATCGGGAAGGAAATTTTTAATCGACGCTTTTAAGAATCGACTAATCGACTTTAATCGAGCAGTCGTTACAGCTCTAATTTGAACCCTTATATACCAATTCGTACTTGCGGTAAAAAGGTTAAAATGCAGGGTAATTTCTTGTTTTATCAGCGCAAATAAATTACAATAACGTAAGGAAGCATTTGCGCTGTTACGACAAGAAAATGCCGCGCGTATCACTTTATGGCGAATGGGTACTTGTACATAACCACTTCTCCAGTACATGGAGAACCTGGACTTTATCCTAGGGCGGACAGGGCACCAGGCAAGGGGCAGCCTGGATATATAGGATTCCAGTACAGAGAGCTATATTATACTAAAACAAAAGGTAAACTAGAAATGATTAAAAAACACATCTGAAAAATTAACACTAAATAACAACAGGGATCCAGCGAAGCACATGCACAGTGAGTAAGGCAGTAACGACGAACACGACGCGCCAGGTCTACTGTAAGGACAACAATATTACTACTGACCGTTTGCCAGCTCCTGCAGCTCTCTCAGCAGCGCCAGGTGCCTCTCCTCCGCTGTCAGCGAAGCATCTGCCCCAGGGCAGCGCAGCAGAACACGAGACAGAATTACCTCCATTTCCGGGCATCAGCAAGCCCACGGCGGAGCATGGGACTGGGATGAGCATCCTTACCTGACTGTGGTTTGCAGCCGGCAGGCAGAGAGTCCCCATCGGCCTTTAGAGAGGCCAAGTGCATGTGCATGATGCAGTCGGTCACCTGCGAGAGCGAAGTTAAAAGGACGGCGATTGGAGGAGCACGCGACACGACAGGAGAAGCACGTAGTGTGCAAAGCGAGCTGCCGGCGGCCCGACGTCGCCCGGTTACTGACCTTAGCCTCCTGCAGAGGCAGACAAGCCGCTGGAAGAAAGAGAAAGGAAAAACAGTGGAAGTAAAGCCAATAACTCGAAACATGAGAACAACACTGTGCTTGATGATCGATTGTCACTAATATATATTAGCGGCGTATATATCAGCATGATATCACGTGGGTATATCAGGAATATCAAATATGTCATTGCACAAATTATATATGAGGTACATTTGATTAGATGCATTTAGGTTTTTGTAATCGTTTGTTTTTGTTGTAATGGTATATGTTTTGTCAGTCTATCAATCTATCATCCTTTCAGTTGGAGTCGGTTAATGACGCCGAATAAATGTAAACACACATTGCTCGTCTTTACATTATTGGGTCTCCTTATTAAATAAGATGCATAAAACAGTGGCACAGTTGTTTGTACATCTAGAACCGCACCAGCAATTATAATGAGTAGAAAAGGTTGGATCGTTGTAAAAGGCTTGTAAAATATAGATATACTCCGGTCCATTCCACACCTATTGAATGATCCGTCCTAAGGTTTACCGTGCATGTGCCCCTTTGATCACCTGCACATTAAGAGCGACTCCGGTGTGCAATAGGCAATTCTGCATGAGAGCCGACGTGCCCGTGTCTGGCCGTAAACGTATTCATATGTGTTTAGATGTAAGTTTAATGCAAAAAGGGAAATACTTTTGGAAGTACTAATTGCTATTTTGACTTAAAAAAACAGTAACAGTATTTTGACATTTATGTAACAGTCGTACATCACCCACGGTTGAGAGCGTATCGGATCGAAGCCGGTTACATAAGCCCCAGGTCCTCATCCCCAAGGTACCATCTTTTTCACTTTCTAACGGCCTTTACTTATGTTGTTTTCAACCAATAAATCATCCGTGCTACAGGACAATCGATTGGACAGAAATGGGGCCACCATCCAACGTCCTTTAAACGAAAAGGCTGCAATCCTTCGAGTGGTGAAGCATGCAAATTGCCAAAAAATGTACAAGTATTTTACATTACATTATAATTATATAGTCTGATCACATATTTTGCAATGCCAAGTTAGAAAAAAAATCACTTATGCTTTATTTATGCATACAAATAGAGGTATTGCATTATAATCAAATTTTGCAGCATTTCCAGTATTTATAATAAAGCACATGGAAAATACATTTTCAAACCGGATAAAGCCGCAATCGGCATCTTTTCCACCTTACCTCCACTGAAAACAAACAGCAATATTGCTAATGAAAACATGTTTCACGTGCAGTTCTTCTTTCCAAGTCTCTTCTGCCTTAAATGGGATCCAGCGAGAGTTGAGCTCAGCGACAAGTTCGACGCAGCGTCGGGGGAACGAGGAGGATCTGACGGTTCGGAAATCTAAATGAGACGGTGATCGGAGCCACTTCCCAAGGACGCACTGCCTTTGCCAAAGGAGGGACGCGTCCCCCCAGCCCTCCCGTCGGTCTGATTCGCCGCAAAGCGAGGAGCCTGGATTAGCGAGCGCGTTTATGTCGCCGCACCAGCCTGGCTTGTGATGTCAGGAAGGCGGCGTCCTTTAAAGCCCGCTCGCGCCGAGCCCTTTTCACGTGCCACACTGCGCTTCTTTGGACGGCCGACCGTACATTTCGGAGAGCATCCCGAGGTAGACGCGAAGATCTCCCGTTTCCATGGCAGCCACGTCCTCAGCGCTAGATTGGCAAATTTTTAGATTACTGTTGAATAAATATTAAGCATTTTGATTTGACTATTCATAAGATGAGCATTTAAGCCCTGGCTTCATTACTGATGTTAGTCGACAATTCTAATAGCAAGTGTAACAGTATATCTTGCACAGTCCCACTTTAAAAACATCATGCTGTATTCTCATTGCATATGTTGGTTGACCCCTTACAGCACAATACAACCCAATGCATTTATGGTTCCTTGCTTGCTCCAGCTCCCCACTCATTTTTTATATCCCTTTTTCGTAGATATAAATTGGAAGTTTAGCTGGGTCACTTTGCTCAAAGGAGTTTTGCATTAGCTCGCAACACATTTGTCTTTTCTACCGGGTGGCCCATGTAATCTTCAGAATACATTAGAAGAGAAGAACTAAGTAGTTGTTGTGGTAACCTAATGTAATAATTTTAATAAAGCAACAGTGAATTGGCCGCCCTTTATGTCAATCAAGTGGTGAATGCCATAGGGAGGAAAGATAATAGAATAACATGTAAACATTTTGTTTGAATGTTGCATGATCTACCGGCACTACCTTTGCGAACCACTGGTCGATCGCGATCAACGTATTGGGCAGCCCTGCTCTAAAGCAACTCTGGTCGAAGGGCCTTACACAACGGCCCAAAGGCGAAACTGTTCTGCCGACCACAAGATTTGAGTCCAAAACCACTTTGCCACCCTCTAAGATAATCATGATCATTCCGGTTTAATTCAGATGTAATCTATGTCAGATTTAACTACATCTGGAAGAGAGCAGAATAAGCAACATCTTGAATATTCTATGTTAAACAGGAATATATGACTAGATGACCACCATCACGTTTTGTCTGCTATCGGTCACGATCACAAAAGCAGACCCAACAGCTGATTGTTATGTCATGGAAAAATGCCCCCAGCTGCAGCTACTGTCAATTTCGCTCAGTATAAAGAGACAGAATGGCGCTCTCCCTCGTTCATCTAGAGACTACCGTGGAACCAACGCCCACCCCCACCCATCTAAAAGATGCCGAATACCTGGAATTGGTTTTTTGGGAGCTGAGAGGGAGCAAAAATGTGGACCATCTGGGAGGTCCCTTAGGACGGGGTTGACAAATGCTGATCCAAGGTGAATTAGCCAGCCAGGTTTCAGCTCACAGAAATGAAGACAATGACACAATCATAAAGGCATGATTTTAAATATATTTACATGATTAGACTCGTCTCACACACAGCTACAGCTCTGTAGCATCTCTTGAGTGGAACAGGTTTTCAGTGAGGCAGGTAATCACAGTACTGCTTGGGTCACACATCAGCTGCAGCATCATCCCGACTCAGGGCCATGACGGGGAATGCGGCTTGGCTGATTTGGTCCGATGTACTTCAGGGGAGCATATTTGGGCTTCTCGATGACTTCTGATCCCATATAGGGTTGCAGGGCTTGAGGTATACGCACAGTACCGTCCTAAGGGGCAGAGGGAGGTACAAATGAATGTGCGACACATGCTGTCAGCTCATTTATTAATTTATTGTACCATTAAATGTTGTCAATAAAGCTGAGGCAGGATAATCCCGTACCTTGTTCTGGTGGGTCTCCAGAATGGCGATGATGGTGCGAGGGATGGCGATAGCGGTGGCGTTCACCTGGGGAAGCAGAAATGGTCAGCTGGGGCAGCAGAAATGGACATCCCAGCTGTTACAGTCAGCCAATAGCATTCAACTCGCAGTAGCATAACTGGGTCTTCTAGGCATCAGCATGACTCCGCAGACAAGCTGACTAATGGTAATTGACATGAAAGTGATTGCGACCGTTGACACGTCACAACACTGTGTTATGCGCACAGTGCATAACAGTGAAATGCATTTAGCCCATATGTGACATAGTAGTGGGCAGCTATTACTTAGCAGCTGGGAAGCAGTGCATGGGGGTGGTACCTTGCTCAGGGTACCTCACTGGTCAGGGATTAGAACTAGCAGCCTTTCAACCACAAGCACACTTCCAAAAACCATTTGGCCACCTCCAACATGCCTTCTCCCACATAGTAACCTCAAGAGGAGGTGTGCATGGGATAGGAGTCTATGCCTATAATCAGAAGGTCACGGATTCGAAACCCAAGCTTGGCAGGATTTGCCGTTGGGCCCCCGAACAAGGCCGTCACTCAGCCACACAGCTGCTCCAGGGACAGTTAGACAGCGCTTTCTCAATTGCACGTCACTTTAAATAGAAGCATCTGCTAAATAAAACGCGATGCATTTGTAGAAAGCGGAGAGGCTTCTCGCTGCAGGCCTGTAGCACCCCTTTCGCTCCATGTGAGAACAGATTCATTGGGTAAAACAGATGCTTTATTATTCGCCGCTACAATTCACCTTGCTTGTGCTGACAGATGGCTTTCATAACCCCCTACAGCCGCTCTTACCGTGTGGCAGTAACGCGGCCTCCCTCCCTCCACCTCATACAGGATGTTCAGCCGCCGACTCTGGTAGTCCGTGCAGTTGGAAGCACTGGAGATCTACAAGGAAATCAGACACTTTACCCCACAAATGACCTCCACGTCTAATCCGTCAGTGAGTCCCAGGATGCACTGGGGGGCCCGTTAGGGCGGCAGCTATGACGCGGTGCTTTTGTACGTAAAACTTGGAGATGCAAGGTTCAGCACCTCCAAGAGTCAACATGCTACCATGATCCCACTGTAACTGCTAGTCTAGTTTGAGTTCCCTTCCCCACTAACGAGCTCCGAATCCCCCCAGCAGTATAATGTACAACTACACTCAGCCTGGGTACGTTTATCAGGCACCTTGTCCTATGGGAGCTACAGGCCAGTGTGTATTCAGGTATAGCAGCTTCATAATTAAATTACACAAAAAAAGGTCAGAATATACTCAGTAAATCAAATACATCGGAGGCAATATTGCTTCATATCTTAAGTACGCTACGTGATAGGAGTACCAAGCAGTGTGGTGTAGAAAACTACTCTGGACAGCTTTGAAGGGTAAGGCAAGAGTACAGATTATAAAGACTGCACAGTTGCTTCACACCTCTGGAATTAGGGTTCGAGTCACTGCCAGGGCTCCACGTGTGTTGGGGGGGGGAGGGGGAGTTTCTCCGGGTACTCCGGAACCGATCCCACCCCACAGTCTAGCCCTAAGTGGCCTTTACAAACCTCTCCATAGCTGCCTCTCCCAGGCATCCAGGCCTCAATGTCAAATTTCCGATGGGCAGGGGGTCCTAGTTCCTGTGTGGGCATGTCCAGCACTCTGGGGAGGGGGGAGGGCGGCATCATTACCTGAGTAATATCAGAAGAACCAGGCAGAGACAAATGGCACAGACTGAGCAGAAAAGGTCAGCAAGACCTGTAATGAAGCTCCAGGGTGGAAAATATCTGCCTCTGCAGAGAGAGAAACTCCTCCAGCAGCTGCGAGCTTTCCTCTCCCGTCTCGTTCGCCGTCAACCCGAACATCTCGACCTAAACGCAGAAGGATCGCACAGAGACACGGTGAACAGCGGCTACCACTAGGCAAGAGACTGTAAGCTGAGGAAATGTTTGCACGGACACCAGAATCTGCAAATACACCTGCTCGTTAGCGCATGGTGACATGAAACAGGATCTCCCCGGACCAGCTGTGTTTGAACATATTAGCTTGATAGCCGCCGTCTGCAGCCGGCCCCAGAGCAGCATTTTTCGTGTTGTACGGTAAACATCGTGCGACCAGGCAACCAGTCTCCCTCCCAAGGGGGACCTCACCCAGACTCTTTTTAAAAAGAATTCTTGATGTTCCCAACGGCAGTTTCCATTCACGTTGAATTGCCCACAAATATTCATATTTCCTAATTCCTGCCAACTTAATGTGCCTGAAAAATAAATAAATAAATATGTCCAAAATGCACACCCAGTTTTCCACCTGTGTGTTCTGCACATATACCCATTTTAGCGTTATTTTCCAAAAGAGCTACAGTCATGTGCGGCTAAACAGCAGGGATACGTCCCATGAAACGTGTAGTTAGGTGATTTTGTCATTGTGAGAACAACATATAGTGTACTTACACAAACATAGTTCCTATAGCTTACTATAGCTGTGGTGAACAGGCTAACATCCTCAGTGCTGTGGAGAACAGGCTAACATCCTCAGTGCTGTGGAGAACAGGCTAACATCCTCAGTGCTGTGGAGAACAGGCTAACATCCTCA
>JAODKM010000035.1:8405536-8427137 GCA_026780845.1 Petrocephalus sullivani | reverse complement strand
GTGCTGTGAGCAGGGTCCATGCTCACCTTGTTGAACTGATGGACTCTATACAAGCCCCAGGGTTCCCTCCCAGTATCCGTCTCGGCCCGGTAACACGTACTGCAGCACACCGTCCTACACACATGAACTTTTTGTTAGACTCACGGCTAATAGCCACTCTGGCAGCAAAAAGCACATTATCCACCAAACTGCTAGTGAGATGCTGTCATTAGCGAGACTTAGCTGTTGGCTAATGAGCCAACAGAATCCTACATAAGCCGTCCAGACAGTGCCAAGATCAGTCCACAGAGCATTTGCTCTGAAGTATTTGTAAGATTTTCTGGATGAGAATAACAGAGCTAGAATGTCTATTGTTATGCTCTTTAAAGAGCTTCATCGAGTCTAGGACAGGGCGCCGCTAGGTTTACCACCGTGTGCTTATTAAAGCTACATCAGCAGCACCGAGGAAACAGGCAGGAGGAGGAGCCAGCAAAGAAAATGCTGCAGCAAACGCCTTTCAGGCACACAGGTGCGGAGCGGAGGCTGACAGCAATCCCCCGCGGCGGCCAGAAACGGCCCCCCATCAGCAAATGGCAGCACAGTGGGACTCACCTGACTGGCAGGTCCTTGCTGTTCACAGCGTGATCCATGAAATAACCTGCGAAGGGGCGACAGGAGTGAGCAATCCTTCGCACTAATAGCCTGCTTCCCTGATCGGCTACACCATACCCATCTTACAAACAAGCCAGTATAAACATTACGGAATACCAAACTGGTTCATCCACCTTGCCTGAAGATGGGTACAAACACTTATTATTAGCTTAATCAAGCCACTTTATCCAGTGCTTCTGGAGAAACTTACATCATCATATACATTCTGTGAAGAGCTTAAGCTGGGTATAAAATGGTGTATTTATTTGGGCTTTGCTCAAATGCTAAAAGGAACTATCCTATCACCTTAACCTAGTGGTCTTCAACCCTTGTTCCTGGGGAGAATCCTAGGCTAGTTTGAAACGTTACTCTAAATGAACTGGATTGGGAGAGTTAAACCCACCCATTTAACTCAACACACACGTTGGACCAGATATTGAACAACCCTGGAGACGTTCTAACCACTATACCACCAGACGGCCCCGAACCAGGCGAGTCCAACTCTCCTAACAGATACTGAGGGGTGAACTGGATCGGGGCACTTCAAAACCAGGGCTGAAGACCCCTACCCCAAGCTGACGTGCTCACCTGCTATGCCCACCTCAGCAGTGCCAGCCAGGCGGAGGTCAGGGTAGCGAGACTGGTCCAGGGAGTAGGCCTGGGACTGGTGAGCATGGGGCTGCATCCCACAGCCTTCCTGTGAGAAAGAGGAGGCAGGTCACCAGTAGGAGTATCACTGCAGAGCGTCAACACAGAAAAAGGGTACCAAGCATGACTTGGAGCAATGGTGGGTCAACTATCAAACCAGACATGTCAAGACAATTTCTTATGCATGTGTAATGTATACATTACATTAAAAGGACCAAGGCAGCAACTAGGGTTTGGGTTACTAATCTCATGCCAAATCTGAGCCTGTACATAGGATTTCCTCAGTACCGAGAACGCAAATATCATACTTGTGGTCTTGGCGAGAGGGGTCCTGCCAACTTGGGATGCAGTGAATCATGGGATTGGTCTCGTTTGGTGAGGATGCAAACGATGCATCCTTAATATTTGGGGTGAGGCAAAAACATTCGGTGATGTTTACAGTCCTCCGTACTTCTGTTTCTAGTATTGGAACTGGTCTTCGGCAATGGAAGATGGTGTAAAATGTGTTTGTGAGCGCACGAGTACGGCCTAGTACACATATTGCGAAACACCTCATGTTGCTCACACTGTAGCTCTCTCTCAGCATTTGACATGGGAAGAAGCGATGGTTCATAAGCTCATGCAGAAGCCAGAGGGCTTGTACTCACAAATACGGCTGCCTTCAGCATGTCAGGCACAACCATGGGGACAAAGCCCTGCGGAGGAGGACAGAAATTCATCTTGGCATGATCACTCTCAGAAGGCCTCTTCATGAACAAAGAGCTCACACTGCAGGCTGGCAGCTCCTCCACAGCCCTGTACCCCTCATAAGTAACGGACCTTTGCCATGGAGGCCATTTCAGAAGATGCCACTTCCACTCCATAACCAGAATGAAGGGGCATCTTGCAAATCTCATGTCTGAGACTGGAGTTCTGAGCTTCTTAAGTTCTAAGGACTCCCTCAAAACCATTCTGACAGCTTAAAAGTTAATTGCAAATTGCCGTACTGTAGCTGAGGGGAAAAACTCTTCCTCCATCCAGGACTTAGGTCTCAGTATTGGTATCTTTTCTTCTACCTAATGTTAATTCATCTACAGACTCTTAAACCCAATGTCTTTACAATTTATTCATGCTCCTTGAGGAAACCATGCCTTTGGGAGCCCATACACAACCTGCTAGCAATTCTCCAAGAGGACTATGACAAACTATTAAATAGGAAAGTGGCGTCTATCCTTTACATGCTGCTTGTCCAGATCCCCTCCCCCCCGTATGTGACTAGTGAGTTAATTAAGTGAAAGGCTTCCTCAGAGAAACAGAAGGCCATTTGTCTGGGGAAGTCACCCCAAGACAAGCCTGCGCTGGTGACTGATGGAAGCCAGTTAAGTAGCAAGTGTCGTGATTGAAGACCTCTCACCAAACTCAAAGGACAGCTACACACAGACACCATCCTCATTTACCCGTTGTTGAAGGAAGTCCAGAGCAAAGCTCTGCAGAGCTGTCTGAAGTCGGGCCCCGGCTCCCCGGAGATAGTAGGACCTGTGACCGGATATGTGGGCCAGGCGTCTGAGTGAGTGAGACATCAAAAAAAAAGTCTTAGAACCATCATCATAATTACATCTTCTGTCAATGCAAATGTGACACCCATCATGCCAATGGGGGCATTTAAGTGAACAGGAATTAACTTAATTTCAAAGCAGTCAGTAGGTAACAGCCATAAAGGTTTATTCCTCTAGGATGGCGGTCGTGCTAGTAAGCTTCCAAAAATAACGAGTGATCACAGCTTAAGGTTACGCCCTTTGCACGTCTGAGTCAGACTACTAACACAGACGGCCACCTACTGGGCATCAGGTGTGGCAAACTGATGCAGGCAATATTTATGCGATCTCTCCGGTTCGAGACTTTTTCAGAACGGTGCCCTGCTGTCGAAAACCACAATTTAAGAGAGATAAGAGAGAGCAGGGTGCAGAACAAATGAAGGGTAAAGAATTACAGACAAAGGGGCCCGTAGCTGGGATCACAACGCCAACCGGAACCAACAAAAACAGCACATGCAACTTTAACGAGCAAACTAGCAATGTCACCCTCACAAGAAGCACATTGTGTAGAACAAACAAGCCACGACAAACTCATTAATACAGCCATCCATCATCTATGCATTCAACCATTTTCTATGACCACTTATCTAGTACAGGAACACGCACAGGAGCAGCATATTATGCTCACTTTCCATTTAAAGTACACCAACGGAACCACGCATTACTCAACCACATGGCATTTCAATGTCAAGAGAGGGAGAGAGGGGACTTAGATGAGTTGTGAGTACTGTTGAATGTACAACCCTAATTCCAAAAAGGTTGGGACGTTGTGCAAATTTTAAATAAAAACAGAATGCAATGATATGGAAATCTCATATTTTATTCACAACAGAACATAGAAAACATTAAATCCTGAGAAAATGTATCATTTTAAGGAAAAATTAAGATTAAAATTAAATTGCTCCATTATTTGTCGAGGCAGTATCAGGGGGATTGGTAATCCTCTGCCCAGCTAGTATCGGGGGGGATCGGTAATCCTCTGCCCAGGCAGTATCGGGGGGGATCGGTAATCCTCTGCCCAGGCAGTATCGGGGGGGATCGGTAATCCTCTGCCCATCTTTACTTCTATGACACAGCAACTCAAAGATGCTCTTTTTATACCCAATCATGTCACTGACCTGTTGCCAATTGACAGCTGCTGCTTCTTTGTACCACTAACTTCTCCAGCCTCTTATTGCCCCTCTCCCAGCTTTTCTGAGACGTCCTGCTGTCATGAAATTAAATCTAAGCCGATATTTTTAATGAAATAGCAGAATGTCTCACTTTCAACATCTGATGTGTTTTCTATGTTCTGTTGTGAATAAAATATGGATTTATTAGATTGCCATGTATTCTCTTTTTATTTACAACTTGCACAATGTCCCAACTTTTTTGGAATTGTGGTTGTAGTTGAACTCTGACCTTTGCCGGATAAGGTCAAGCTGTTCTCCAATTTCCAGGTGCCCTTTCACTTTGAAGTCAAACTCTAGAATATACAACACACAGGCATATTCACATCACACAGAGAACAGTAATTAATCAGCCCAGCTCAGTGATTCAGCAGCCCTGCCATTTGTGAACTGCGCTGTTACCGTCTGGCCGTAATACCATATAAGAGCCAATTAGGGGAAGGAAAAAAAACTAGATCTGCCGGCCAGGTTGCAAACCTCTAACCCAGTTTGTCTCAAACCAGTCCTAGGGGACCCCCAGACGGTCCACATTTTGGCTCCATCCCAACTCCCAGGGAACTGGGAGAGAACAAAAACGAAAACCAAGGACTGGTTTGAAAAACTGCTACAGCTTTTTTTTTTTTTTTTTTTTTTTAAGAGCAAGTTGTGTTCAGCTGAATGCAATCTTTAAACATTTAACACACAAAATTACAAAAGCTTCACTCCATGTTCGTCCAGCAGACTTCTGCTTAAAACGGAATCACTGACAAGCTGAAAAGTGGGGGGGACGGAGCACAGACGCTGGGAAAACTTGGCATTTAACTCTGTTATCATAATAGCGGTTCTGGGAGCCTTACCGGGTTTCTGACCCACCAGCTCCACTACCTTGGCATGGCTCTCATCTCCCTCTGGCTGAGAAATAATAAGGACGTAATAAAAATATAAATAAAAACACCTGATCAGTGCAACAGACAGGCTGCGTTTACCTGGGACGGGATCTACCTTCCCAGGGTAAATGAGATGGACAGAAATAAGGCTCGCAAAAAAACGAATACAACTTCCGATGGACGTCAGTGAGAAGAAGCAAGATCAAAGGGGACTGATGGGCATTGGATGCATGGGTGTGTGTAATGGCATGGGGGGGGGGGGCATAACACCAAAGAAACACATTCAAACAACCAAAATAACACAGTCCTTCTAGTCATCTGACCCAATTAATCAGTGTATCACTGGGCATAAATCAAACCTACTGAGGGGAGCCCCTTACTCCTACTTCAACAGCCCACTGAGACAGCATGTGTAAAGGTTCTGGTCCGCTTGCTGCGATTCGGCAGCTGGGAATCCGTATGCTTATCGCCGTCTCAGAGAGGATGCCGCACGTGTGGCCGTGGGCCGTGCATCGCACCGGCATCTCTCAGCGATTCCCCTTTGTTTACCTAGTGTCTATTGTGACTGAAGCATTTAGACGAGTACGAAACACATCGACCTCCAATGCTCATTAAGAACAATCTGTGGATTGAAACCCAGAAGTCTAATAATTCCACACTGGGCTTAGATCTGGACAGAGGTGGAAAGTTCAGGTCCATAAAGCAAAAATCCGGACCAAGATTTTGTTTGAACCGACCAGTTCAGTGCTCTGTGACTGTGACTCTTTATACCCAACTGCTTGGTTGAAACAAAATCTTGGGCTGGATTTTTACTTTCTGGACATGAACTATCCACCTCCGGCACTGGGATACATGTAAATGCATCAGTGCTCGCCAGATGAGCTGCGTTTTCCCCCCCCATTTTCATTGTGTGAATGGGCTTTAGGCCGTACCACACTAGGGTGTGTAGTGTTGGGTAGAAGCAAGGCACGAGCGAAATGCTCCATCTCCAGCTGGCTTTCCCGGGGGTACAGTTGGCTCAGGCCGTTCCGGACCTCGCGCCCTTCCGCCCTTGCTTGCTGGTATTCTGGCAGCTGAGAAAGTGACATCCAGTGTCAAACAGCCACAATTCAAATGATCAGCCTGCAATTCCAACATCAACACCAGGGGGCTCTATTGAGCCATCAAGTACCCAAAATATACAGAGCCTCAAACCAGTGTTTATGCCGATTCGAACCCACAGCAGGTGCTTCATCAATTAGCTTTACTCGGTTATTAAATGAAAGAGGGTAGATTTAAGCTATATCACATTTAGAAATATATATTTATCAATTTAAATTAACAGAGGAAAATGCAAAGGAGGATGCCGCATAGTTACATGAAATAGACACAAAAAGACAAATTCTGCTTGACTGAAACTTCTGGAGAAGCACAGGTCCAGTCTTTATGGGGCAAAATGAGGGAAAATGTGAGGTGTGCTCAAATCACTCACAGTAGGCAATATTTTCTTCTCATGCTGATCCTGTAATGAAAAAAAAAATCATCACTGTTAAGCAACAAGGTCATTTACAGTGCACACCCACAGTTTACAGGACTAATAGTAATATACTAAATGACAGGTAAGGTAAACAAGCATATAGAATTTAAGCTTTGCCTCTTTGTCATTAACAGATATGACAGACACAGACCACTAAAGCTCGAACTCTGGTGCTGATTTCATCCTTCCTTCGCTCCAGCTCGGCAATCTGCACTTTCACCTGCTGTAGCTGCTGCCATACTGCCACCTGCGAAACAGCGAGTCCCCCCCCAGAACCAACACATTAAAACTGAGGAGAGAATTGTGTAAAACGACACTATGTGTGAAGGTAATTAAGCTAAGCAGGGAAAAGCAGTCTCAGTAATTATGTGCAATCGCAATACACCCAGAGGGGAGTGCTTTTTATATAAAAATATTGAGAACTTAGCTATCTAATCAGCTTAAAAATTAACTTTAAAACTCCAGCACCCAATGGGATCCTGGGAACAACTGGGAAATTTTGTGTTACATAAAATTTTAATCCAATTTTCCCCCCACACATACAGAGCCTAAGATGTCAGAGGTTTAAGTCACAATTGCATGCTCCCGTGTAAACTAGAGGCACCGTCTTTAATGAATGAATGAATGAATGAATGAATGCTTTTTATTGTCACTATACACAAGTATAATGGGATTAAACGCTGCTTCTCCAGTGCAGACATATACGTAAAACACACAACAACGACAAACAAACAAAGTTCAAACAAAGTTCTTCTACGCTGTATACATATGAACGAATTGGTTAAATGGTCGTCTGCTGTCCCTATTGTCAAACTCAGGAAATTCACAAATCACTTGCCGTTTACATACAAATAAAACCACGACCCGAACACTAAAATCGCATATTATACTGATCAGAATATAGTCACAATACTCACATGATACACAGTACTGTGTGTGTGCAAACACAGAGTACTGTGATTATTGACTATACTAAGCATATTTCATATAACACATGCACTCAGAACGATACAGTACAAAAACGGCAACGTGTCAGACTCACTATCCCCGGGACGTCCTCCCCTCGAAGCTCGCCTTTCCTTTTCTCCACATTAGCGATGACTTTGTCAGTCTCTTCACAAACATAGCGCATGTCCAGCTGCGGCTTATCGCTATACCCATCCCGAACATGCTCGTAAAGGCTACTGCGCAGTCTGTGGGCACGGCGGCGTGACAGAACAAGAGACGAAGCACGGAAAGCGGCATGCGAAAACGGCGACCGCAAAACACCGCCTGCACCTACACGGATTAACACGCCGACGTGGGCCGCCATTTTTAGGCGGAAGCATGTACATTGAATAATGGGCGGAATAACAACGACGACCTATCAGATTTGAGAAACCGCCAACAGTAATACCGGTGACCGTTATACGTCCGGTAATATAATTTAAGGGCTGCAGTTTAAGAAGAGGCTGAACATGCTACCATACATGTCTGCGAAATCAAATGCACCACTCCAACGCGATAAAACACACCCACTGTCACCGGCCGTCCCTGCTCGTTCAGAACTACACAGCAGGAGCGAACCCAAAATAAACGTCACTTCCGTTTCCGGGGTCAGAGGCCAGCCAATCGGGGAGGCGGAAACCTCCAGTGCGGTTCCGACATGACTGGCGTGTCGTCCCCTTCATGGAATTTAAGCGTGTGCTTGCATTGCAGGTTAACAGCCTAAGTTAGGTATCTGGCGGTGTCAGGTAATGTCGCATCCGATTCCGCGTCACTGCCATTCGCAGTGACTTTAAGTCACGGCTTTGGTAGAAACGGGGAGAGTCGAGGCGGGGACGAGAGTGTCTGTGCAGGAGGTGTAGGATACGGACGCTGACAGAAAGGGTGCCGGGCGAACTGCTGTAGTTACATCCCCATGACATATGCATTACGAGCGGTGATGCCCCGGACAGTCCCATGCCAGGGCCAGCTGCTTGTAAGGCGACCGGACAGCGAGAGAGACGGTCGGCCGCACCAATGTTTTGTCCAAATGACTGAAACTAAACCTTCCCACTTATTTACGGACTTGCCTTTACTGTGAAGAATTCGGAAAGTTAGCAGGAGGGCCGCTGGCAGCACGAAGGAGAAGCTAATCTGCCGGCTGACGTCAGGTGACCAGGGTAAGGAACTTGGAAATGTCAGGTGCTTCCTGTGAAGAGGTGCGGCTTCTCGGAGATGTGATGCGGTGTGGAACGCTTAAATTGTTGCTATCTTTTCATTATGTGCTATCCTCGACCCCCAAACTTCCCGGTAAATGATGTGTTTGCCATTTATTTTATTATTATTATAATATATGTATGTATGTATGTATGCTTATACAGGTAGGCTCACGTCCAGCTCATTTTTTGCATATTGTCTGACGTTTGGAGCCTAGGTAGCATCACGCTGCTCTCAGATGTAGCCTGTGACTAGGCACTCCATTGCATGATCTGGTGCGTGGGGGACTTGACATTTAGTGATGGGGGAATATGACTGTGGCAGATGAGCACCATGCGGGGTGGGGGTGTAACGTGGAAACCCCAGCCCTGGCAGGATGGCAGTGGTGGGGGCGGGGAGCCACTCTCCGACAGCGACTCGGAGGAGGAAGACTTCCCCGATGACAGCACCACGCCTCTGGGGGACTACGTCACGCATGGTGAGGTGGCACGGATCGCGTCCAAATATCTGTGATGGCAGCAGCATTTTGGCTTGGCCTGTGGTCAGATCTCCTCCTTTCTCCGCACCTCTGCCAGGGTTGAAGCAGCTCCTTGATGCACAGCAGCTGTGTGATGTGACTCTCATAGTCGAGGGACAGAGGTTCATGTGTCACAGGTGAGTGTCTTGCAGGAGGTGCACATAGAAACGCACGCCTCGCTATGTTGTTGTCAAACTCACTGTGAATCTCAGCCAGGTGGTTTTTGTTGAACAACTCAAATCACTAACCATCACCACCACATGTTCAGTGTTGAGCTGCGTGGTGTGATTCTGATTGGACTGCGATATATTTAATCTTTTTTCCTAGAGTTCTCCTTGCTGCTGTCAGCCCATATTTCCGTGCCATGTTCACCAGCCCACTGGTAGAGTCCCGCCTTGCCGAAATCAGACTAGAGGAAGTCACTCCTTCTATCATGGAAACAGTCATCCAGTTTGTCTATACCGGGAAGGCGGGGCTTAGCTTGGAAACGGCGGAGGATCTGTTTGTGGCAGCCAATCGGCTGCAAGTGATGCCCCTGCAGGAACTGTGCTCAAGGTAACTGTGACGGCCTATACAGGGCTATTCAAATCACGGTCCTCAAGGGCCGAGTCCTTTTCCAGCTCTCCTTTACCTCTCAGCCAGGTGTGGAGCCTCCAGCCAATCAGAATCAGTAATTATTAAACAAACTACCGGGAAGAACTAAAACAAGGCCTGGATTTGGAATCGAGGTCCAGATTTGAAGAGCCCTGACCTAGTACAGAAGCATTGGGTTTGAGAGTGCACTGAAACACTGATTCCCTAAAATGCACTAACTGTTCCGGATCTACAGTCCTGGCCATTAATTGGTCCGGGCATCTTGGTAACAGTGGCGGTGTCACCAGTAAAATGAAGCTATTGGTCAGGATGGGGAGGGAAGAATGTGAAAGAATTAAGTTCGCCTTGTTGCTTTAGGGGTAAAATTAAAATCTTGATACAAGGCTGTTCATATCATGCCTGGCGACCCCTGCCACTGACATGCTATGGAAGACCCCACAAAGACAGTAGATTTTGTGACTGGTATTTCACAGGTGGTCGGATTAACGAGGGATGGCACTGACGCAGTGGTTACAGGGTTTGTCTCAGCACGGAGGCTGCTGCTTTAGCCCTGGCATGAGGCCCCATCTTCCTGTACCTGCAGGTTCCTGTTCGAGCACCTGTCGGTGGAGAACTGCCTGGGCATGTACTCGCTGGCCCACTCGCACCACGACCAGCTGCTGCTGCGCGCGTCCCTGCGCACGGTGGCCCACCATTTCCCTCGGGTGTCACGCCAGCGGGACTTCCTGCTGCTGGACCCCGGCACCCTGGGAAGCCTGCTGGCCTCCGACCGGCTGGGCGTGGAGTCGGAGGTGGAGGTGTACGATGCGGCCCGGCGCTGGGCGGAGCACCAGCCGCGGCAGCGCTACACGCACATGCCCGCCCTCCTGCGGCACCTGCGGCCCGGCCTGCTGGCCCCTAAGGAGAGCCGGCGGCTGAGCCAGGAGCTGGGCCTCGGCTCCGGCGAGGGCTTAGGGGGCCCTCTGCGTCCCCGGGAGGGCATGTTCGAGAAGAAGATCGTGTGCGTGGACCTGAAGCCCCGGGAGGATGAGTCGCTGCGTGAGTCTGACTTCACGGTGGACTGCTTCGACCCCCCCACCGGCAAGTGGAAGACGCTGGCAGCACTGGGCTCGCTGCTCTGCCCCGGCTGCATCGCCGTGGGGAGCCGGCTTTTCGTGGCGGGGGGCATTCTGCGGGGGGGCCAAGTGTCGTCCTCCGTCCACGAGTACGACGCGGTGCGGGACCGCTGGCTGCAGCGCCCCCCGCTGGCCGAGCCGCGGGCCATGCTGGGCCTCCTGGGCTGTGGGGGAACCCTGTATGCAATGGGCGGCTGCAACCGGGCGGCGCTGCTGGACTCCTGCGAGAGCATGGACCTGACCTCTATGCGCTGGGGTGTCGGGCCTCGCCTGCCGCTCCCGCTGCGCTCGTTCGCCTGCGCAGCCCTGCGCGGCCGCCTCTACCTGCTTGGGGGTACTACCTTAGAGCAGAACCGGGCCATGGTGCATTCCGGCGTGCTTATCTTTCACACGGTCACCCGTTCCTGGAGTCGCGTGAGCCTGGAATCCGGTGCCACCTGCCTGGCTGGAGGGGTGGCAGTCAGGGGCGGGGTTTGCGCTGTGGGCGGGTACATGCGGGACGCCACTAACTTCCTGGACGGCAATTACACCCAGCTGGAGCCTCTGGACGCCACTGGGCGTGTGCTCTTCTTCCGGGAGGGCCGGGGTTCCGGAGGGGAGCGGGAGGTGCTGGCGGGCACGCTGGAGCGAGGCGGGGGTAGCGACCGGGCCCCCAGCCCCGTGGTCTTCCCTGGGCTGCCCCGGCGCATCGCGGGGGCCGGCGTAGCCCGCTGGAAGCGCAGGATCTACGTGCTCGGTGGGGAGAACGGCGCCCGCTTCTACGACAGCGTGTACTGCTGGAAACCCGGCTGGCGTAGCTGGGTGCAGCGACGGGAGAAGCTGCCCGGGGACACCGGGGGGGTCAGCCAGTTCGGCTGCACCACACTCAAGTTCCCCAAAAAGCACATTCTGGCCCGTTTGAGGCTGGCGCAAGAGGACGACTCACTAGATGAATAGCAATCAAAGGGTTCGGGTTAGGGTTAGGCAGTCCTGATACTACCAGGTGGCAGTGTGGCTCAGTACTGAGTGACGGCTAACCTGGTTCATAACCAGTCAGGCTCACTAATCGACTTGGCTAGGCTGAAGATGTCCACTCGCTGTGTGCCGCCCCTGCCAGAGCTACTCCACAGAGTAACACCGAGGAGGCCGGCTGCATCGAGCGGATTGTGAGAGTGAGACGCTGGTATTTGAGTGTCTAAGAACAGTATTCCAGACTCCAGGTGCCGGAGTCACGCTTACAGGCTCCTTGCACAGCTTCACGGACTTCGAGTAAATGGTTGAATGTATGGAAGGAGCCTATTGTGTAGTATAGATTAGATCCACTTTACTCCAGTGTGTACATACAGTAATTATACATAAAAAATGTAAATTGCATCGTTAACAGATGCTACTGTAATTATTTTTACTGTGCCGGGTAACTATTCCGTGTAAATGGGGAGTAGTTCACCAGAGCAGCCCAAACAGAGCTATTGAGAAATCGGACCTAATTTTTGACCGGTCATCGAATTCTCTATCTCTGTCTTAAATTGTGTTCTAGGATATTTTTTAAAGTAATATTATGATCATGGTTACCAACCATTATGATGTCATGTTTTTGTAATACTTTTAACTCTTTGAGAATGCCCTTTTTAAATAGTCTTTAGTATTTAATTGTAGATAATTCCTTGAAATGGCAAGTAAGTTAATGATACGTTATTAATAATCATGGTTATGATGCATACAGATATATAAAATGGACTGGTTTTCTGGAATACCGCTCTTTAGGTGGGGAACACTTAGCGAGATTAGAATTGTGTTTAGTAGTATGCATTCTACTGAACAGAGGTCTACTTGACACCACTCCCCCTAGTGGTCACCAGTCGCGTGGACAGGAATTATAATATCCCTTGGGAATTTGTGCTTTTGAGCTCAAAGCAAACTGCAGTCTCTTGTAGGGGATTTGTTCCTTGATTTGCACTTCCTCACCTTTTCCAGCCATGGAGGCTTTCCAATGGGTCAATAAGAAGACATTTTATGGTATACCAGAAGCACCATTTTTAGCTATGTAACTTTGCTGAATGAGTTAATGAATTAAAAACCAAAGGAACTTGCAAATCAGCCACAGCAACCCGAGAGGGTGCATTTGTTGTGCGGGGCTGAAACATAGGAAAAGTTCTGTTTTTTTTTTTGTTTGTAAACTTGCCTGATAAATGCGGGTCATTACCTGTAAGTCTCTAACGGCTGTCTTGCGTGTCATATCCTGATTTCAGCATTACTTTTTCCAGCCTGGACTGTAGCTTTAACTGATTGCTCTTTGATACCTTTTGAGATCTCTGGGGTACCTCTGGTTGTTTCTGGACCGCAGAGTAGCTGTTTCTATTTAGGATTCTGAGTGTGTCCACATTAGACTGGAAAATGTCTTAAGCACGACTTGGACCCTGTGTTTTGACAAATGTCAGTATTGATATAGGAAAGGAAGCCACACTTTCACCTTGTTATGGTTAATACAAGCGGACTGGTTAGCAAACAGCTGGTAACTTTTGCCCATGAAAGCCAACATTGTCAAAAGGACTGAATGTACAGGTGGTTATGGCTGAATAAATTTAATTGTCTTTTATTCTAAGTGAAATTTTCTTCCTTCAGTTTCAGCCAATAAAATTTCCAGTGCGTTCGTTTGTGCTCAACCACTAACCAATATAGTTCTGTATTTTACACAAATAGCGAATAGCAAATCCTTTTAAAAAATTATACTTGAAGATTTTGGGAGGCAGGATGCCAATAAAATATTAATTCAGATAAAACAATTGACTGGATAGGGAAACAAGTAAAGCAACATTTTACAGGCCTCATAAATGTAATAAGTTACTACGTTACATTAAATATTTTATTTCCTAGTTAATTTATCATCCTACAACTACTTGTAATACTAGTACCGATTATCACCAGCAGGGGCCACTGTGGGCAAATCAGTGATCACTGATTTATGGCCAGAACCATGTGGACATCTCTGTTCATTTAATGAATTAGCTAATTAATCAGCCACACACATTGCTGACACAGGTGTATAATTAAGCAAACAGCCATGCAATCACCAGCACATTGGCTGGCAGTCCAGTAGAGGTTAGTGACTTCCGACTTGGCACCATCATAGGATGCCATCATTTCGACAAGTCAGTTCCCAAAATTTCTGCCTTGCTTGTGAAGTGGAAGCATTTAGAAGCAAGCTTGGATGCAAAATGGGAAGCCACAACAAATAAATAAATCACAAAAAGGCCCTTCATCACTTACCCAACTGGAATGGCTGCTAATCCCATCAGCCATAATCCGACATCTAATGTAAAGTCTTCCCAGAAGAGTAGAGGCTATTATTCCAAGAAAGTGTGGGCCAGCCTTTATATTAATACTCTTGGTTTCTTAATGACCTATTGGACACACTTGTGGCCACAGAGTGTGGCAGTCACTGATATTCTGAATTTGGTTTCCACATTACTGCAGATTAAAACTTTTCAGTTCATGTCTATGAAATGTCATCTTCCTCTTTCTGTAAATCTTAGTAAATGTACAAATTTCGCAATATTCAACGTGGGCTTTTATCTGGAAAAATTAATCTTTTCACCGGTATCTTGGTTTTCTCGCAGATTTACCTGGTCGTGGTCGCGGTGGTGTTACACCAAGCGGCTCGAACCAAGCGCCTTTTTCCATGGCCACAGGCTGTAGCTTGTCCTAGGGGATCCCTAGCCTTCCCCAAGCCAGCCAAGGAGTCTGGAACAGCTCCCCTGTGAGTCTTCCAGGTGGCTTCCTAATAAGAGCCCAAACCACCTCAACGTCCGACTCCTCGCAATCTGAAGGAGCTCTAATTTAGCTCAGCGGCTCTATTTCGGGGTCCCTCTGGATATCCAAACTCCTCACCCTGTCATGGAGAGTGAGTCCAGCAACCATGTGGAGAAACCTCATTTGGGTCACTTCTACTTGCAAGCTGGATCTTTAGGTCATTATCCGCAACACACTGGTGGTGAGAGAGATGAGTTAAATTCATCTGGCACAGGGGCTTCAGCCAGACGTTCCCAGCAAACCCTGCCAGCTCGTCTTGGCCCACTTGGCCTCCTGCTCATGCACCGAATACAACTAAGTGCTTATTGGTTGATGTGTCCACACATGGTGTTCATTAAGAACAATTTGTTGGTTGAAACCCAGAAGTGTAATAATTCTGCATTGGGCTTAGATTTGGGCAGAGATGAACATTTCAGGTCCAAAAAGTAAAAATCCAGACCAAGATTTTGTTTCGACCAACCAGTTGAGTACTCTGTGACTGTGACTCTTTCTAGTCAACTTGTTGGTTGAAACTAAATCTTGGTCTGGATTTTTAATTTCTGGACCTGAAATGTCCACCTCTGGATCTGGAATATCATTCTTCCCAGTCAAATCCCCCCAGACATTTCCATCCTTCCACATGAGCACTGAAGCCTCACAGCAGGACAGCAGAGTCTGCAGGCAATATCTCACCCCTAGTTTGGGCTGCTTCCCTGCCAGAGAGGAAAACATGAGGTCTCCTATTTAATAAGCCAGTGTCTATTGCCAAGATCTAATCCAGGGTTTCTCCACCCAGTCCTCACGGACCCCAAGACTACCCACGTTTTTGCTCTGTCCCAATTGCCAGGCCATTGAGAGAGAGCAGTAACATGGACAGTAACATCTGGGGGTCTGTGATGACTGGGTGGAAAAACACTGGTCTAATCAGTCCTACTGCTTATCCAAAGGGTATTATTATATTTAACTCTTCTGGATTCTATTAAGGGAAAAGGCATTCCTTTGGTTTTTTGCTTTTTGGTTTTTCGGCAAATAGATACAAATCAATAAATAATTTGTAGGTTTTTCACTTGATATGACCTGTATCTAAATATAAATGATCAGTTGGGCAGTAAATAGATTATGGTTCAGGACTGTATAACAGCTGGGTAACAGCATTATCTTAATATAATGTTAAAATAGCTCATTTGTACGAAGTGAAATTAATTATTGGTTGCCTAGAACAGCTATATTATCTCTTACTATATGCTGGACTTGCAATGTACTAAAATTACTTTCACAAGTAAGCGATTTTCTCTACTAATGTTATTTCAAATGGTGACCCTTTTAAACTTGTTTTAAAGCCTCTGTTAGTATAAGTGGTTTTCCAAATCAACCTTGGATGTTTTAAGCAGAAGTTTTGATCAGTGTGTTTGCATATGTATCCCATGGGTGTCCAGTCCAGATACGAAGCACACAGAACATGCTGGATTTTGGATAAAGTCCCATTAACCTCCCTCGATCCAGGTTGTTGCTGGTATTTCAAAAATGAAATGAAACCAGACTGCGTTCATACTCATTACGGTTTTTTCCCAACAAATTAGCATAAAAATCACACAACATATACATTCTTACTCTACTCACATTCCAGAACTATAATTATGTTTTTAGTCAGTGCCTTTAATGAAAATCTGATAGTTGTTGTTGCCCGTTGCTTGTTGAGTCTGTACCTAGTTACCACACTGCCAGCATTCAATATTTCTTCCATTTGTATATTCCTCTCGACAGATTTCATTAAGCTTTGAATTTGCCAAGCAGCAATCCTCAAGCCTTTTCCCCAAAGGTTTGTGTGATTTTATTGACAGTGTAGCAGAAGAATAAGGTTAGAGTCTTAAACATACTGAGAGGTGTTTTCCTCTGGCATCTGACCTGCTTTGCTTCATCAACGTTTCTCTCTATCTTGGCAAACTTCCCTGTCCCTGCTCAGCAGAAGTACCCCAACAGTGTAATACCACCACCATGCTTAACTAGCTATGACTTCCTATAACTTCCAAATGTCCTGCTACACCAGTGATGTTTGTACTCATTGAATTGCTTTATCTCATGTCATTGGCCTCACAATGCCTCCACTGACCAGCTTTTTCTCCTGGCTTCTCAATTAAGAAACTATACCCTTGTGTATAATGATCTACACGGTGGCTGGACCATACTCTCCAGTTAGAGATGGGTGCTCATATTCTAAAGGGCAGTTGTCACTAAGATACAACCTTGTATAAGTACTATTGCTGAAGGGCACATTCAGGGAAAGAAAACTTCCTACTTGTGCGGTCGCTGGAACCCCTTGTTCGCATGCAGATTCAATGTTGCATAACTGCAGCAACTCTAATTACATCACATTGACCAACTTGTGTCAATTTGATGCACAGCTACAAGGCTTGTATGTATATTAGTTTTTCCATTTAACAAATGTGACAAATCGGTATATTGCGTCATTTCTGGTGTTCAGAGAAGGGAATTTTAACGCTGTTTCATTTGAGCTGATGTTGAGTGGTTCCTAAGGTTGGTTATAGGGCACAATATCACGGCGAGGCCAGCTCCGATTTTTCTTTACATTTTAACAGTGGATTTTCTCTGGAACTTGACAGCCATGGTCTAAAAATGGAGCGGATGATTAACCAGCAAGCTGTTATACATTACAGTGGGTTTCTCTGAACAGTGTTCACCATTCAGGAAATTTATCTTCAAACCCATCTGCAGAGCTGGCTGCTATGATTTTCAGAGCATTTGCCCTGGACACTGGATGGAGTGTCCCTACCTGATTGACTCTGTGATTGGGGTTCCAGTCTGTGGGGCCCAGCAGCAGTTATGCCCTGATTGCCGGTGGTGGAGACAGTGTCAAGGACGTCAGTAATTTCCATTCCCAAAAACTCACTGATATAAACTAAATGGATTGAGCTGGGCATGGAATGTTTAAATAACTGCTGTTCGCATAAAGCTCAATTTAGTAATGTTACTATTACATACGATTGAATGAAAGCATTTTACCATCATGTATATATTCAAGTACTTCCTACAAATCATACATAAAAATGAGGTTTCTATAAAGAGTAAAATTATGTTCGGCTATTCTCTGTGTGATGGATAAGCTCATTCTATACTGGATAGCTCAACAAAGTGATGAGACAGAGACTAGATATTGTCTTCAGGTTGAACCAGCACTGCTTACAGTTACATCCTCATGTTGTGTTTCTCTAAGGCTGTTATATATTACAAGAAGCTTTGCTGATGTGTGGATATTAGTCAGTGTGTTAATTATTAGGGCTATTCGTACATTTCTGCATCAGCTTCTTTCTTAGCGGCCAAAGGTTTCCACCTCAATCTCCACCCTTACTCTACCTTCACTATCCCCCTTTCTCTGTGTTCTGTCTCTGAAGGAGATTCTTCCCTTATCACTCTGTTTCCTGTTTTGTATCAAGAGGGACTTGTTCAATTAGTGTTTTGAAAGCCGTTGATTTTAATTCTTTCTAAGGAAGGAAACGTACACTTCAGGGTTTTTTTTTATTTATTGATTTTTACGTTTCGTGGTTGTCATGGACCGAGGCACTTCTGACACCAGCACTGAGGCGGAGAAGCCGACGTCTGAAAGTATGGGCACAAAAGTGACTATCAACAACCCGGCCGACATCATTGTCATCGTAGGCTACTTCGTCATGGTCATCGGCGTGGGGATCTGGGTACGTTCTTCATGATCCTTACGTTACAAGGTGGTCAGTTCTTGGCTTTTGTGTGTACGTCTGGGTGCAGACCTACTATATTTGTTGCAAAATATTTCTCATGGAGGACATGTGATTGGTTGTTCTGTCTTGCAGTCCATGTTCCGGACGAATCGCGGCACGGTGAGGGGTTACTTTTTAGCAGGTCGGACCATGATCTGGTGGCCGGTAAGAGAAGAACGCTGAACGCTGAATTTAATAATTTATTCATACATTATTTAAGGAAGACACTGTCCTGGATAGCTGTGTCCACGATGCTGGGCCCCTTGTTCCAATCGTAGTGGAAAGCTGTGGAAGGCTCCCATTCGTATGCCAAATATTTTTCAAATTAATCCCATCTTTTGATTTCTGACCACCTATTTCATCCCCTGCCCTGCATAACCAGCTCCCACCACACAGCTTAAATAGATACAGCCAAAGGCAGCCTCGATGCCAATGTTACTTCTCTGTTTCCCCGGCTATTCTCTGGAACAGGTGGGCGCCTCTTTATTTGCTAGCAATATTGGCAGCGGCCACTTCGTCGGGCTGGCTGGGACCGGAGCCGCCAGTGGGATTGCTGTAGGGGGCTTTGAATGGAATGTAAGTCCATTTGCGAGCGCTAAGCCACAGGCTAAATGGGAGCCCTGCAAATGGGATGGTAATAGATGCGGTGTTTCCTTTTCATGCCACTGGACGTCTTGCAGGCCCTCTTCATCATGCTCCTGCTAGGCTGGCTCTTCGTCCCCGTTTATCTGACTGCTGGGGTGAGTAGGATTAAGCACAACAATCGCTAGAAGCACCTCAATTACCATACCCCAACATTTCAGAATATAATTATTAAGGTGGAGAATATTCTTTGGTGGAAGACATTTAATAAATGTAAATTTGGTGCAAAGTGCTCTTTTTGCCTCTTCTATGATTTCATTATCAGCTGTGCAAGTGTGAAATTGCAAAATTCCTTAATTACTCCGGTTGCAATTTAGCTGTTTAGAAGGTTCTGAGAGATTCGTAGGAAAGCATCCCATAATTTTGCTGCTTTGTCAGTCCCTGTACTCTGCTCTTCCTCTGCTTTCCCTCCGGTTACCGTGACGATGCAGGTAATCACCATGCCTCAGTACCTGAAAAAAAGGTTCGGCGGTAACAGGATCAGCCTGTACCTCTCCGTTATCTCTCTGTTCCTCTATATCTTCACCAAGATTTCCGTGAGTACATCCGCCCGTCCGCCATAAACCCCGGAGGCTTTTTCAGTTAAAGCCACAAAAACTCCGTTACTCATGACTTACACAGCCAAGCCATTTGGGAGCATTAGAAGTGACCGTAACTTGGATCGTGTATCTGGCTACATATCAGCAGTCTACAGAAAAAAACGGTCTAAGTAATAAAATGACACAATGTAGTATTTTACTTTTTATGCTTATAAACGGTACTTGGCAAACGCGATCCCCATGAACAGCAGTAATTTATTGTCCAGTTACCGCAGTTGTCTGAGACAGTTCCATATCATGGAAACCGGATCACATGGTTCAGGTCTTACCTCCTCCTGTCTTTCATTGCCCCTCTCCTTCTGTCTTTAATACTTAGGTCGACATGTTCTCAGGAGCCATATTCATCCAGCAGGCTTTGGGTTGGGATATCTATGTGTCAGTAATTGCCCTGCTGTCCATCACGGCCTTATACTCTGTCACAGGTGACATCAGTTTGAAACACTGATACTCTGTTAGTCTAATGACAGGGCTATTAGGCCTAATAGCCTCAGCTCCTGAAGGCTCTCACAGATTATTCAGAATATACTGACAATGGGTCCAATGCGTTACATTTATTCTCATATATAATGGTCATGCAGCCCTGGATGGAGTGACTATTATGCACTACATAATCTTCGGTTCCACATAAGCTGTCCATCTATGCACAGAATGGTGCCCATTTACCCAAGGTGATCTGATCAGCTATGCATTTGCATTTTAGGTGGGCTGGCTGCTCTTATGTACACAGACACCGTCCAGACATTTGTCATCATTGTTGGAGCCTTTGTCCTCACGGGCTTCTGTGAGTAACTCGCCAGGAATCGAACACAATAGCACATTGAAAATCTGCAGCAGTTCACCCTGACTGCTTGAATTATACAGAGTAAAAAAACTGATGTTGGTATTTGTAAGCGAAACATACATTTGCTAGCGTGATAGTAGTAGTAGTAGTTTAGTGTCTAGCACTGTTGGCTCACATCTCCAGGGTTGTGGGCACAATAGACTGGCCGCTCATTAAAGGGGATAAATTCTAGGACTGATCTGCTAACTCCAAAGTCTAATTCAATAACGCTAAACTAATAAACTAATATACTAAAAAATATATAGTGGAAGCTAACAATAATCACTAACTGGTAACTTTTATCATATGATAAAAGTCGGCAGCCCTCATACAGCCCTCAAAGCAGTTTGGTTTTGGGCTCTGAAAATTTCTATATCTAGAGATATAGAAATTCTAACCTGTTTAGCAATTTAATTCCACAGAGCTGCAGTGATTACCTGGGAATATTTACGACTTTCCCAACTGGGGATTGTTGGATTCGTTAGTCTCCAGAATAAAATTTCTTTCAATGATATTCTGTTTGGGAGATATAAGCATTTTTGTCTGGGGAATCCATTCCATGATGCGTGCTGCGTGCTGCGTGCTGACATTTTGCCATCAGTGAAGGTGCTACAAACATGGCGCCGTTTACTGAGCACTAAGTAGGCGGGTCTTGGATCATTATTGGTCTATTGCTCTGTCAATCAGAACCCGAAAAAATACCCAGGGGCTGAAGCAGGATTTCTTGCTTAACCGGATAACTTGTCAAATTTAAAGTATTCTGGGCTAGATGTAAGTGAATGAAGGTAAAGTCAGTTTAAACTAGGGTACCTGAAATCCAACAAGTTATATGACTAAGCAAGAAATCTAGCTTTGTGGTAGTGGCCCCAGTTCCCGGTTACTTCAGGGTGCCCCACTGTAAATGGACTTTATCTCTGTTCATTTACATTTAACCTCGACTACCTTGAATTCGACAAGTTATTGACCAATCACATCTTGTGTTTACATGTAGTAGGCCAACAGGGTGCCAGATAAACTGTTGCAGACAGGCTCACAACAGATAGGGCAAATATGTGTGATTTTAGGATTACAAACGTTTTTGACGTTAAACTTTATTTACTTTACCTGGAGAAAAAGTGGATTTCAGTGGATTTACAGCTAGCGTAACTAAATTTAGTCGAATCTTCCAATGAGAAAGATAGCTTTGCTAACTAGCAGAGCCCTGTTTGCC
>JAODKM010000035.1:8390491-8405436 GCA_026780845.1 Petrocephalus sullivani | reverse complement strand
ACAGCTAGCGTAACTAAATTTAGTCGAATCTTCCAATGAGAAAGATAGCTTTGCTAACTAGCAGAGCCCTGTTTGCCCAACTGATGACCCAATACTGTACACCAATAATGAAAAATGAAATTATGGGCAGAAATTTACTCTTGCAAATAAATGAAACATATACACGCTTCAGACGCAACTTCTTCTTCCATTGGAATACCCAGCCTTCGTGAAGATTGGAGGTTACAGTGCCCTGATTGAGAAGTACAGCCAGGCCCTGCCTTCCGTCACGCAATCCTTACAGCCCCAGAGCTACAACATCTCCTCGGCGTGCTACAAGCCACGCAGCGACGCCTTCCATCTGCTGCGGGACCCCGTAAACGGGGACCTACCCTGGCCCGGAGTGATCTTTGGCATTGCCATCGTGGGCAGCTGGTACTGGTGCAGTGACCAGGTGAGATGATGCCATCTGTCATGGGCACTGAGGATATTAAACACATGAAATACATTATAGTGCTGTTTTCCAATCTGGTCCTTGGGGACCCATAGTCGGTTCATGTTTTTGCTCCCTACCAATATGGACTGTCTGACAGGGGGAGTGGAGGTAGCAAAAATGTGGGTCCCCGAGGTCTGGATTGGGAAACATTGTATTACAGGCCATTTCAAGGTTTAAGGGGTTTCCTGTGCTTCCTGGCTTTCCTATTGCACCCCAAAGACAAGCAGTTAATTACATCAGGATATTAAAATTTCCCACAGTGTGTGATTGTGCTTTCCGCAATGGGCTGGCATCCTGCCCTGGGTGTTCCTTGCCTTGTGCCCTGGGATTTGCCCCAAATTAACACCATGCCCCTATATTGGATGAACTGTCATGGAGGATTAATGAATATATAAAAATGCATCAAAGAGGTTAAATAGTGCAGGTGATACACACTGACTAAGTGAATGAAGCTGGATTAGATGGATAAAATACAATATGAATGGAAAAGACAGATAAGTTTAAGGTCCCATTCGCAGTACCTAACAAATGCCCCTCTCCATAGCCAACACATTGACAATATATTATAATACATAATATTTCTGTGGTTTCTCTTGAGTCCTTAATCATCAAAATACCACACAGCCATGCCATACTCGATTGGAATATCATACGAATTTGAAGCCTACTTAAACTTCACTCCAGCTGTGGCAAAGTAAAATCGAAGAGCAAATCTCCAGAACTCACTTACTGTAGTCCACGGGGTATGTTTGTGAGAAAATTTATATGGATTTGTGAGTTTTGGAAATTTAACAAGTTCTTCACTGGATACAGTGCAGGACTGAGAGAGCTCCGGTACATATGATGAGCAAACCTGACTTCAGGTCATTGGTGGTCTCATCTCAGAAACAATAAAAAAGTGGAAAGAGTGAGCTATGGAAATAATTAACTTGAAAATGCAAAGATTTTTTTACTGGTAACCATTAAAGATACAGGTGTCCAAATAGTTTCATGTCATTGAAGGGTGCTGCTAGAGATGTTAGGGCCCATGAGAGCATATCATTGGGTCTCCAACCCAGTCCAATCCAATTATGTTCCAAAATTTTTAGGGCTAAGAAAGAAATCCTGCTTGGCGGAGCTCCCCCCTGGACTGGCCTGTAATGGATTACTTTTGCGAGTTACTTCTCTAGCACTGAGCGCCAACGCCTTTGTCTTTGTAGGTCATCGTGCAGCGCTGTCTGGCCGGCCGCAGTCTCAGCCACGTGAAGGCGGGCTGCATCCTGTGCGGCTACCTCAAACTGCTGCCCATGTTCCTCATGGTGCTCCCCGGCATGATAAGCAGGGCCCTCTACCCCGGTTAGCCCTCCTCAAGGCTCCCGTCCAATCAAGTAGAAGGGCGGCGATGCACAGAGCAGCTTTATGAGGAACGTTGCGGGGCAGTGTTGCTGACCCATATTGCTCTGGCACGTTCCCATTGATATTGCGCAACAAATTTCCATTTGAAAAACACTGAACAACAGTGGGTGACTTTTTGCAATAATCCAGGTTCAGATTTGCTCTTTGTCTAAGCTGGTTGACAACTGCCCAGCCACATTGGTCAAAGAAGTTGCCCTGTGTATCATCACCTGAAGCGTCAGACTAAATGACACCTGAGCAAACAAAAAGAACTTTATGGTGGCACATGTCTTACTATGAGACCAAATAACTTTAAATACATGTAACATTTATCTCATGGTTTTATCCAAAGAAACTAGATGGAATGGTTACAATTAATGCATGCTCCCTGGGATTGGAACCCACAACCTTTGTAATGTTCACACAATGTTCTATTTGGGCGACAAATAGCTTGGGGGCAGTGGAACTTTATAAAATACAGTTTTAAATAGCCCTTATTAAAAAGGTGACATCCAAGGCTAACTGTAGCATTTGGCTATGTAAATGAGTATATCATGTAGCAGTGATACAATTGGCCAGTTTGTTTATACTTCAGAGGTGGTGTTTTATTGTTTTTCATGTTATAAAACCAATAGGCTATCCCACGGGTATCGCTAGGGCTGTTTTAGGGGAGCTTTATCACCCTAAAATGTTCTTTAGCCCTCCCTAATATATATACATTAGTTGGTTTAAATAGTGCGTTCTCAATTTTTTATATTTTTTAATCTAGTGTGACCAGATAATCCATATCATCCCGGACACTTTGAGCTACTTCAGGTTTTTTAAACTACTTTAAACCTGAAAGGCTCCTTTGCTTGGCTAAATAAATTGGTTTTACTTGTTGGTTTCCTTGGTTGAAAGACTCATCCAGCTGTTTCACATTAACATTAGTGACACATGCATGATTATAGGAGACTGACCAATCAGCACACAGCAAGAACTCAGTGCTTTTTAATTGAGATGGTAGTTTACAAAGTTTCCTTCCTGACATGGATTATCTGGTCACCCTAATATAATCAGGCTTATCTCTCCTTCTCAGAAATTTCTTTCACCTTCCCATGATTCAGTATGTTGGACAAAGCAGGCCTCTGTGAATATCTCCCTCCCCCCCATCTCTTGGCAGACGAGGTGGCCTGTGTGGTTCCTGAGATATGCAAGCAAGTGTGTGGGACCGAGGTGGGCTGCTCCAACATCGCCTACCCCAAGCTGGTGGTGTCTGTTATGCCCGATGGTGACGTAGTTTCATACTCTAATGAAAATGCTCCAGGTGTTCTCACTACCTGTTTCAGAGACCTTAGCTTTCCACCCATGATGTGGCCACCAACCTTTAGATGTGAAGAACCCCATCTGATCGACATGCACACTTAAATAGTGAGGGATATGCCTGTGAAGTATATGACAGTCACACACAGTAAGATTTGCCTGTGAAGCACAGTACCAGTCAAACGTTTGAACACACCAAGCTGCCTACAAAGGAGAGTGATTGCCGTATCATATGACCTGGCTACCTGACCTAAACACAATTAGAGAAGATTTTGGAGGAGTTTAGCCAGACTGTGAAAGAAATGCGGGCAATGAGTGCTCAGCATATGTGGGACCGCCTTTGGGACAGGTGGACAATCATCCCAGGAGGCCACCTCATGAAACTGGCATAGAGGAGACCGTAGGGTCAGCCAGTCGCTGGGCCAATTGGGGTTGAAGGCTTTGCTCAAGGGCCCAGTGGTGGGATCACTCTGACTAATGGATTTGAACCGCCAACTTTCTGAATCAATGCATAATTCCATATGTTATTTTATAGTTTTGATGGCTTTATAATTATTCTAAAATGTAGAGAATGGTACAAATACACCATTCTAGCAGTAGGTGTGTCCAAATTTTTGACATGCACTGTATATCAGAGTCCCACATCATTGCTAAGTTGAATGTAGGAACTGCTGAAAATTCAGTTTTGTTCATATTTCTTTATTATGACTCAGGATCCATAGCTGAATTTTAAAATTAGAATTACACTTGAAATACATGAGCCCCCTATACAGGGGCACAGCTAGAAATTCGGTGCCACCTGACAATGTCACTCTATGCTAGGAGTCCTTTGCAGTAGTGCCAGGGTGTAGTGTCCCCCAACAGTATAAATTATATTCTTTTGGATTTTGGGGCCCCTATAAAATACTGGGCTCCTTAAACCTGCCAGTGTATCTCTGTATAATCCTGACCTAGATAAGCATTTGTAAGATGGATGGAATAATCTATGAAGGGTTTACAATAAATAGATGATTTCATTAACTCAAAATCAATGAGTATACGCACGTGACACCTTGTTCTCCTTATTCTTGCCTTGGTCCCCTTCTGTCCTGACCTCCCATCCACATTCACCTCTCCAAGGCCTGAGGGGTCTCATGCTGGCAGTGATGCTAGCTGCCCTGATGAGCTCACTAGCCTCCATCTTCAACAGCAGCAGTACCCTCTTTACCATGGATATCTGGACCCGCCTGAGACCACAGGCCCGTGAACGGGAGCTGATGATTGTTGGAAGGTTTGCACCTTTCAGCTGTATGTGTTTGACTGTCTTTATTCAGTATCAATAAACAGTGTGTGTACATCTCTTTTTTATGATAGGTATACATTAATTCAAATTTTTGGTCAGACTTGTTCAATCAAGTGCCAGCCGAAACTTCACCAAGGGAATTGTCATTTTGATATGCATTATTCAGTGACCCTCTGCCTCTCTCTCTCTCTCCCTCTCTCGCTCGCTCTTTCAGAGTGTGGGTGCTCTGCATTGTGTCCATCAGTATTTGCTGGATTCCAGTAGTACAGGCTGCCCAGAGTGGTCAGCTGTTTGACTACATCCAATCAGTGAGCAGTTACCTGGCCCCGCCCATCGCTGCAGTTTTCTTCCTTGCAGTATTTGTGAAAAGAGTCAACGAGCCGGTGAGGGAAGAACCATCAGCAAACGTTTGCCGTTAACGGGAATTATGGGCAGTGCAGTGGCCAGTACATGTGGCCAGCTTTATTATTATGTCCAAAGTTAAGCTTTGTCTAACATGTAACTCCTGCGTTACAGCAAAGTGTATTAAAGTTATATTGACTTTGGTGCCACTGTGGATTAAGGAAGCATATTAAACACTAGCCTTGATTAATTTTCCCATTTTCCCTTCCAATGGCTCCTCTTACAGGGGGCCTTCTGGGGCCTCATCGGGGGTCTGAGCATGGGGCTCTGCCGGATGATCCCAGAGTTCACATTTGGGACGGGGAGCTGCCTGTTCCCCTCGGCCTGCCCCTCGTTGGTGTGTGGTTTCCACTACCTGCACTTTGCCGTGCTGCTCTTCCTGTGCACTGGTGTCCTGGTGCTCGTCGTCAGTCACTGCACGCCAGCTACCCCAGACAGACACGTGAGCCACTGGCCCTCCCTCACTCAGAAGCACAATGCTGCTGTATTGTTGTACATTTCACAGGTGTCTGGACTTAGCGACGCATTTAACCCACCCGTGCTCGTCTCCTTGTGCTGTACAAACTGAAACAGAACGTTAACAGCCTGGTAACTGAAGCACTCATTCATTCTCTGACTAAAGCCAGGAATTTGTTGCATAATGAGAAAACATTTGTTTATGCAACATGTTTACAGTTGCTGTAAAAAAACATACATCATCCTGTCAGCCATGGAGCATCAGGTTTACAGCATTATTGCTAATGACAATATGTACATCATGTAGAAGCGATGACTTAATCTGGTTAACCCTGGGGAACCCATGGGGCCATATTTTCTTCCTTTTATTTCTGCCCTACATTCAACCCACTCATCAAAGTTTCTTTACAGCCCAGTGTACCATATATGACCCAAACCCAAAACTAAAATCTTTACTGTGATGAATGGGTTTTTTTACCCACAATTTTTAGTAATCCTTCCTTTCTAACCAGCTTCACCGCCTGGTGTTCAGCCTCCGCCACTCAAAGGAGGCAAGGAGCGACCTGGACTGGGAGGAGGAGGAGAGGGGGAGGAAGGCCCGCAGGGAAGCAGCGGAGAAGAGCAGTGAGCAACCAGGTGAGGAAGATGATGATGACGATAGTAATCAAAGCAAGTTATGCACCTTAGCGCTGCATCCATTTAGGCTTGGTCTCAATGACACGGCAGTAAGTCTCCCTCCTAATACCTGAACTAACATTTCAGCTCAACCTTTCCATTAACCAGTGTGTGCCAATTGGGTTGCATGAGTTCTGGGTCTTCCTGTTGACTTGTAGCAGATGGAGGTGGGTCCCTGTCCACGCTCAGGCGCCTGATTGGTTGGTTCTGTGGTGTGAGTTCCACCCAGACACCAGAACCCACAGAGCAAGAGGTTGAGGAGAGTTGTGATCGGCTACCCAGCATCGCAGAAGACCCAAAGTGGCGACACGTCGTCAATAGCAACGCCCTCATTATGATGGCCGTGGCTGTCTTCATGTGGGGATACTTTGCTTAGGAGGAAACTGCCAATCAGGCAGGTTACCCAGCTGTAATACTCGATCTGCTTACTTAACATTTTTTTTTTTTAAATAAAAAGTGTAAAATATCAATTGGTTTCTAATAACTAATGCAGTGAAGACACACACACACATAGGTTGACACACCGAGCGGTTGTGCAAGAGGTGGATTGTCAAACGTAACAGGTTATCAGCATAGAAAATATATTCGCAAATCAATTCTTCGGTTTGTGCCTTCACTGCGCTTAGGGAATCTTCTTCAAGAGTCAGCAAATAATGGTTTACTGAACTGTCAAACTTTGCTTAAACTAGAATGCAAAAAAGATAATCCATTTGCTGTGTGCACAAGCTGAAATTCCAATGAACACCCACATTCAGTACCTTCATGGTACTGAATAGAACAGATATATGCACAGTTCAAACTTAAATCCATGTTTTCAACTTAGGAAAAAAGTCAAGTGTCTGACTGAGGTGGCTAGCTCAGGGTCAGGAAGTAAAAATCCAGACCAAGACCGTTTTAACCAACCAGGTGAGCATAGTCATAGATGACTCAATTGGTTGGCTGAAACAAAGTCTTGGTCTGGATTTTTACTTTCTGGGCCTGAACTGTCCACCTGTTGTGTTTGATGTAGAGCAGAATAAGATTAACAGCTCAGCCAAATCATGCTCAATGAAAGAGGCCACCCCCATAATTCCCAGGACCAGATGAAAGCCACTGGTCCAAAAGCATGGAGAACTCATTCAACCACTGATTCTACTCATCTGAAAAGAAAAAAGCCCCAGAAAAGGCCTCCTTGCCCACCCTTAACTAACCAATTAGGGTGTGAAGGCTGTAGGTATACAACCTTAATGCATGTATTCAAATTCTTCAAACGTTTTGAATTAGAAGCTAAAATAGACCTCAGCTATGTTAACTAGGATACATGAGAACATGCATAAGCACAGAAACAATAAGTACTGATGAAGTTTTACTGTAGCCCAGCTGAATTTCAGCTTCATATCGATGCAGATGTGCTCATTCAAAACATTTTATGAGTAAAAAAAAAATAAAAATCATCACAAAACCGATTTCCAGTTTTAAATCACTTCAGTTTATTTGAGAAGCAGAAATTCCCATTTAGCATTGCACAGCTCAGACACCTACAGGGGTCTCCCAAAAACAGAAGAATGGACGTTTCTTCCTGACATTTTTTCAGTTTGAGGGGATAGGGTATGGGGCCAGGATTTAAGGCTGGAAGCTGGTTTTCAGAGTTCTCGTGGACCGAGTCCCAGTGTTCCCCACGCAGAGCGAACAGCGGCTTTGGCAACGCACGGCCTCTGCCGGCCAGCAGAGAGAAAGAGAGAGAATGGGGAGTGGCAGGATAGGCCAGGCCTGAAATAAAAACCTCTTAAAAAAATAAAAAATAGCATCCCATTGGGGGACAGAAATGCAATACCCTGGGAAAATAAAAAGTAAATTCACACGCCCCCCTAAATAAACAAATCAAGCAAACCTCACACCACTTGTACAAAATGACATCAAACTGCTCTCTTTCACCCCACCCCCACCCCCACAGTTTATTTTCCCATCCCCCCATTCCCAACAAAAGCATCCTAGCCACACCCTTCCTCCCCACCCTTTACCCTCCCCTGAGGCAGTGCTGGGACAGGTCAGTGTGTGCTGTGAGGATGAGGTGGCTTGGTGCTGGGAAGGGGGGGGGGGATCAGACCACTGCATTGCTTGGATCCAGTGTCGCACGCCGCAGCCAGGACGTCGGCTCGCGTTCTGCTATTTTGAGAAGTGCCGAGTGAAACTGACGTGAACAGATAGATATTGACTTTACGGGAAATGGGTGGGGATGAACAAATAAGGGCAGTGACCCAGACCTCAGCAAGGGGATGGGGTAAGGGGCAGGTGGGGGGGCCCACCCCCCCGCCCCCACCACCCTCACCTCCCATCCTCTCTCTTGGCACGGCTCTGCACCAGCTCGCAGGGCTGCACCCAGTTGTTGTCGTGCAGGCCCACCCGGCAGCCCGGTGTGTCCTTGTCGGTACGGCGACAGCACATCCAATAGGAGCGTCCGTAAGGCAGGTCGTGGTGGTAGGGTTTGGGGTGCCAGCGGCACAGGGAGACGTCGCCGCGTGCGTACTGCCTCTTACACTGCTTGCAGGGGTCGTCGCGGTACAGCGGATCCTGGTTCCAGCGCGAGTCGGTGGCGCGCACGCCGTACGTCTCGATCAGTGCCTTGAAGTCGTGGCAGGTGCACTTGAGGGCGGCCAGCGAGCGCGTGGGCAGGTAGCTGAAGATGTGCACCATGATGTGGTCCGGGAGCAGCAGCATGTACTGGCGAGGCTCCAGCAGCCGTTGGATCTGGAATCGGATCTCCAGAAAGTCGTGGGAGACATGGCGGTAGAGGCGGCACAGGGAGGAGGAGGAGGACGACGAGTCGGGGCAGTCCTCCGAGCCCGCCGAGGGGGAGTCGGGCCGTTCAGCTGCCCCCACCGCGGACCCGTGGGTACTGCCGCACTCGACCGGGTGCATTGCCCCAACATCAGCCCCTGCCTCGTCTTCGGGGCGAGGGGACTGCAGGAAAAACAGCTGTCCAGGGGGAGGGTCCTCGCTAGCATCTGTAGAGGGGGCACCGTTGCCCACAGCGAAGCACACAGTCTCCTCCTGCACGTTCTCGGTGCTGTCCTTGCCGTAGAAGACGCACTGGTCTACGGCGCCCGTCACCACCACCTCCACGTGGAATCCAGTCACGTGCTCGCGACCTGCTGTCTTTTTGTCCCCCAGGCCCGAGTCCTGGGTGGCCTCCGATCCGGGGACTCCAGCGACAAGATGCTCAGCGGGGCTGTCCCCGTGGGGGTCAGGTTTGGCCGGAGTGGGCAGCAGGAGGCCCGGATCTCGGGTGGAGGGGCTGACTAGCTGGTAGAGGTCGCACGTGATTTTCTCTTTGGCCCGGGCCCCCGTCTGACCCCCTGTGCCCCCGCAGCTCATGAACATACAGCTGGGCCGACCAGCCGGTTCTGATTGAGACCTCGGATCCAGACTGGAGACCCGGAAGGCGATCCGGACCTCGCCTCGCCTATGCGGGCCCCTTCCCCCCTTGTCCCTGAGGCAGTCACCTTCCGGGGCCTGCGGCCCGTTCCCCGCCCGGAGCAGCCCGCTCTCCAGCTGCTGTTGTTGCTGCTCAAAGTGGGCGACCGCCTGGGCCACACGCCGCGATTCCTGCTGCTCCAGAGCAGAGGTGAACGGGGCCGGGCTTTCAGGGGGTTCTGAAAGGTACACGAGTGGCGTGGTCTCCAACGGGGAGCCACGCGCCGGGGTCGAACTGGGCGGCGCCGGGCCTTGGGCAACCATGCCCTGCAGTGCCATGGCCGTGCGCTGTTCCACGAGCGCCACCATCTCTGCGACCGACAGCAAGTCCGTCTCACCGACCCCGAGGCTGTCCTCGGGGCTGGGAGGGACCTGTGGGGCGGGGGTAGGGTCACGTGCATGGGCCGGCGGCTCGTAGGATGAGCAGCGCCGCCGCCGCTTGGCTTTGGTGCAGTCGGTGGCCCAGTTCCCTTTGACCTTCATGGCGCTGGGCCTGGGGAGGCCCATGCCACTGCACTGGTGAGCCACAAAGAAGGCGATCTTTTCCTTGGTATTGCCGGGCTTGATAACATACCAGGTATCGAGCAGCACCCGCCCGTCCTCCATAGGGGCGCTGGGCGGGGAGGGGGCCGGAGCCGGCACTGCAGGGGCATTAGAAGGCAGGGCTGGGTCAGGGGGTGTGTTCTCAGAGCCGGCATCTTCCTGGTCATCTCCCGCCCCGACCACTTCCGAGGCTGTACGTCCCGCGGTGTCGACCTTGCAGAAGGAGGCACCCGCTCCACAGGCCCCCCCTCGGGGCTTGTTCTGGGAGTAGGTGCCAAAGGGGCGCGGGCACCACAGTCGGATGTGGGAAAAGGTGTCTCGGTCCATCATGGGCCAGTGGGAAGCATGCTGCACTCACACCGGCCTTGGGGGGGGAGGGCGCTGTCTGCGTTTATGCTGGGGAGCTGCTGTGTCCGTCGCCTCTCATGCTCGCAGTGCTGGCCAAGGAGCAGCACTGCAGGGTGGAGAGCATGCGATCTGGGGAACAGGAACAAGGAACAGGGATTAGGCAGAGAAAAAAAAAAATCATCTGGAAAACAGCCTTCTGTTACCAAGCAGAAGTTTGTAGTTTCACAGCAGAAGCAGAGACAACAAAAGATGCAGCCCAACAGTATGAATCAGTATGAATCCAAGGCTACCAAAATAATTAAAAAAAAACCTTGACATCAGCTACCATTACAGTAAATTTCTAAATGACAATTATGACCTTTGCCTGGTGACTCAGACAGCTCTATGATAATCTGGGGGGGTAAAACACCCACAACCATTGCTTCTATCTCGAACCCTCCCTCATTAACGGTCATGCGTGTCCCTGCTGCTCATTTAGGCCCACACCAGAAAACAGAGAAGGTTCAATCCAGGCATTTCAATACCTTCTGTGACTAACAGCAGAATAACTGCTTTTACAAAATGGCCAAACTGAATTACCAAAGTTCTCGGATTACAAAGAGGAATGATTTTGCCCTTGAAGTCTGAAATAAATTAAATGGTTCCACTTCAGGTGCGGTATTTTAAAGTATTGATGATGGCATGCTAGCATGGCTAATGGACTGTGTTCGCTTTAAATGGAGGCAGCCCAGAAGAGACAGGCAGGTGTCAATACTGTTTAAAGGTGCTTGGAAACAGCAGAATATGGAAATCGATTGACTGCTAGTACCTCAAGAAGCCGAAAAGAGTATTCTTTCAGGGTAGCAAATCTGTTTACTGCACACTGCTGTTGGCATTATTCCAGTAATGCAGAGAGGAATGTACCACTCCAGGGTAAATGGATATCAATAGACTCTCAACCCATCACCACAAAGTCTAAATGGAAAAGCAGATCTCGAAGTAGACCATAAAACAATAATTGTAGAACAAAGAAAGGTGAGGACAGTTTGCGTGGGTGGGCCAAAATCCAGCAACACTCTCGCCTGAAGCGTGTTACACATGACTGCATGCGCATAAGTCACCCCTGTGTGTACATGCTGTGTGTCGCCGTGCAAAGCCGTGGTCAGCATGATGCTTCGCTCCCTGTCAGCACTCACACCGCTCATAAGCCACCCCACCCCCAGAGCCTCCCTGTTCCACTAAACCTGGAGCCGCCTTTAGCAGTTCCCCCATTGCCTAGGCTGATTAAAGAGTTTGTCATCGCGCAGCGAGATTCAAAAGCCCAACGTCACAGATTTACAGCGCCTGTATGAAAGCAGCCACATTCCCATCTGCAAGGCCACTCACCCGTTCACTTCTCTCCTGTCCTCTGCACCGTTACGTAAAACGTTAATATCTCCCAAAAGACCCTAAAATGTTTCCTCCCCTTGAGGAAACAGCCCTCTTTTTTTTTTTTTTTTTAATATGCTGCAAAAATAACATGTTCATTAAAAATTATCTTCATCCCAGCTCAAAGAGGCCAAATGAACTTTGAAAAACAGCAGGGCTGAAGTCAACTACAGTCCTTTCTTGACACTTGCAGATGCATCCATTATTCATGAGTGTCCACAATGAGGAACCACAAGACGAGACGATTTACAACGTGCAAAGTGGGAGAAGGTGGGAGTGACCAATGACGTGGCCCTGTCTGCATTAACTTCTCCCTGTGCTTTCTGTTGAGGTAAGCTAAAGAGTAGCAAACAGATTATGTCTAAGGCAAAGCGACAACACGCTACCTGACGAGTAAAGATAATGGCCCAACCAACTAAAATTGACCGACTCTGGATGTGGTAATTGTGAACTATTGACTTGCACACAAAGAAAAAAGTATAGTCAAGCCTCACTATTCTTCTTACCTGCTGCCTGCAATCGGCCAATAAAACACACCCTCAAGGTCAGAAGTTCCTTGTTACAAACTCTTTATACATCTCTATGTGCCAAGACTAGCCTGGAAAATCTGGTTAAGTCAATGACATCATTTGGCAAGTCAAAACAGAAACAAAAGACAAAGCAAACATCTGCAAAATGACAGAACGCTCGGACAAAGTGCTCATTTTTCACTTCTACACCATAATGCTATTTCTTATCTGAAATAATTGCTGCACATTAAGGACAACATTAAGCGATTTGCGTAATCCACCAAATCCTGCCCCAACGTTCCAGGCACGAGCCTGACTGGCGGCACCACCTGCACTGTGGCACATCTGCAGCTGTCAGGGGGAATCCATTTCTGTGACCTTACCCAGGATGAAGCAGTGGAGCTGTGCACCATGACATCATATCATTAAATTACAGCTCAAAACCCCCATGCCCACCAAAAAATACAAACAAATCCACAACAAAAGCAGCTGCAAACCAGGAATCATTGTGTAAGCACTCGCTTAAGGTGTAGAGCCTGGTCTTAGAGGCTAATGCAGTGCTCGCTTTCATACAATAAGAATTGCAGACTGCACATAAGTGGTGATAAATTATCATCACCACCACCATCGGCTCACTCCATCTCTCAGGCCCGCAGAGACAATGCAGGGGTGTTGCACTGCAGCCGGCCAGACCCTCCACCCTTCACCTTCCAGAACATTGGTCCTGGCTTCAGTCATCCCATCTAATCCAGCGATAAGATCATCAAGAAGCCCGGCTCATCGCAGAGCAGCACAGACAAACGAATATGCTAATTAAACAATAAAGGTGCCACAGCTGGCGATCGATGGCTGCAAGCGGTCCAAGAATGAGCCAGTGCCCCAGAGTGGGATGGCCAGACAGATGTTCTCTTCATAAAGAAAAAGAAAAAAAGCTTTCACGTTCCAATGGATATTTCAAAACCTGGATTTTTAAACCCAGACATTTCCACAATCAAAATCCAAGGCTACCAAAAATATGTCTCATATGACTTGAATCCTATACATAAAAATCTAATACCGCTCACCCCCACCCTGGCATCCATTTTCATTCAATATGTAATATATCTGTATGACAAAAAAGGAGAAGCAAACCACTGCAGATATATACATTTTAATTTTTCAGCTGCATGCAATAAGGCAGCATGCAAGTTGTCATGGGTGAATTAATATGAAGAAGACCAGCATTCCTAGCAGAAACAGTCTTTGATCAAGCAGTCAGCAAGGTCAGTGACCTGCTACTGTGAAACCTGAGGGCTATTAGATAAAATTCCTTCCTGGTTGGCACAAAGCTAGCATGTCTTAATAGGGGTTAGAAATACTTTTGATATTAAGCTTACACCTCATCTTTAACATACAGGTCATAACCAAAGCAGCAGGTCTACAAATGGGGTACCATATAAACTTGTGCAGGTACACAGAGCAGCCATGTGTCATACATCTGCCTTATACAAACATATTTGGTGACAGAATGTCACAGAGTTAAATAAGTTGATTTTAAAAATATAATTAGGGAATTTTATGCCATTGTTTATCTTTCATTAGTTAGGTTTTAACATGGCAATAGGTTAATCGGTTTATATATTAAAGGAAGTATTGATAAGCACATCTGATACCTGATAACAGGTTACCTAAATTATTCAGCAGTTTGTTTCAGCGAGGAGTGTTTATTATGAATAGCCATAGACTCCCACGAAGTGTTTGGAAGTAATTCTCCATAATACGTTTCGCTGTATCCTGTTAAGAAATCATCCTCAGATCCGTATTCTTTTTTCTTCACAAGTTGGCCGCTAACCAGGCACGAGTTACACAGACGGAAAGACTGCCTGTCATTCACGTTATTCACTTTAGGGCAGCGACAAAAACAAAATGTTTTACACGTAGTAAGGCTGTCAAAGCCAATGGCGAAGCTAAGCAGCTAACGAAGAAAATGAGACGTTTGTGAAATAACTATGTAGCTCGCTGGCTGGACGGACAAACGGGCAGGAAAGCGCCGAGTTAATGGACACTTAATAAATAAATCGCCGCCCATAACCTGCGAATATAACGTGCTGGCAGCCCGTCTTCTGGAGGCTGTAATGACATTCTTACTTGGCGTCGCCTTCATCGGAGCGCAGGACGCGGATGTGACAGCGCGGCCCGCCGCACCGATTAAACCTCAAGCCCCTCACTCTGCTCTTAACGCTAATGCGTCAATTTCTGACGAAAAAATGAACAGAAAACGGTACATGAGGCGACCGACGGCAGCATTTTCGCCGCCCGTCCGCACTAGCCTAGCCTAGCCTAGCATGTCGGGCGCGCGCCGCGGCCACCTTCGCGGGCAGAAGCGGGACCGCAAACTCCGGACTGCGGCACTCGGCTCACCTTACCTCGGCCTCCTTATATTATCCCCGCCCGGTGCGCGGCGGCGCTCTCCTCCGCCAAGGCACGCAGGGGGCTGTCGCCGCCTCGGCAGCGCTCCGGCCTTCGCTCCTCTCCGCGGAGCTAACGGCTCCAGCTATGCTAGCGTCGCCGCTCGTGCGCGCGCGGAACTACTTGTTACTTCTCGCAGGGGGGGGAGGAGGGGGTCCGGTGCGGCGCTTTTGATCCGCTCTCTGTCCAACGTGACTGTCCGCAGCCCGCTTATTCGTTACCCAATCATAATTATGGGGGGTGCGCAGATAATATTGATATACAAAACGGT